>JAXQQM020085751.1:0-289606 GCA_034641835.2 Pinus albicaulis | reverse complement strand
TATGCTCCCATACACATTTCCTAGATAACCTAGGAAGGGTTTCTGGAAATACACAAAATACCAATGGTGAATCTAAAGCCCTAGGGCTGAAGAATCACTACAACCGAAGCACAAAGAGGAGGTGGCTGAAGCTGATGTAGGTCTAAATGGCACTCCTCCAATAGACTCTCTCAATGAAGGGCTAATCGCTTCAATGGAAAGAAGACACTCCAAATGGAGCATTTAACTCACCCCTACAACTTCTCACTAAAATAATGTAGTCATGGACTGGAATTGCATTGTAGGGGATGATGCTTCCTTGGCCTGATGCAAAAATATGATATGAAGCACAAGGACCTTATTTACTGATATCCCAATGAAAATAAAGCTTCCTCCATTGAAGACAAGATCATAAATGATCCACAAAAATAATCCACTACTGCATCCTGCAACTCAACACATATCTAAACTGAATTTGCACTATAGAAGGAACTTTTAGCTTGGCCAAATGTTGGAGTGTGGAAATAATTTTCAAGAACTTCTCCTGAGTAGGCCCTATAGGTCCCCTGAGGATGAAGGTGGGATTTTTGCTCGTGAACACCCTTGTGCTAAACAACACTGCAATCTTAGCTAAACATCTGAAGAGAACCATAAGTATTAACAGACCACAACCAAATAATAATATAAAACATTCCCACAATGGCTGCCATCCCCTTCCTTATATTCTTAGTGAGTTTCCTCACCTTCGGCCCCACTCATTAAAGGCACTACTTCCATGCAAATGATATCCCTCCAAAACTGCGTTGTCCCTCATTGAATGTCCACTACTTCCATACCAGCGCTGTTCATTTGGTCAAAGTTGACCTAGTCCACATACTTCACCCCTTGTTCAAACATAGGGGAGATTTATATAGCTATTTTGATGACCTTTATTCACATTTGGAGTGGTTTTATTCCTAATAAGGAGATTTATGGGTCTCCCTACCCTCTTATCTTCTAACTAAGAAGAAAAATAAAAATCTAATATTCTAATTAGTTGCATGCTAATTTATGAATATTACAATCCTCCCCTCCCAAATGTTGCTTGTCCTCAAGCAACTGCAAGGATAGATTTGAAAAATTTAGGGAACCTTCATTCTCATGTGAAGCTCTAATATCCATGCTATCATCCTTATAAAATGAATCACCCTCTAGAATGGTAATTCATAAAAAATCTCCTCCCACATGCTTATGAGAGGCACATCCAAAAGGCTCAAGTCAACCATATGGCTCACCTCATAAGGAAACAAGTGATATAATGTAGTAGCCATATAATGTCCCATGCTCCTCATGAAGCATGAAGAAGTGTGGGAAGTTTCATTCCCAATGGACACATCCAACCCATGTGTCTTTCCTCCAATCATGTCCCCAACAATGATAAGAACATCATCAATATATGGGACCATAATCAATGTCATGCTAGTTTCCATGTGTAGTACTGGAGGATGAAAATGGTCCCTCAAGTGCAACCAGTGCAGTTTTTCTCCTAACTTCATCTGAATATGGCATGATGAGTGGTTTCCAAACTACTTGTTTTCTGCCCCAATATTCTCACATGCCAGGATAAGGTGTATGTTGGATCGTGCGATTTGAGCACACCGTGAATAAGATATCATCTCCCCAAGATCTCCAAGGGAGTGGCCATCATCATCACTTTTTATGGCCTCAATTATACCATGAAGTCTATAAGAAAGAGTGCCCCCTCTTGGAGCAATGCCCTGCACATGAATGGTAAGGAAATGCAAATACATAGTAAATGAATCATGATGTACAAAAATACAATCTTTACCATGTAATTGGTTCACGCTAGTAAGGTGGCTCATAGATGGGCATCCTCTCACTCCCAATGAGAAATGAAGTGGTTGTGATAGCTCTACCAAATATTTATGTCTCTCCTCATCCTTCAAAGAATCCATGCATCTCCTCATATGATGGTGCATCTCCTCTTTGAAGCCTTCCCAAATGAATCACTCCAGGACAATACGGTATGCTCTTATAAAACCAGTGGGTTTGGAGAGAAAACCCTCATATGATGCATGTAGTAGCTTATAATTTAGCTTAGAGGCTCTAGTCAAGAATATTCTACTCTAAAAATAGATTACCCCATCTCTCACTGCATATCTCCTATCAGATAACTAACCATCAAGAACTATGCATGAAAAGAGATCCTTGGAGTATTCCACTAATAGTTGGGATCTCCAATAAGGGTCAATACTCAATAATGACAACATTTATGATCTATCATGTAAAGCACCTATCATGTTGTTGCTCTCTTTCTTGACATCTCCCATGCCAAAGTCATACACCAGGATGTTGCAATCTTGCCTCTGTTGTTCCTCCTGCAGCTGCTCATGCTCTAGTGAAGGTGGAATTTTCTGGAGGCTAGCCTTCCATGAAAATCTATCACCCATCAAAAACTTTTTGAGTTTGGCCAATGTAAGCATGAGTGGCTACCAACCTCTACCAAATATGGAAGATTCCTCCCAATGTGGAAATATCTTCTGATTCTCTGAAGCCATGGAGTGGTATCCTTGCACCATGATGGTGCCATCCATCCCTAAAACATATTTTCTCAGTGCAAGATGTTTCGTGAGAGTGGGTAATACTGATTTTGGGAGAAAGCACATAAGGAGAAGATCTATATAGCTCACAATAATGGAAATAGCAGCAAGTATTAACACATTACATATGAGCCAAATGATAGATCCATGTTATTAAGTATAACATCAAAAAATGTATACATTATATCGGAGAACAAACCCCTCAAGCTAGGCAAGAGAAGCCTCCATAAACCAAAAGCACCAATACATGGGATGTAGCTGCTACTCAGTTTAAAGCACAAAAATGTCTAAAGCAAGTACAACAAAATTTTAATGACTAATATTGCAGCTAGAAAATGTAAATGAGTGGATCTGATAATACAATTCTCATACAAGGCCAAAAATGGAGATCTATGCTCCCATACACATTTCCTAGATAACCTAGGAAGGGTTTTCGGAAATACACAAAATACCAATGGTGAATCTAAAGCCCTAGTGCTGAAGAATCACTAAAATTGAAGCAAAAAGAGGAGGTGGCTGAATCTTATGTATATCTAAATGGCACTCCTCCAATAGAAACTCTCAATGAAGGGCTAATCCCTTCAATGGAAAGTATTCACTCCAAATGGAGCACTGAACTGACCCCTACAACTGCTCACTAAAATAACACAGTCATGGAATGGAACTGTGCTATAGGGGATGATGCTACCTTGGCCTATTTCCAAAATATGATATGAAGCACGGGGACCTTCTTTACTGATATCCCAATGGAAAGAAAACTTCCTCCACTAAAGACAAGCTCAAAAATGATCCATAGAAAACCTCCACCGTTGCACCCTACAACTCAGCACATATCTAAATAGAATCTGCAATGTAGAAGGAAGATGTAGCTTGGCCAAATGCTAGAATGTGGAAATAATGTTCAAGAAATTCTCCTGAGTAGGCACTCTAGGTCCCCTGGAGATGAAGGTGGGATTCCCGCTCGCGAACACCCTTGTGTTAAACAACACTCCAATCTTAGCTAAACAACTAAAGAGAGCCAAAAGTCTTAACAGACCACAATCAAATAATAATCTCAAACATGCCCACAATGGCTGTCATCCCCTTTCTTATATTATTGGTGAGATTCCTCACCTTGGGCCCCACTCATTAAAGGCACTACTTCCATGCAAAGGATCTCGCTCCAAAACTGCGTTGTCCCTCATTGAATATCCACTACTTCCATTCTAGTGTTGTTGATTTTGTCAAATTCGATCCAGTCCACATGCTTCACCCCTTGGTCACACATAGGGGAGCTTTATCCAGGTCTTTTGATGACCTCCATTCACATTTGGAGTGGTTTGATTCCTACTAAGGAAATTTATAGGTCTCCCTACCCTCTTATTCTTCTAACTAAGAAGAAAAATCAAAACGTAATATTCCAATCAGTTGCATGCTAACTTAGGAATATTACACATTAGTTGCACAATGTGCTAATGGGATTCAATACAATTGGTTTGCATACCTATGCAAATATTTTCTAGACAACTGCTACGAGGCTCAGGATAAAGGTACTCCATTTCATTATGCAAGGTTACTTATAATAATTGCAATGCTTTCTTGGAAAGAGTCCGAATATTCGTAGTTCCATTCCGTAGCCTTGTATGTTTGTGAAGCTGCGCGATATGCATCATTGTGGTATACCACTAAACTGATGCATGCACAAGATAAAATGATGATTTTTTATATATATCATATGGACTTACACATGTTGGTGAACCAACGACATTGCCTTTCACTGAGCTTATACAAGCAACATAACACTGTCACTAAGATTAAGGCTGGCTTCCACAAAATTTACATACATGCTCACATGGACACAACGAAGACATGGCATCCCCTGCCATATTTAGTGACAGAAGACGATCTCCTAGAAGAGATACAATAGTGGCTCAAGGAGTGGATCACTACGCTAGAGACAAATATGAAGGATTCTTCGACAGAGAAGCACACAACGAAACATGGGGAAGCGAGTGGAAAGGACTAGGATGAGCAAGAGGTAGAAAAAGATGAGTAACACAACGAGGGTCATGAGGATCCTCTTGGAGATGATGATAAGAAAAAAGAGTCTGAAAATATAGAGACAGACCCATATGTCATAGAGAAGAGGAAGGGAGGTGCCGAAGCTTCCAAAACAAGAAAAAATAAGTAGAAGGAAGACAAGACAAAGGAAATAACACCATTGGGCCTCACTGATGGGGACCTAGATCAAATTGGGTACATAACTTAGGAATCAATGACAAAATAATGGAACAAGTTAGAGGATCACTACACGCACTTCTAACAGGTGTCGAGGAGCGCATTGCAAAAATAAAAAAATTGGCACAGACATCCCAAACAACCAGTACAGGCAAAGGAAAGGCTTAGAGAAGAAAGACTACTAGAGCCCACACTTAGGGTGTGGGTAGTAAAAATAATTTTTAGAGCTCTACTATTTGATTTTGACAAGGTAGAACAACAACCGAAACGATGGAAGTATGTGAAAATGAACATCGCAACAGTGCCACTTTAGAGATTACACAAGTTGCATCAAGATATCGTAGATGAGCTGAAGCAGCACGAAACACTCATTTCAAATTTGAACATTCAGGTAGAGCGAGAGCGAGCTTTGCTGAAGTAGAAGCTTGACCAAGCGATCCAAGAGAGGGATCAGGTAGTACAAAAACAACATAAGATGAAGGAAGTGGTCGAAGAAACATGCTACAAGGTTCCAAACATTGATGTATAAGAAGAGGAAGCAGTGGAAGACAAGGTTGCGAAGCTCAACCTTGCAGTAAAAGGATATAAGGGTAAGATCATAGATGTACAATTTCATTAGGAGATAAATATTAGTGAGCTACAAATGAAGCTACGACCAACCACACCACAAGAAGTGCAAGAGGAGAGGGAGGTCAACCTAAAGGCTATACTGGCTGACATATCCGTAACATTGGCAGATTGTGGAAAGCTGTTGGATGAGATTTTATAAATTTGGAATTTTTTGCAAGAATATCCAAATGCGCAGAATCTAGAACAAGATATTCAGCAGAAGCAACAATAGCTGGAGGAGATCCAGGAAATTGTGAGAACCTTACCAATCTCACAGAAGCACACAAAGATCAATGAGGGAAATTGCCTCAAGAAGAAGATAGAGGAGTTGAGGAAGGAAGAGCAGACTCTGACAGAGATAACTCATCCATGGTAGGATTAAGCCCTACATATGTCTCAAGTAGTGGATGAGAAGCTTCAAGATCTTTGATAGAAAGAGGAGGCAGTGATGTAGAAGGCTATAGAACTAGTGATAGAAGCGCTGTTGGAGGAAGTGCACAATGAAGAAAAGTAGATCACAAACATTTTGTAGCAGTTCAAAAACACCTATAATAACATTGAAGAGAGGATTAAAGGAAAATCGGCGAAGTGACTTAGGATGAGTCACATGTGAGTGTTGGGGGCTTGCTGGGTGCAACCCAACTTGGCCTATATTTTGGCAAAGACTCTACATCTTGCTGGGTGGAGTGTGTAACCGAGCGTCTTTTTAGGAGTTAAATATATCGAGTGGTGTCGTAAGGGCTTCAGGGTTGGCTTAAGCCACTTCTTTTTTTTAAAGTTCATTATTTTATAAGGAATCAATGGGTTTTGGGCCATAGTTGCTTGTTTTTAGGAGTCCATGGTAATTGGACCATGGTTTTTTGATGATGTAATCCTATAATGTAATATTATATATAGGATAAACTAATAAGAAGGTAATCATGCTTCTATCGATAAGAATGTTGTGATCTATGTTGAGATTCAACAAGATGATGAGCTTAGTGAAAATTAAGCACCTTCACTAAGTGGGGCCCACAGGCTATTTTTAGGTGTATGTCTATTTTTAGAGCATATTCTATAAGTTGCAGGATGCTATTTATAGATGGTTTATCAATTTGGAAAAATAGATGAGATTCTATTTTTAGAAGATTGGGCGAAGTCTATTTATAGATCGCTAATCTAAAAATAGATGCATGTCGATTATTATTAGCCCTTAATAATAATCCGACGATAAATATCAACTTATTCTCTTGGAGCACTTTATTTCAATGAACAGATTTGGAAAATCAGTGGGTTGAAGGAATTATGCAGTTCCTAGGTGGTTGGTGACTCATGCATAGAGGACTCAGTTACAATTGAAGTGGCAGAGTTGTGACAGAGTTGGAAGAGTAGTTATGGGAGTTGTTATTTAGTTTAACACAGTTAAGTGAGTTAAAATCAGTTGTGCTAGCTGTATCTAGTTCTAACTAAAGATACAGTAGTGAGAGTTTAGTGAATTAATTATTTAATTAATTGACAACTAGAGACTTACTTGATATTGAACAAATACAACTGTTAACTACTTGCATGTCAGTTCCAGTGGAGACCTAGTGGAGAGATAGGTGAAAGGGTGAGATGGACTATCTGTTGTGACTATAGTGATGCATTCAATGCATCTGACACACATTGGAGATGCAAATGAGGATTTAACATTCAAGGAAAGGCCAATTCGAATTCATTCAGGGGTCTTCTTTAGTAGGGATTGCGCAGTGGAGGTAGGTTGTCAAGAGGCAAGAAATTGGTGCATAGATATGCAAATTTCAGCCTGACAATGTGTAATGATTGTTGATTTTACTGAGAGCTTGATGTACTAGGATTTGTATGAGATTATTACATGTTCCATTGATATACATGATATATGATAGTTGTGGTTTTAGCTTTAAGCTTTCCCGGTAAAACAATTGTGTTTGTGTGCGATTGATTTTGCTTCATATGTGTAAATTTGCAATTGGCGATTGAATTTCTGTAAATAATTAATTGGAAGGATTCTATATTTAACATAAGATAATTTTTTAGATCAGGGGATTCCGTTAATAAATATGAATATTTTATAATTTCCACATGGTATCGGAGCAGTGTTAATCACTGAAGATTTCAATATTGAAGCGCCGTTGAGTTTTTGTGTTGGTGGACAATTCAAATTTGCTACAAAAATTTCTTGGTATGACAGTTGAGTATTAATTGAAATGGATTTCAATGGGTTGCGGTTGGAGTATGCCCTTGAGGGTATCTCAAACTACATAGCCTAGAAGGATAGGATGGAGGTAGTTCTTTAAGGTAATGGTCTGAAGGAGTTCATCGATAGCGATGTTCCTAAGCCTACTTCTAGCTATGCTGCATTACTTGACGCATGGAAAAAGAGGGTAGTGAATACAAGAAGAATTCTGTTGGAAGGTGTGAAATACAATATTGTGTTAAGCCTTCATGGGAAAGCCACTCCATTTTCAATGTGTAAGTATTTGACATATCTTTTCCAAAGAAGCAGCGACCATAGGAAGTTGGCACTGAAAGATAAGCTCAGAAAAATCAAAATGGAGAAGGGCGACAATATTCCAAAATATCTCACGAAGTTTGTCCAATGTAGGGATGAGTTGGGGAGTGTGGGAATCATAGTTGTGGATGATTAATTGGTGAGCTTGGCTCTCCTTTTGCTACCAAAGGGTTGGCACAATTATCAGAACTTTGTCAATGGACGGGAGAAACTGTCGAATTGGGAGCGACTTTGGTGGGATCTAGTGCATGAGGAGATAAAGCGAAGTACCAGGGATGGCTCTTCATCGAAGAATTATGATGAAGAGAATTTCACTTTGGATACCAAAGAAAGGAAAGGGAAGGGGAATAAATCCCATCCAAAATTCGAGGCTAAAGGAAAGAAGCTGGATTTGTCCAAAGTGAAGTGTTTTCACTGTCACGAACATGGGCGGAAGCATGCAACACTGTGGTTTATGTGAAAAACTGTTGTCCTCATAGAGTAATTGGCATGAGTACCCCTGAAGAAGCTTTTACTGGTAAGAATCCTGATATTTCTCATTTGAATGTTTTTGGCTCATCTGTTTACATTCATGTGACAAAGGACGCCAGGAAGAAACTGGAGCTGACTGCAGAAGTTGGGTACACAGAAACATCCCATAATTATCGTGTGTATTTTCCAAATATTCAGATGACTGTGGTGCGATGGGATATAAAATCCAATGAGGAGAAAGCCATAAAGTTGTTGCTTGAGAGGGAGCTACACTTGCATGGAGAGGAGGAAATTATTATTCCCAAAGATGAGCCTCAAGATGTGGATCAACCACATGAGGATGATCATGGAGTGGAGGAGTCCACTCATGTAGAGCCAAACATCAGAACAAGCAGAAGGCATGCCACAGAAGCTAAGAGATTGAAGCTTGATGTGGCACAGAATGTAGGAGTCCCTACATCACAACGCAGACAAAGATATTCACCTGACTGATTAATTGGATACATGGCTCTCATGAGCAAGTGTATCGTGACAAAGCCATCTTCCTTTGAGGAAGAAACACAAGAACCCACATGGGTAGATGCCATGGTGGAGGAGTATGACTCCATTGTCAGAAAAAATGCTTGGGAGATTGTTCCAAGTCCGGCTGGTAAATCAGTGGTAGGTTCAAGAATGTATCTACAAGGTAAAGCAAGCTACTGATGGGAGCGTCGAGAAGTATAAGGCAAGAATTTTTGCCCAAGACTTCTCACAGATCGAGGGGATTTATTATTAAGAAACCTTTACACCTGTCGCACAATATTCTTCCATAAGGACCATCCTTTCTCTCTTAGCATAGATGGGTTGAAACATTCATCAGATGGATGTGAAGACTGCGTTCCTTAATGGGATCATTGTGGAAGAAGTGTACATTGAGTAGCCTGAAGGATTTGAGATCTTCAGCAGTGAGTCGCATGTGTACAGACTCAAAAGAGCGTTGTATGGCATGAAGCAAGCAACCCGTGCTTGGTACATATGGATCGACAACTATTTCATTGGACTTGGCTTCACCAAGAGTGAGGTGGATGCAAACCTATACCAAATTGTGGTGGAGGGTAAGCTTTTAATCATTGTTCTTTATGTTGATGATTTAATACTAACAAGTGATGAGTAGTTGATACACTCATGCAAGGAAGATCTTGCAAATGAGTTTGAGATGAAGGATTTGGGCCTCCTTCATTATTTCCATGGATTGGAAATATGGCAGCGAGAAGGTGAACTATTTTTGTCTCAAGGCAAGTACGCTCGGGAGATACTTGGTAAGTTTCACATGCAGGACTACAAGCCCATGGATAATCCTCTTCCAGGAAATTGGAGGAAAGAGGATGCTATCAGCAGAGGTAGTGGATACTACTGTCTATCGACATTTGGTGGGTTTGCTCATGTATTTAGTTAATACAAGATCAGACATATGTTATGCGGTGAACTAGGTTAGTCAAGCGATGGTTAAGCCTACCAAGCTATTTTGGAAGGCAGGCAAGCATGTCCTGAGATATCTCAGGGGCACATCTGAGTATGGCTTATGGTACAGACAAATGGATGAGGTGAAGTTGCATGGCTTCACGAATGCAGATTGGGCAGGCAGCCCAACAGACATAAAGAGCACATCAGGAGGGGTTTTCAGTATCAGATCTACAACAATTTCTTGGTACAACAAGAAAAAAAGATCTGTGGCACTCAGTTCAGCGGAAGCAGAATACATGGCAGCAAGTCAAGCTACATGTGAGGCTATCTGGATGAGGAAGATCCTAGTTGGTTTGTTCGGTTCTCATTTAGATCCTACAGTGATACATTTTGACAATCAGAGTTGCATTAAACTCTCGATTAATCCTCTGTTTCATGATAGATCTAAACATATAGATATCCGGTATCATCATATTAGAGATTGTGTGCAGCAGAAGAACATGTTGCTTTAGTACATTCCTACAGAAGATCAGGATGCAGATATTCTGACGAAGGTGTTCACCAGGAGAAAATTCGAATACCATAGAGGCAGGATCGAGGTGAAGGATAATCCCTATCTTGTTGAGAGGGAGTGTTGATATTCAACAAGATGACGAGCTTAGTGAAAATTAAGCACTTCACTAAGTGGGGCTCGCAAGCTATTTTTAGGTTTATGTCTATTTTTAGACATGGTGAGCATATATTATAAGTTGTAGGATGCTATTTGTAGATGGTTGATCAAGTTGGAAAAATAGATAAGATTCTATTTTTAGAATATTGGGCGAAGTCTGTTTCTAGATCGATAATATAAAAATAGATGCATGTCAATTATTATTAGCCCTTAATAATAATCCGATAATAAATATCAACTTATTCTCTTGGAGCACTTTATTTCAGTGACTAGTTTTGGAAAATCAGTGGGCTGAAGGAGTTACACAATTCCTAGGGTGGTTGGTGACTCATGCATGGAGGACTCAGTTAGAACTGAAGTGGCAGAGTTGTGACAGAGTTGGAAGAGTAGTTATGGGAGTTGTTATTTAGTTTAACTCAGTTAAGTGAGTTAAAATTAGTTGTGCTAGTTGTATCTATTTATAACTAAGGATACACTAGTGAGATTTAGTGAATTAATTATTTAATTAATTCACAGCTATAGAATCATTTAAAACTAAACAAATACAACAGTTAACTACTTGCATGTCAGTTCCAGTGGAGACCCAGTGGAGAGATAGGTGAAAGGGTGAGATGGAATATCTGTTGTGACTATAGTGATGCATTCAATGCATCTGACACACATTGGAGATGCCAATGAGGATTGCACAGTCAAGGCAAGGCCAATTAAAATTAATTCAGGGGTCGTCTTTAGTAGGGCTTGCGTAGTGGCCCGACAGGTTTTCAGGAGGAAAGAAATTGATGCATAGATATGAAAATTTCTGCATGAAATTGTGTAATGATTGTTGATTGTACTGAGAGATTGATGTACTAAGCTTTGTATGAGATTATTACATGTTCCATTGATATACATATTATATGATAGTTGGGTTTTTAGCTTTAAAATTTCCTGGTAAAACAACTGTGTTTATGTGCAATTGATTTTGCTTCATATGTGTTTTGCAATTGGCGATTTAATTTCTGCAAAGAATTAAGTGAAAGGATTTTGTATTTAACATAAGTTAATTTTTTAGATCAGGGGAGTCCAGTAATATAAATGCATCTTGTATAATTTATAATATCTATAATTGATAGCAAAGGAGAGGCTCTGCAGCTAAGTGCATAGAGGCCTAGATAAGATTTTGTAGCTTAGTGTGTAGAAAACGTGCAACTTAGTGTGCAGGTCAAGAACTGGTTGTATTCAAAGATTCATTATAATAAGAAAAAAATTTGTGGATGATATTCTGGTGTTCTTGTGTGATTAATGTATATATTTCCTTATTATCTATTATAGAGTAGAATTTATTACAATTTCATTTTACTTCATCACAGTAATGGTTTATGGGTTTATATGACATGTTTAAGTTATTAATATAATGCGGCTAAGTGATATATATGTTATAAGAATAATACAATATAATAATACCACATCTCCCAGTCCATCAATGCTATAGAAACCTGGTTCTGCATCCACCCATAGTCACTTCTAGTGAGACTGCGATCTTCTTGCAGGTCATTGTCTAAAGGGCCAGTGATCAAGGATTTTGTTGGTGCGTAGTATAGTTCGAACTTGGGTCAGCCCAAATCAAGCCAACAACATACTATACAATCCCAATGGAAAATGCATTCAAATGTGATGATGTAGATATTCCATTTAACTCAAATGCACAAGCTCTTACCCAATGATGAACTCTTTTCTTTGTACCTGTAGCCAATTGTACTAACCAAGATTCTACATGTACTTCTTTATTCAAACCACACCTATCCACGAAGTCAGGGTTAGCATAGCTATAATTAGATCTAGGGTCAATCAAAATACTTAACCACAAAGCTTATCGTCCATCTCATTGAGAGATGCCTGATGGGATACCTTCCTGTTATCTAGTGTTGCATAGATACAAAGAATACTCTGACCAATATCCCCAAAATTTTGTGCCTCCTATGCACTATAGATGTAAATCCTACCACCTTGATTCTATATACAATCTCTCTTAATATGTTCTTTTCCACATGTCCAACACTTCAACCGTCATATACCATCAGCTCTATGTTGTTGTTGTGACTCATGTCCCTGTTTGGATACAATGAACTTCTTGTATGGTGCGACATTCTCTTTCTTTTCTACATTCTGAGGCCTTGTTCTTTTCAGCTACCATTTACCTTTACCTTTATCCTTCCCTTTCCATCCTTATTGAAATTCGTTCTTACGCTTTGACTGCTCATAACAGTGCTTCATTTTCCCAATAAATTCCTCAAGTGATCGAGGCTCATCATACTCAATCTGATCTTGAAATGCTAATGGAAATCCACTAACAAATCATTAAAAGTTATCCTTCTCATCTTTAAGATACGGTACATACCTCAATAGCTCCAGGAACTTAGCCATATACTTTTCACCTATCATTGACCCTATCTTTAGCTCATAGAATTCCTTAGACTTACTGTCGTAGTACTTCTCCGATAAGTACTTCTTCCAAAAAAGCTTATTAAACTCATGCCAACTCAAGTCTTATGTCGTGATATCTATGACCCTCTTCAGATCTTCCCACCAAATTTCTACTTTCCCTTTGAGGCTGAAGGTAGCTATTCCGGCCTTCATATTATCTATATACTCATGCAACTCAAAGAACTTATTCATCTCAGGTAACCAAGCCTCTACATCCTCCGACTTCTTCAAGTCTCCATCAAAGGTAGGTGGCTTAGATTTCTTAAACTCATCTTGCAAGTGTCCCCTATCACTCCTCCTATAAGGATGATAAATATGACGATCATAATGCCCGTTTGAAACATAACTAGGATAGTACCTATGTCCATCATCTCTCCTATCTGGAGTATCCAACAACCTGCCATCTCTCACTGTGTCATCTATATCTGACCTGTTCCCACCATGAGATCTACTACCATATGCCCCATTAGTTTTTTCCTCTTGACCATGGTTGATATGAAGTGGACCCTATCGCTGAAATTTTAACAAATTCTGAAGGATTACTGCATTAACCTCTACTTCTTTCTCTTGTGCCTGCATGATTTTATCATTGTTCACCTTACAACTCCTTATTTCTTCCTTCAAGCTTCTCAATGTATATGCCAAGTCATAAGTGTTCCCAACACCACATTTCTCATATGAGCCATAATAATAATCTTGTGAACTATAACCTAACATATTTCTATTCATATTGACTTATTTCCTATAGGGAATCTTGTGTCAGCTAAACCAAATCATAAACAAACCAACGTACCTTAGCATAATTCGGGGAGGATATCTCATCTGCAAGATCAACCAAATCAATGTAATACATGTATAAACACAATCATAACAACATATATATGTATAACATATAGACATATTAACATATAGACATAATTCTAACTAGAGTCTAGTCATCAATACATGAACATATCAATCACATACCATGACCTCATGTATGAAAAAAAAACCATATCAATGTACACTGACAACATGTAAGAACTAACATGCATAAAAACGCATAACCAATCATACACTCATGATGACACAATTCAAAACAATACCATCAACCTTCACATGGTGACATCACTGCAACCATGACCAACACCATGCATATGCAACAAGCACATAGACCAAAAGGATGAGTAACACATGTGCAACTGAAATGAATGCATGACCAAAACACACTTCTCATCTAGTATAATGGATGAACCATGCTCTGATACCATTGTGTTGTATCAGATATCACACAAAAGACTAGAAAATAGACACCACCCAAAGAGAATGAACCATGCTCTAATACCACTTTGTCACACCATCTTCCCACATTTACCCAAGCTACCTGGTTCACTGGGGTAAACATGCGACGAGAGGCTACTATGATATGATTCAACCTCCTATATCACCTTAACGAAGTGGAACCAACACCACACAACTACGCAAACCTTATGCACTTGCTACAAGACACCCATGAGCCATCCAAGCCTTCTAAGTGCCTAGCCCCTGAGACAAACTGACATTTTTGTGCATCAATCTCCCATTCGCTCCCTTGATATTGGCAAGAATGCAATTGGAACCCTCTAGTCACTCGCACAACATGGGAATGTGTGTGAATGGGGAATTTTCCAAGAAGTTTTGAGCCCACGACCCTAATTTTGGTGCCACTTTTTCAGGCCTAGGGCTCAAGACACTACCTATAACTCCATGAAACTTCCATAAATGAAATATAAAAGTGTAATAATGATATAAATGAAATTACTTGAACAAGGACTTGACTTGACCCCTACTAGCCATGACAAAAATTTCGTGAAACATGTCACAAATATGTAATCTACAAGTTTAAACAACAAATATGAGCACATAGATCTCATACTTATTTGATGTTCGCTAAGAAACACCGTTCCCTTATCACATTAGCTGCATTATCATCTATTAGGTCATATATTCATTGTTCATTCAATTGCAAGTAAAAACATGATGAGATCCATACACCATCACTATCAAAATACATTCTCATAACTAACATAATAGAAACAGAAATACCAAGGATAGAACAACCATAGAATCCACATACAAACCAATATATGACTCATGAGAGAATAAGGGAAAAGAATCTCTTATTAATGTATGTAAAGGCCAAATAGGTTTGGGACTTCCGTGTTCCACCTGACCATAGATTGGCTGAACCAAATATTTGTTTCATCCAGTCACCCCCATTCCATATTCCAAGCATGAATGTGGGACTCATAACCAAAATCAACCGGGGATTCCCGATGCTACACCACCTAATCCTCATCAATAGAACTAGGATTTAATGTAATTATAGATATGGGATACACATTACAATATTTTCATTATTGAATTGTAAAATACCCTTTTCTTTTCTTTTTTTCATTCAAATTTCTTCTATTAGATTTCCATAAAAACAAGGACTACAAAATTTGTTTCTATAACCCCCATTACCTAATTCTAACTAGACTTGTTGGCATTGGGGGCCGGAGGATGCTACAGATAATACTTTTACATGCATTATTTCTGCCAAGTTTAGAAGCCATACATCATACAGAGGAGACAAAAAGAACAAAAATACTAGCAACATCATATCAAGGAGGAGGATGGGGCTAAGTATAGGGGGAGCAACATAATAAACAACACGTTCATGTATGTGGAAGTTGATGTGTTCCACACAAGCTTCCAGATCATGGAGATGATCATTAGCTTGACGATAGCTCCGTCAGAGGCTATCCAACTGTTCTAAGATCTTGTTCTCGCTGAATTGAATTTCATTCATATATGCAAGAAGTTCATTGCAGTCATCATACATTTGATCATGAATAATATCTAGGTTCGCCTCGATGCCTACAGATATACTTTTATATGCATTATTTTCGCCAAGATTAGAAGCCATACATCACACAGAGGAGACAAAACTAAAAAAAAAATACTAACAACATCATATCAAGGAAGAGGATGGGGGGAAGTATAGGGGGAGAAACATAATAAACAACACGTTTATGCATGTGGAATTTTATGTGTTCCACATGAGCTTCCAGATCATGGAGATGATCATTAGTTCGATGATAGCTCTATCAGAGGTTATCCAACTGTTCCAAGATCTCGTTCTCGCTGAATTGAATGTCGTTCATATGAAATAATTTCATTGTGGTCCTCTTACATTTGATCACAAATAATATCCATGTTCACCTTGATTCGTTTTATTTGATCCTCTATAGAGTCCAAGGAGGTTGGAGAAACTATATGACCTGGAGAACAGTTTGGAGTGTGGGCCACCTCACCTTCATGTTCCATACTTGTGGAATTTCCAAAGGAAGAGATGCAATTGTTGGTTGGACCACTTGCATTGAAGTGATTCCCATCCCCACGGTGTGGACTCCCACTCTGATGCAGAATTTCCCTCAAACCTAAAGTATTGAAAAACAAGGTCTTTGAGCAATCCTTGAATCTTCTGACTGGATAGAAGTAGGAACAATGACCAGTAGAACACTGAAACTTTCCTTTCCTGAAAATGGTAAATACCAAGCAAGGAGAGGTCCTGTAATAGGAATATAGATATAATTCCCCGAAAAAAATCAATTTCCAAGAATAAACGTGTCACTAAAGCCCACAGTGACCCAAATGCTAAATTCCTCCACCCAATTGGCCAAAGATCCTACCCATAAAGCACTGACCCTAAAACAAAAACAACCTGGAAAACACAAGGGGCTTAAAGGGGGACTAAAGACCCACTTATTCAAGCTAAAAATGAGGGTGGCCACCAATGCTATGCCAAAAAAAGCACAAAGATGAAATCCAAGCTTTCACAAACAAAGACTAGAATCAAGAACAATGAATAGAGCCTGATCACTTAACACCGTAAGACACAAAATCCAGAGCTTGACAGAATCCCCTTCGAAGTTCTCCTGGAGATTACCCACATAACTATTAACAAACCAACTGGAGAAATATAAACAGTGTAGCAGGGTTATCTTCTTGACGCATAAAAATGGCATACCACCTTGAAACTACAATCTATATTGGGGAGAACGTGCCTAAGTTCCCAGCCAAATGTTTAGACAAGAACGAATTTTCCTCTCAGGGTCATACATGGGTCCCATATACTAATTTGAAAATCATAATCGATCCATTCTGCTGTGACCCAACCTGCCACTACATTTTTCCCTCAAATCCAACACCTGGACAAGCACTCATGGTCACTGTCGTGATCCATGCTATTCTCTCTCCACCCAAAATTCATCACCCATAATTCCAATAGTGGAATGAATTCCATCGCACCTATTAACATACCCGACGTAGCCTCTAGATACTCCTCCCTACCGATGTATTGGAGTATGGAGTCATGTGTTAATGATTACACATGTGCCGCATGGGGGAGGGGGGTAACCTCGAGGTTTGCCGGTTAACCATGTTTCTGCTCATCGGGGGAATTGTAAAATAAACTTTTAATATAATAAAATAATACATTCTTTTATAGTAATTATTTATCTATTATTTTAAATGTTTTTATTATTTATATTAATTTTAGAATCATCATTTAATGTACATAATTCAAAATATGTATTTATTTTAATTTAAAAATAATCTAATTATAATATTCTAAAAATAATTAATTAAAATAGCACAGTCATAATATTATAAATTACTACAATCCATTTATAATTAGAAATAATGCTTAAAAAATAAATAATAATAATAATATTTAAAAAATAATTAATCATCTATAATGTTTTAAAAAAATTAATAATATTTGAAAAATCGTTAATCATCGATATAAATCATTATAAAATATCCAACAACTTTTTGGAAAAGGCCCCGTAAGCACTTATTTTCATTAATTCCAAGTTATCCTCATGAAAAATTACAAATATGGTAGACCGAATGTAATTAAAATAAAATTACTTTCAAAACCAGCCATGACCTTGATTTTGATAATATTAAGTAATTTGGATTTTGGGAAAAAATTATACAAGCCTAGATGCTCGAAAACAACATCTTGAATTAAGTAAGATGATAAGGATATTTTGATCAACATGTTATTATTGCAAAAAACTATGTAGATTATCAAAACATCAAGCTACATTTATCAATTTTTTTGTGAGCCAAAACATTTTTAGTAATTTATCAAAAAAGGGGTAGTTTATAATCCATATACCCCTTTCTGTCCTGACTTCACTCTCACCAAATTTGTTAGCCAAGAGAGTGATGCAAAAATTGAGTAGATATTTCCATTTTTTACATGAGTTCCAAAGGAAAAAAAACCATATTACCCAAAACACTTGCAAGACCAAAAAAACAACCAGAAGATAACATTTCAAGGGGGAGAAGTTGGTGCATGACCAACACCTAGGGCCTTTGGAGGGCCATGGCATTCTTGGACATGGAAATATATATATGCATCAGTCAAGCTTCTATCTCATCCAACCACTTGTTGGAGCGACGTTGGCTTCACGATATGGAAATCAAACGGTATGCAATGTCACCCTGGTTGAATTGGACATCGTTCATGTACACAATGGTCTCATTACGGTTCTTGTATCTCTGATCACAGATGACCTTCAGGCTCACTGAGATGTCCCACAACTACTCTGCTATGGAGGCAAGTGAGGGTGATTGTTCCACATGGACCAGAGACTCGACATGGGCCTAAGAAACTTCACCCTCAATTCCCACAACCCCTTTGACGCCATACTACATTTCCTTTGCTCGGTCAACTCTCCACTTGGGCTAGCCCCAAGGTCCTGCTCCTTGCCTAACTCACCCTCTTTGGCAAATCATTACCTCTAGCTTTTTGAGACACCAAAAATTCCAGGAAGAAATAATTCCTAGTATACTCCCACAAATATGGCCTCTCCAACCTAGAAAATGTTATGGCCACCACCATGACCAACACATCGAGCATATATCGAATTTTCATCCACTCTCTTAGAGGGATCCTTTTTATAATTGTCTGTGGATGAGGCCGACACAATTCTACCTCCCCAAATTCCTAAGACAAAATTTTGACAGAAATCTTCACACTCCCAAGAAAAGGGACATAGCCAAAACTACCAAACCCAGACCAGGAATGTAGGACAAGGAATAATTGAAACTTGAAGGAGAATCGTCACTTACTAGATGATCATTTGTGGCTCAGAATCGATGCCTGAGACCTATCACTTCCATGTTAATGCTCACTACCAAAGATTAATTTTGTAAATTTTGAGCGAACTATGAATATTTCTCCCCAAAACCCATTATTTGGGATCCCACACTGCCCTAAAATTCACTTGAACGGAAACCATTTTGTAATCATACCCTCCCCTACAAGCTTCCATAATTTCTGAGCTAACCACAATGACGAGAATGCATAGGTGAAAAGCTTATGCATACTCATTTGAATTGAAACTGCTCACCCTCCCTCCTTTACAAAGAAACATAATAATTCTAAGTTTGTAGCCTTCTCGATGATTTTGTCCAAGTGACGCCACTTGTCCTGGCTGCCCTCCCACCTTTCATCCCGCATCACCTGTCCTAATTTCACCCAATAGGAGTCATAGTTCGTAGGTCATGTTCTCCCACCCCCATTGGAGTCAAGATACATTTATCATCGAAACATATTGCATGCAAGGTTTTATCTTCCAAAAACAAATGTCCATTATCTAGAAGGGTAATTATAATTAGATAGGACTGAGTGAAAACTTAGCAAGATTGAGAGTTATATTAGTGCTAATTTGAATTTGATCAATGTTTAAAATTAGGAGGCCAAATTTGAATGGAAGAAAATAAATATTCTTGAATATCACACTTTTAATTAAAAATAAATAAAAGTGTAAGTAAAACTAAAAATGAATATATATGCATATGAAGATGATGATTAACATCCATTGAGCCCAATGAGCTCTATGGGACCATTGACGATGCTAGATAATCCACCAACACTAAGGGGTCGCCCTAGTATGAATTCCTAATTAAACCTCACACCATTTGGGATAGGAGCCCCATCCAGATACCATCTCAACTACAATTGTGTGTGTTTTTCTCTTATATATCGAATGCAATGAAGAGTGTAATACTTAGTGTAATATGTTAGAATATTGAGAATGAAATCAACTCTCCATTGATAGCTTGCGAAAAATAATATAAAAATGCAACAACAACATCATGAGCAATAACATGCCTTAAGGAATAATCAAATAGATAAAACTCAGACATACACAAAGGAAAAGTGCTAGCAATCAACTACAAATTAGTTCACAATCAACCTCTAGCATTAACATTGAGTTAAGAGTAAAAATTCAAAGTGAAAAAACAAGATGCATGAAAACAAATTAGCTCATAAAAATGTAACCGATGTGTAAACGACATGCATATATTATTGAATACCAGGTAGCCAATATAATAACGAAGGAATGCATGAGAATCAATGCATGAACAAAAAAGCTTCTCATTAATATGTATCCCATTCAAATACATGTACAACAAACTCATTAAAACCCAATAGTATAATGTGATTAGTTCATGTCATCTTCATAACATAGCACTAGCCTCACAATCCCTCCACCTATGGGCTACCAAGATAAAAAAAAATTGTCCTTCAAGCACAATATAATAATCCTATAAATAGCCTATGTTAAGAACTAAAAGCACATTTGCATGAGGCACGAGGGTGTATTTGTAGAAGTGGGGGGTGACCTTTCACCTTCCCCATGACTCTTGCACTTCCCTCATGACCTTTCAGCTTCCGCTTGACTTTCATCTTCCCAAGGAATTTTCAATTTCTTCACATCCTTTGATATTTTATTTTGGCCTTTTCCATGATTTTAATATTTTTCATTTATGAAAAATAATTATGATATCCCAAAATGCATTCAACGAGCTTTGACATTGCATATTGTAGGAAAGAATTGAACTCTAAGAATGTAATGATGTGTTCCTTCTTCCTAAGGTTTATTTTTGGTATGGATTTGACCATATATTAGTTTCCATTAATAGGGGTCACCCTTCTATATGTTTCTTAAAGATACATCACCAACAATTGTTCGACAATTTCAATCAGTCTTGGAATCATATAACCGCATAAAATAATAATATTTTAATAAAAAAAGAGACTTATAATGAGTATTTTTCTATCCACTATGAAAGAAATTGCTCAAATTAAAAGTAAAAGGTTTGACAACCCTGAAATTGTATTCACAAGTAGAACAATCCATTTCACTTATCGTCATATGATTGGGTGTGTCTTTCTACAAGTTCTTTGTTAACCTTCCATTACAATGTTAATTTTCTGTAATATTTGATCGTATTCTTTCCCACGTTCTCATACGAATCACATTAACACAATTCTAAGGCATAATGTTCATTGCATCAGTTTTTTACTACCTTATTACACCTATGGTGTTAGCCTGGTGCGCTCTATTCATTGCACATGTTTTTGCACAACCTCCATTGTGTATCAACATGTAGCTTTGTTTATGTGTAAGGGTTTCCAATATTGATATATACTGCTTGTTATAACCCCAATATTATGCCCATCACACCCATTGCATGTGTAACTTTGATTTTGGGTTCAACATTTATCATATTCACTATAATGTATCTCTTCCATGTAGCACATAGTTACACCCTTATTTTATTTGTCTAAGGTGAATCGACATTGTGCTAGTCACAATTTGCTTGTGTGAAAGTGTACCATAGTTAGATTCTATCACCGAAGCTTCCCATTGCATGATTCACATATATATTGGGCTTCATTCCTACACTATGTGCTAGTGTATTTAGCCATTACTATGATGAGGTGTGCATCACTTATGGTATATTTCCATTATACCCCATTCTTTTGTGACTCTTTATTTGCACTTGACACCACTAGTGACAATACCAATTTGTTGGTTTGATAATAATGGAGAATTCACACGTACATGAAACCAAAATCTATAATATAGATCACAAGAAATAGATGGTCCTCCTAGCATCACATGCACATTTTCAATGGTATTCGTTTAATGCACTCCATTGACACTCATTGTCATGGGTTTCTTTGGGGTTTTCATGTTGGATGGTTGGATGGTTGTTAGTAAAGCTACCATGGTTGATGTCAATTCTATTTTATGGTATTTAATGGGAAAGTGCTAGTTCTTCATTGGAGCCTTATCTTTGGTGTTATATTGGGGAATTCTAGAAGGTGTGAGATTCACCAAACAACTTCATATTAACTCCATGATCTGGGTGGTTCCAAAGATGCTTAAAAATTGAAGTTTTTATATTTCATTGAAACCAAAACTAGAAAGAAGAGCTCATCATCCTGATTCCAATGACACAAACATAATTCAAATCTAACTTCGTATGTGAAATATTTTTGCAATCAAAGTTCCAAGGTTTTTTTCCCGAGATAAATTTGGAGGCTCAAGCTAAATTTGGCATTGCAGCTAAATCTATCGGAACCAACTAAATTTGGGAAGAGCTAACTAAGCGATAATTTAGCACTGCACGATGGCTGAAATTGGTCAATTTTTTGAATTTTTAAAGTCTAGTGACCTCCCAAAAGAATTGGTGGGACGGTTTATATTAAAAAAACAAAAAAAAATGGTCAACATGCCCAATGGACCCACCAATTGTCTGACCATGTATAGTAATATACATTGTATGTTGGTCATTATAATGACTACTCAAATGGGGGTTGACGGGAGTCCAACCTTCCTGGTCAGTCATCATTCGGTCATCCAGTGGCCCTAAATTTAAACTAACACCAAATCATAACCAAAACACAAACACACCAATTTTTAAAATAAAACAATAATATGTTATATGGGAGAGGGACAGGGTCTGATTGAAAACCCCAAATTTGAACCAAACACACCCATCTTTAAAATAAAACAACAATATGTTATATGGAAGAAGCCCGCGAGCTTGACCACGTGACCTCTGCCCTCCAATTTTACATGTACATCAAGTGCCCAATGGACCCAACCTCGTCTAAAGGCTAGCCAATTTTTTATATTTAAAACTCAAGTGCTATTAAACCAACACCAACAGAGTCGAGAGGAACCACAAAATGTGGAACAATGTGCAAGGTTGGAACCAGGGTTGTGGAACCTAGTGTGGGCACAAGAGTGTATTTTCAGAAAATATTCCCTAGAATATTCCAAAAAATACTCCTTATGTAGAATATTTGAGAAGTATATAGATTCCCTAGGGGAAGAATTTTGATGGTGTCAAAAATATGTCAAGTTTTTACTTATCTGAACTAGAGTTTTGCCAAGATTATGATGGTGCAAATGATTCTCCCATCTAAGAAACTAATTTTCTAGAGGAATACAATTGAGCAGTGGAACCATGAAGGTGGAACCTTGATGCATAAATTTGTAAGGAAAATTTTAGATTCATGGGAAGCCTATATTTGATAGTTTCAGAACAAGATCAAATCTATACTCAAATTTGACAATATTTTACAAGGAACGTGATGGCGCAACATGTTTCTTCATTTGAGCAGTTGATTTTTAGGCCATAGCCAAAATGGGAAGTATATTGTGTTGAAATCGGAAACAAGAAACATTGAAAATGGAAACCATAAATGGAATCCAAAAAATGGTACCCAGAAATGGTACCATATGAGGCTTCTGATTTAATTTTCCCTTAATTAAATTGGAAGAAAAAATGTAACCGAGTTAGGAAGGCTTAGTTAGCTTAGGAAAGTTAGAGGTCATAGAAGAGGCATGTAAGGTGTATCATACTTTTTAGGAGCCCTGGTTGAGTTATTTGTGAGTTGTAATTAGTTACCTCAATTAATTGAGTTAAAACCGGTTTAACTAGTTCTAAATGAGTGATGAGTTAGTGAGAGGTATACTGAATTAAATATGATTTAATTCACAATTAGTTATCAATCAGTTAATTTATAATTCCCTATAAATATTTGTTGCATATCAATTCTAAGGAAGGCCCAATTGAGACTGAGGTTAAAGGGAAGAGATCTATCATTTGTACTATTATAAAATTGTATAGGTCATGCATGAGGTCATCGGGAAGGCCTTGAATGATTACACAATCATAAATTTGGAATTTCCTAATTAATAGGGGCTCCTTTAGCCCAAGAATGCATAAGGAAGGTAGGCTAGGCAGAGGCAAGCAAAAGGTTAAATATTGGACCAATTTTTCTTAAATTGTATTCAAGATTCAAGCAAGATCAGAGTGAGATAGTCAACAAAGTGCAGAGGTTTCTCATTGGAGGAATAACATTGTATTGTTTCATGATCCTTGAATTTATACAATATACAGATAGCTGGGTTTTGAGCATTTTCTTTCCCTAGATACCTCTTGTGTTGTGTGATTGACTGTCTCTTTCTCTTACTTTTTATGTGATTGTGTGATCATGTTTTGTTTTATCAAATTGTACAAGGATTCAATATTTTGTTTTAGTACATAACAATATTAGATTGAATCCCGTGGTTAGATTTTATACATGGTATCAGAGCGCCATGAATCACACTAGAATAAAAAAAAAAGTTTTGTCTTGAACAAGATCGAATTTTCAAATTTATTCTTTAGTACCCAACAATAGATCAAGATGTATTTCAATGGCTTGATACTTGAATCTTCTCTTGAGGGAAATTTGAATTACATATCTTGGAAGGACGGGATGGAGGAATTGCTCGAGGACAATGAATTGAAGGAATTCATAGACAATGATATTCCTCAGCACATAGTAGTAGATGCTCAACTTCTTGATGCATGGAACAATAAGGTAGAAAAGTAGAGAAGGATATATTTAGAAGGAGTTTGAGATTATATTGTCTCAAGTATACATGGGAAGGAAAATCCATATGCTATGTGGAAGGCCTTGACAGATCTATTTCAAAATAGCAGCGACCACGAGAAGTTGGTGATGAAGGATAAGCTCAGAAAGATCAAGATGGAGGAGGGCAAGACAATACAAAAATACTTGAAAAATCTCACTCATTATCAAGATGAGCTTGGAAGTGTTGAAAATAGCTCAGGATGATTTGGTGAGGCTATCTCTTCTAGGCCTTACCAAGAGATGGCACAGTTAATAGGAATCTGTGAATGGGAGGTAGAAGCTACTAGACTAGGAGCGCTTGTGGTCTGACTTGGTAATAGACGAGATAAGGCAGGGCACCAGAGATGCGACCTTCGGCATAGAAAAAAAATAATATTTTGCATTGGTCAGAAAAGGAAATAAAGCCAAGGGAAAGAAGTCCCAAGGTGAATAGGGCAAGAGAGACATGTCCAAGATCAAGTGTTTTCACTGTCACGAGCACGGGCACTATGGCTTGAATAGTCCACATAATAAGGCAAGAAATAAGGAGCCTGCATTTGCAGCAGGTGAAGCGCCATCTTCACAATTCAAGGTTTATTTTACTCTTATTGCATGCATGGATAGTGTTGTAATGGGATTCATGTGGTATCTAGACAACGGTGCCTCGTTCCATATGACAGGGAATAGAGATCTCTTCAGTGACTTGGAGGAGAAGGACCTCCAACAAAACATAGAGTTTAGAGATGACGGGAGGTATATCATGACTAAAATAGGTATAATTACCTTTCAGAGGGAGTCTAGATCCCCTCTCAGACTGACATATGTTTTGTATGTTCCAGGATTAAAGAATAATCTTGTCTTTGTAGCGATATTGGATGTTGAAGTTTGAAACAAGAAACAATGAAATTGGCGTCTAGAAAACACATGACAACACCTACACTAAGTGTGGGACCAATAGGTCTAGAAACACCTACACTAGTGTAGGACCACACGTCCAAGCAGTACCTTCACTGGTGTGAGCTAAATTTGGTGCATGTCTATTTTAGTTATCCCTTAATTAAGATGGACAATAAAATGTAATCTTATCTCATATCACTTGTAATAGTTAACTGAGTTTGATAAACTCAGTTAGCTCATGAATTTCAAGTTTAGGGTAGTTGGTGAGGCATGTAGAGTAATTCTAGTTGTAATAGAGTTTGAAGTGCAATGGTGCATTAGTTAATGCAAGTTGTAATAAGTTTAACTTAGTTAAGTAAGTTAAATCCAAATGTGCTAGTTTTAACTGTTAGATACACTAGTGAGAGATGAAGTGAATTACATATTATTTAATTAACAATCAGTGATCTCACATGCAACCGAGGATTCACTATTATTAGCTGCATGCATTTCAGTTCCAGTGGAGACCCGATTGAGATCTAGGTGAAAGGGAAGTGTGACTATCAGTTGTGATATTATTTGACTGTCTAGATACAGTTAAAACACCACAGGATGCCCATGATACTCAGCGCAGTTGAGGAAGGCTGAAATTCCTAAATAATAGGGATTGCATTCATCGGGAATTGTGTGAGCAAGGCAAGCTGAAGACATACTGAGAATTGGCCAAGTGTTGGCATGATTTTGTCTGGATTAGTGTGAGACGATAGGCAGATTGCAGGAGATTCTTGTGATAAGAATTTCATTGTAATTGTTTCATGATTCCTTGTGGAATATACAATATATGATCGAGGGGTTTTGAGTAGCAATATTTCACTGGAAAATTATCTGTGTTGTGGTTTGATTGATTCTTCTTTTCTTCATGTGATTTTTTATTGTGTTTTTAATTCCGCAATTGATTTGTAGAAGTGATTCAATATCTAGCTTTAGCACATTGTTAGATCATATTGAATCCATAATATACATGCTTGTTGTATAATTTCTACATGGTATCAGAGCAGAGGAAATCACAATAGTGAAGGAGGAGTTGAGTTTGAGACTGAATAGAATTCAAATTTGTAGAAATACTTTCTTGGTGCTATAACTGATTCAGAATCATAAGGATAGAATGGGATGGAGGCAATACTCAAAGACAATGGCTTGAATGAATTCATTGACAATGATGTTCCTAAAATCGCTATGACAGATGCTGAAAATCTTGATGCATATTGTTAGTCCCCTAAATTGCATTCTTTTTTACCATTCTTTGCTTCCCAAATCGTAATCATTTACCCTATTTTACCTATCTTATGCCCCCTCATCCTGCACTAGTGCGAGAAAGATGACACATTTTGCATAAAATTCATATTTTAAATTTTTAACTCATCTTAGAATTTATTAACTACCTATTACGTGATTTCTTACTTAGAATTACTTTCGTAACTTATCGTTACCTCCTATGCTATTTAATAGATGAACACTTATCTTGATTGCTGATTTTTAGTGCAGAACAGATCTCGCACTAGCACCAGCGCCGTGAATCTTGGCAGAGAATCCAGATCACTTGGGTTGCCGCCTGTTTTGTATACGATTAATGAGGATATATCTGAAGGCAGCCGAGTCCTAGCTATGATAGCAGTTAAATCGAGAGTAGCTGAGATCGGACTTAAGAGAGATGAACAGTTGGAGATAGTTGCGGCCTATTTTGTTAAAAGTGATTTAATTTTGAAGGCCAAAAGCTTATTCTGTAATCAGTTATGTAATTTTTTATAACGATTTCTGTAATTGGCTATGTAATGATAAACGATCCTTTTGGCCTGCGGCCAAAAGGATCTATATAAGAAGAAATGTAAATAGGACAAACAGTTCAATGTTTTTAAGAATCGAATAGATCAGAGAATAGAACCAGGAGGCGGTAACATGACAGTCTTGTGTTATCGCCCAAATCTGGGCTGGATATGTAATCACACATGTAATTTCTTTAAGGATATAATAAGAATAGCTCTGCCTCATGTTTTGTAAATTTTATCATTTGGCTTAAATAGTTGATGAGTTAATACTAAGTAATGTTTTCGTTTGAAAGGGAAACACACTGGTTGGCTAAGGGCCCAGCCAACCCAACACGTTCTCCCTCCTTGTTGTAGTTTAATTTGCAGTATTTGAATTTCTGTTTGAGTCGAAACAGATCTGCTGCGTGAAGTAGTTAAGTTACTTTTTGCACAGTTGATTTCTTTCCCTTGCCTGGTTCAAGCCGGAGGAGTTACCTGCCCTAGTGCATGTTGGTGTGCTATTCACTTTCTACATGATTTGGTTTATTTCCTATGCCTGGTTCATTCCTGCACCAGTGCATGTTGGTGTGCTATTCATTTTATGCATGATTTGGTTTATTTCCTCTTCCTGGTTCGTTCCTGCACCAGTGCATATTGATGTGCTATTTATTTTCTGCACATTGGTTTGGTTTCTCCCTGGTGCAAGCATGAGAACTGTTCTTGCACTAGCACTAGATAATATGATGCAGTAAGCTTACTTCTAAAAGATTTCTTGCTTTCAGTCATATCTTAATTTAAAAGAATATTTTCTTATTTTCTACAGATATTCATCTTTACTGATATATGATTTGGTTTTATCACATTGCATTAATGAATCATTGATTTCAAGGATCAAAAGTTAAAGTGAAAGAAGCTCAGATCGAGTACAAGAACCAGTTTCTTGGTATTGGATCTGAGTGCTGCGGACTTGAGAAAGTTCAAAGCCCTTGCATGAAGAAAATCATTTTTAGTAAAGACATTACTTTACACTTTCTGCATAAATTGTTGTTCCTGCACTAGTGCAAGATCGATTTTCGCAAGAAGGATATCTTTACATATGCAAGATTGAAGGGGCCCATTTGTTGAAAACTGCTAAGGTGTCTTTGCTTAAGGAAACACATTCTCAGTAGCTAATCAATATTTAGCTAGAGTGATTGCTCCTCTTTATTTCTGAATCTATTTTGCAAGTACATTTCTTCTTGTTCTAGCCTCAGATTGTTTTGATGGTTTGTGCTTCCTCTTTCTTCTCTAAAGTTTGATTATGAAATTATTATTTTCCAAAGTAGGATTTTATATTAGAAATATTCATACCATCTCTGGCATTGCTTGTGCTTCGTCTCTAAGTTTACGAATCCCCTGGGTTGACAATTAAGTGTTGAGGATTTTTAATTAAGTGTAATTCTTGCACCCAACATTTTGGCGCCGTTGCCGAGGAGGCGATTTGATTTGGTAAGAATTTTCTGATTGTATAATAGAGGTAAGTTTCCTTTATTTTTGTAAGTATTTTTTTTGAAGGAGTTTTTACTGGTGTTGATTTATTTCTGACAACATTTTTTACTAGAAATTGTTGTGATATTTTTCTTTCTTTTTTGAGATGAATTCCTAGGAAAGGTAAGGGTTCGAAGCCCACTAAGGGCCAAAAGAATTTTTTTCACATTGGGTCTCCTTCTGCAAGCAGGAAGCCAATTCAATCCAAACCCATCATGTAGGAACAATCCACCTGGATTCTAGTAATAACAGCTCAGGTGTGGATCAACCCGTGGAAAGTGGTACAAGCAAGAAGAAAACAATGATAGACCAAGGAGATCATTTGGAAGGGACTGGTGACAACTAGGTAAGTGAAGGAAAATATAATTTTGTGTTTCCAATTGTGGATCCTGATACTATGTCATAGATGAAGAATATTCCACTGTCATCTCTCCCTCATTTCCATGGTAAAGTTCATGAAGATCCTGACTCTTTTCTATTTGAGTTCGATATTTTGTGTAGAAGTTATGATTATGCAATTGAGGCTCATAATTTAAGATTATTTCTTGTTACCACTCAAGGAATCAACTTTACGCTGGTTTATGGGGTTAGGAGGAAACACCATAACTTCTTGGGACCAGATGAGGAGGGTATTTTTGTCTAGATATCGAGAATATTGTAAAACTTGGGACATGCAGGATGAAATTTTTACAATCATACAAGATGATGATGAAATGCTTGAAGATTATTTGGAAAGATTTCTATATATTTTACAAAGGTCAAAACTTAGGCTTGATCTCAACATTATTAGAACCTTGTTCTTAAGAGGACTTACTGATATTGCTAGAAACAATTTGAATCTATTAGGACAAGGTGATATTTCTCAGCAAACTTTTGATCAAATTTGTGAATTATGCTTGAAATTTTCAAGAAATCAGTATATATCCGGTAAAGGAACTTGAAATAAAAATAGAAAAATAGAATCTACTGATGCTATGATTATTGGAATGGAAAATAAAATGGAAAACATGAAAATTGATATAATGAACACTGTTACTAAACAATTAGACTCTTTAAAATTTCAATAAAAACTTATGAAGGAACAAGAGTCATTATTTATTTTATGTCCTAAATGCAGAGACAAGAATCCCCCTAAAGAATGCCCTCTTAACTTGAAATAAATGAATAAGTGTGCTATTTGTGCAGAAGACCATATCATAGAAAAATTTCCCTCTATACCTGGACTTAAAGCAGTATTTATAGGGGGGCAGCCTGAAGCTAAAAAATTGTATGCTATGGAAGCAAGAAGAAATTGGCCTCAGGTAGGTGCAGGTATGGCTCCATTTCCTCCACACTATTTTGGTTATAATCGACATGCATATTCATATCCTAACTCTCATCAGCAGTGGCAATATGGAAATCAGTATCGGCATGGGAAACCTTCCCAACCATGGCAATAGGGTTGGAAAGGCCCAACTCATTCTCCATATTCATACAAGCCACCTGTGCAACCATATCCATCTACACATGTACCTTATCCAATGCCTCAACTTCCGAGTCAGACCACCCCATTACCTTTACCTCCACCCTTCTGACCTCCTTAGTTTCCTGCTCAACCTACGCCCAATCCTAATAATAATAGTAAAGCAGTGCAAATGATCCATGTAACAAACCCACCATTTCCATTCGAATACCAATCTATTCTAGTTGGAGTTCATGATATTCAATTAAGGTTAGGAAGGACTGTAATACCAGAAAATCAGAAACAACCTATGGTGATTGTTGAAGAGAAAGGAGAAGAGGAAACTCTGAACCATTCTCCGAAAATTGTCACTAAGCAACCCTTGCCCTCTGAGTCCTTGCCATCTTCTTCCAACCAGCCTCCCTTTCCAGAGAGGCTAGTAACGGAAAGAAGAGAGCCAGTTTCTGAAACTAATTTGGCATCAGAACTATAGAATATTTTCATTAAGATACCTTTGCTCCAAGCCATTAAAATAGATCCCCATTTGTACCAAGATTATTAGGGAACTCTGTCTCAAGAAACCCGGGAGGAAGAGATTGGAACCCCAAACTATTCAATTTGTTGGTAGGGTAGCAGAGTTGATGACGGGATGTGTGTCTGTGGAAAAATATACTGATCCTGGAAACCCTGTTGTCACAATTTAGATTGGTAATGTCCTTGTCTCTAATGTTCTTATAGACCTGGGGGCAACCATTAATGTAATGACTAAGCAAACCATGGATCAAATTCGGTTATCTCATCTTCGCCCTACTCCCACTGTGCTTGAATTAGCAGATAGATCCAAAATTAAGCCTGAAGGAGTATTGGATGATGTGACCATATCATTAGATTCTTGGGAATATCCTGTTGATTTTATTGTGCTTCAACCAAATAACACGGTAGGAGGACATCCCTTGATCTTAGGTCGACCATGGCTTGCTATATTCGATGCATATATTAGATGTTGTTATGGATATATGTATATTTCACATGGAGATTCTAGGAAGAAAGTTACCTTATACCCTCCTGCCAGATCCATTCAGGACCTTCGAGACACTTTATGGTTGGACCAAAGCAGTGATGAGGAGAATTAGTCTATTTCTCTTATTCATCATTATATTGGGTCTTTGCAAGAAGATGAGATTCAAGATTTCTTGAACAATCTAGACACCATGCCTAACTTTGAGCCTTTGAGCCAGATTTTTAGCCTAGATTTCCAAGAAAACCGTAATTCTGATTCTTTTATACTGCTATATTTGACCACTCCTTTGAGTACTTCGGAGCCTGATACTACTCTTTTTGAGATTAGTCCTGGTAATTCTTTGCATATCAGTTCAGATTTAGACCCATCTCAGCAAGAGTAACTTGTGAATTTGTTGCAAAACCATCTTAGTGCATTTTGCTTGGGGCTATGAAGACATGAAGGGTATCCCTCCTGAAACTTGTACACATCATATCTACATTCAGGAAGGAACCTGACCTGTCCGAAAACCCCAAAGACGAATGGATCCAGCTCTAAGAGATGTTGTGAAAGAAGAAATACAGAAAATTTTAGATGTTGGTTTTATCTATCCTATTTTTGATAGTTAGTGGGTCTCTCCATTAGTGCTAGTACCTAAGAAAGATGGAAGGTGGCATATTTGTATTGATTATTGTGGATTAAACAAAGGCATTCTCAAATATTACTTCCCTCTCCATTTCATTGACCAGGTGCTTGATACCCTTGCAGGGAAGAAATATTTCTCCTTTTTGGATGGTTTCAGTGGCTATAACCATATACAAATTGCACTCGAAGATCAGGATAAAACTATCTTTACATGCCCACAGGGTACCTTTGTTTATAAAGTGCTTCCCTTTGGATTATGTAATGCTTCGAATACCTTTCAAAGGGCAGTCTTGGCTATTTTTTCTGATCTTGAATTTGTAGAAATTTATATGGATGACTTTTCTGTGTTTGGTAATTCTTTTCAGGAAGCTCTCGAAAATTTGGAGAAAGTACTTATTCGTTGCCAAGAAGCCCAAATTGCTTTGAGTGAAAAGAAATGTAGATTAATGTGCAAAGCAGGTGTGGTACTTGACCATCTGATTTCTGACAAATATATCCAGGTTGATCTGGCAAAGATCGAAATCATTCTGCATCTTCCTGCATCCAAAACTCAAAGGGAAGTAAGAGGTTTTTTAGGACATGCTGGTTACTATAGAAGATTCATTGAAAATTTTTATAAGATAGCTGCTCCTCTTTTCTGACTTCTAGCTAAGGATAGTGAGTTTTCTTGGTTCATGGCTTGCCAACAGTCTTTTGAAACATTGAAGGAAAAGTTGGTACAGGCGCCAGTTTTGAGAGGTCCAAATTGGTCCCTGCCCTTTCACATTTCTTCCGATGCTTCAGAATTGGCTATTGACGTAGCTTTGGGACAAGAGGAAGACAAGCAATCCTATGTTATTTATTGTATTAGTAAAAATTTGTCTTCCGCTGAATTAAACTATACAGTTATAGAGAAAGATTTTTAGTTGTAATCTTTGCAATTAATAAGTTCAGACAGTATATCACATTATATGAAGTATTTGTTCATACTGATCATTCCGCAATTAAATACTTGATGAAAAAACCATTGAATAGCGGTAGAGTGACTAGGTGGTTGCTATTGTTGCAGGAGTTCAATATTACTATTGTTGATAGACCAGGAAAATCGAATGTTGTAGCAAATTTTCTTTCTAGACTAGATAATCCTAGTGATGTAACTCCTGTTAAAGATGATTTTCCAGATGAACATATTTTTGCTATGTCTACAGATTCTCCATAGTTTTCTAACATCGCCAATTATTTAGTTACTGGAAAAAATACCACCTCACTTGCCCGCCCGTGAAAAGTGGAACGTTATTCAGAAAAGTGTTGCATACTCCTGGATTCAAGGAGACCTCTTTTACACTGGTCCAGATTTGATTATTCGTAGATGTGTAAGAGAGGAGGAAGTGTTTGACATATTGAAATCTACTTGTGATGAACCTTGTGGAGGCCACTTCACTGACAAGTGAACTACATATAAAATATTATGTTTTGGCTACTTTTGGCCTTCCTTGTTTAAGGATGCCAAGCAATATGTCAGGTGATGTGATAGTTATCAACGAATTGGCCAACCTAACCAAACCAATGAAATGCCTTTATACCCTCAAGTTATGATCGAGCCATTTAAAAAATGGGCTATTGATTTTGTAGGGCCAATAAATCCAACATCATTAGGTAAAAATCATATTTTGGTTTGTACAGATTTTGTTACAAAATGGGTGAAGCTAAAGCTGTTTCTTTTGCTACGAAAAAAGTTGTTGTTGATTTTCTCTTTTCTGAAATATTTACTAGATTTGGTGTGCCTAGAGAAATTGTTTCTGGAAATGGTCTACAGTTTATTTCTAATCTGGTACAGGGAGTGATGGAGCAATACAAGATCTGGCACCCGAAGTCTACACCATATCACCCGCAAGAAAATGGCCAGGTGGAGTCTACAAACAAGGTGATCGAGTCCATTCTCACAAAGACGGTGAATATGCATCGAAAAGATTGGGCTGAAATATTACCAGAAGCTTTGTGGGCATACAAAACCACATGGATAAATAGTACGGGGCACACACCATATGCGCTGGTATACGGAAAACAGGTTATGTTACTGATTGAGTTCCAGATCAAAAAATTTAGAACTACAGTTCAACTAGGATTCAATCTCTCTGAGGCACAACAACAACGTCTTCTTCAGTTAAATGAGTTTGATGAATTTCGTAGATATGCTGTTCAGCAAAACATATTAATCCAGCATCAATGGAAAAGGTGGCATGACAATTCCATTCAGAAAAAGCAGTTCCAACCAGGTGATTGGGTACTCCTTTATGATTCTAGATTTAAAATTTTTAAAGGGAAATTCCATACACGTTGGATGGGATCATATGAAGTAATCCAAGTATTTGAGAATGGAGCTATAGAAGTCAAAAATATTGATGGACATGATACAATATTCTTTGTAAATAGACATAGATTAAAGAAATATTTTCATCCACTTGCCAAGAAATATTTTACACAGCAAGTTCAGCAGCAATTTGGAACAGTAATGGTAAATGGTAATACCAACCTCTTGAAAATTTGAATTCCTCTTCTTCGGAAAAAATTAAGAAAAAAAAAAAGGTAAGAAAAAATAATTTCCTGTAATTATGAAAATCAGTCCGCTGACATGATTACAGAAGGATCAACCTGAAAACCAGCTTGCTGGTAGGAAGATCAAAAATTTATAATAAAAAGAGAATGTTTCTTGATCTTTAGATATGCTAGTAACCACCGAAGTAAAAGCAGGTTCAGCAGAACCAACCTTTATACAATTTGGGTAATTAGCATGGATATTTTTTTTCCAAGTAACGCTTAATTCTCGCTGCAATTATTTTTTCTTGCACCAGTGCAGGCAGACCTTCCAGAAAATTTTCTGCCTTTCTTCATATCCCATCTCATAATTTTCCCTCAGCTTTCTTCTCAGAATCCTAGTATAATTAACCTTCCCATATTCTTCTAAATTCACCCTATCTGCTTCAAAGAAATCCCACTTTAACCCTGAATTTTTTTTCCCCTATCCCACTTCTATTTTCCCTCTTTTGGTACTTTCCTGGAATCCCTGTGACATAATTCCTTCCCATTCTAAAATTTCCTTTTCCCGCTCCTTTATTCCCTCATGAAGTTCATTGCAAGATCTTACATATAAAGAGCAGAAGTTTGTGCTCTGAAGCATCAAAGGGCGAAGCAAAATTCAGAAGAAGTTAAAGAAATCATGTGAAATCTAGCCTATATTTTAATTCTCTGTCTTAACATTATGCTTGCACTAGTGAAAGCATATTTTCCTATATGATATGAGCAGAAAAGTACCAGCATAATGATGTGATTTACGTGGTGCAAAGATCAATACAAGCATACACCTTATCAACAGCAGTACAAGTTATCATATGACATAAGAAGGTATTCATGATGAAAATTTATATGATGTTCTTCATATCATTGATAAGCGGTTACACTATTATATTACTTAGGAGGAAATTAGTTGAAAGTACAAAGTTTTTTAAGTAGGAATCATGATCTTTTTAAATGAATGCTAAGTTTTTTTTTTTGTTATAATTATGAAGGAATTTGAAATTGTGTAATCGTTATTTGCATATAATCCACCCCATTCAGGCATAATGTGAAATTCCCTTCACTCATGACTCCCCCCGCTCCAACCTTCATTCTAAACATCCCATAATTGTTGTACATAACCGTTAAACCGCCGTCACGCATACCAATTGAGCCTGACCAGAAATGATGAGTACCTACGGTAGGTAAATCGAAGACATGAAGGACGAACGGTTAAATCCTTATTTATGAAAGTTGATCCCCCGGTTTTTCATGCAAGCCATATAACTCATCATTCATAGCCGATAGCAGCAATGCCGCTCGTCCGAAATGAACCCCTGTCTCTCAGCAAGATTGAGAAAACTGTCGAATTTCACAGTTTTCTTCCATTGTTGCGGGAGTCAGGATTTCTACAGTTCCTGTAGAAGTTCGATGGGTATGATAGGGAAATCGCCTTAAAATTTTCAAGAAGCTTTAAAAACGACCAAGTGAGAATTGGGCCACTCAAATTCAAAGCCACAAAGAAATTTGTAGCAACAACAATAGGTCTGGAGAATACGGGAGTGGAATGGTTCAAGAACTAGAAGTTGGAAGGTAACTGCTGGCAGCATTTTGTCACGGATAAGAAGATGGAGGTCAATTGGAAATGAGGAGTTCCACGTAAAGCCCTACTAGGTCAATGGCAGGATCTCTTGTTTGTTTTGCAGAAATCTGTGACCTGCGAAGGGAGATACACCTGTGTCCTGGTGTATCATTTTAGACTGTTACAACATTTTTAAGGAGGGTGACACATTTGTTGGAGGATGAACTTCCCCTACTTTATGCTCAAAATTTTGGAGAAATGGATAGAATTGTACAGGACGGAAGGGAGGACCAGGCCGATGCATGATTATACCACCACGGCCTGATAAAAATCCCAGTCTTAAAACAACTAGAAAGAAAAGGTATGACATGTGGAGAGATATTAAAACAGCTGCACGGGAACTCGGCAGAGGAAGAGAAGACACAGGCCCCTAGTACAAGTAAGGGCCTGAAGAGAAGCAGAAAGGGAAGTCCTTCTCGCAGTAGTATGAAAAGGAGGCAGACAGAGAAATCAACAGAAGGGAAGGCTTCATATTCCACTAAGGAAACAACCGGTGCACTTGATGGAGAAACACCTTCTACACAGGCACAGGCCTCTGAGCACGGTAGGCTGTCGGTTCTTGCAGATGCGGCGAATATTGCAAAAATTGGGGACGATTTTCCACTGGAATATCTTAATAGAAAGCCCAAAAAGAAGAGGAAAGTTTCAGATGTAGAAAAAGAACCACAATCCCCATAGGGTATGGAACCCCATCCTGCACCGGTACAAGAAGAAGCTGCGGCCCGAGAAGAAGAACCGGAAATTGAAGAAGGAGCTGAAGAAAAGGAGGATGCAGAAGCACTTGAGGAAGAAGCACCTGAGGAAGAAGAACCTGAGGAAGAAGACCCGGAAGAGGGAGAAGAAACGGAAGAGGAGGAAGAACCCAAGGAAGAAGAGCCGAAAGAAGAGGAACCGAAGGAAGAAGAGGCACCTTAGGAAGAAAAATTAGACGAGGAACCAGATGAAGATGAACCAGAAGAAGAACTTGAGAAAGAGGAACCGAGAAAAGAAGGACTGCAGGAAGAAGAGTTCCTTGATGTGACCATGGTAGATATAGAAGTTCTAGAGCCAGTGACAAGCCCTACTGAGATAGAGGAAGGAAAAGAGTTGGTGACTCCTGTTGCTTGCATAGAAGAGTTAGAACTCCAAGTACAAAACTTGGAGCAGCTTGTGACCAAAGCACAAGAGGAGAAGGAACAAAGCAGAGGAGAATTTATGGTAGAGCTCAAAAAAAAGAAAAGCGAGGTTAAAGTTTGGAAATATCGGGTTGGATGCTATTTCAGGCGGTTAAAAAAGGTTTCAAAGAAGTTAAGGCATATCAAGAGGAAGAAGGCCGAAATAGTGTAGCCTGAGGACAACATGCCGGAACAGGATTGAGTTGGCGTATTCAAAATTTTGGTTTTTTACAGAGGTAAAAAAGTTGTGTGAGGACACACAACAGTTTAGGGATGGGAGGATGTTAGTCCCCTAAATTACATTCTTTTTTACCATTCTTCCCTTCCCAAATCATAATCATTTACCCTGTTTTACCTATCTTATGCGCCCTCATCCTGCACTAGTGCGAGAATGATCACATATTTTTCATAAACTTCATATTTTACATTTTTAACTCATCTTAGAATTTATTAACTACCTATTATGTGATTTCTTACTTAGAATTAATTTCGTAACTTATTGTTACCTCCTATGCTATTTAATAGATGATCACTTATCTTTATCGTTGATTTTTAGTGCAGAACAGATCCTGCACCAGCACCAACGCCGTGAATCTTGGCAGCAAATCCAGATCACTTGGGTTGTCGCCTGTTTTGTATACGATTAATGAGGATATATCTGAAGGCAGCAGAGTCCCAGCTATGACAACAGTTAAATCGAGAGTAGCAGAGATCAGACTTAAGAGAGATGAACAGCTGGAGATAGTGTGGCCTATTTTGTTAAAAGAAATTTAATTTTGAAGGCTGAAAGCTTATTCTGCAATCGGTTATGTAATTTGTTATAATGATTTCTGTAATTGGCTATGTAATGGTAAACGATCCTTTTGGCCTACGACCAAAATGATCTATATAAGAAGAAATGTAAATAGGACAAATAGTTCAATGTTTTTAAGAATCGAATAGATCATAGAATAGAACCAGGAGGCGGTAACAGGACTGTCTTGTGTTATCGCCCAAATCTGGGATGGATATGTAATCGCGCATGTAATTTCTTTAAGGATCTAATAAGAAGAGCTTCGCCTCATGTTATGTACATTTTATCATTTGGCTTAAATAGTTGATGAGTTAATACTGAGTAGCATTTTCATTTGAAAGGGAAACACGCTGGTTGGCTAAGGGCCCAGCCAACCTAGTACGTTCTCCCTCCTTGTTGATCTTGTAGTTTATGTTTTAAACTGTCAAGGGTGATTTAATTTGTAGTATTTGAATTTATGTTCGAGTGGAAACAGATCTGCTGCGTGAAGTAGTTAAGTTACTTTATGCACGGTTGATTTCTTTCCCTTGCCTGGTTTGAGCAGGAGGATTTACCTGCCCCAATGCACATTGGTGTGCTATTCACTTTCTGCATGATTTGGTTTATTTCCTCTACCTGGTTCGTTCCTGCACTAGTGCACGTTGGTGTGCTATTAATTTTCTGCACGATTTGGTTTATTTCCTCTGCCTGGTTTGTTCCTGCACTAGTGCATGTTGGTGTGCTATTTATTTTTTGCACATTGGTTTGGTTTCTCCTTGGTGCAAGCAGGAGAACTGTTCTTGCACCAGCACTAGATAATATGATGCAACAAGTTTACTTCTAACATCTTTCTTGCTTTCAGTCATATCTTAATTAAAAATATTGTTTCCTTATTTTCTACAGATATTCATCTTTATTGATGTATGATTTGGTTTTATCACACCGCAGTAATGAATCATTGATTTCAAGGATCAAAAGTTAAAGTGCAAGAAGCTCGGATCGAGTACAAGAACTAGTTTCTTGGTATTGGATCTGAGTGCTGCGGAATTGAGAAAGTTCAAAGCCCTTGCATGAAGAAAATAATTTTTTAGTAAAGACATTACTTTACACTTTCTGCATAAATCATTATTCCTGCACTAGTGCAAGATCGATTTTCGCAAGAAGGATATCTTTACATATGCAAGATTGAAGGGGGCCATTTGTTGAAAACTGATAAGGTGTCTTTGCTGAAGGAAACACATTCTCAGTAGCTAATCAATATTTAGCTAGAGTGATTTCTCCTCTTTATTTCTGAATCTCTTTTGAAAATACATTTCTTCTTGTTCTAGCCTCAGATTGTTTTGATGGTTTGTGCTTCCTCTTTCTTCTCTAAAGTTTGATTCTACAATTCTTCTTTTCCAAAGTAGGAGTTGATATTAGAAATATTCATACCATCTCTAAGTTTATGAATCCCCCAGGTTGACAATTAAGTGTTGAGGATTTGTACTTAAGTGTAATTACTGCACCCAACACATGTGAAAAGAAAGTGGCAAATACGAGCACGATCCTACTATAGGGAGTACGAGACCACATTGTCTCAAGTCTCCATGGAAAAGCGACACCATATGCTATGTGGAAAGCTTTGAAGGATCTATTTCAGAGCAATGATGACCATAGGAAATTGGTAGTCAAAGATAAACTCAAGAAGATCAATATGAGGAAAGGCGACTCCATGTCAAAATATTTAACAAAGTTTGTCTGTAATATCCCAAATGGGGAAATTTTTGCTCCATCGGGAATATCTTAAGATATTCCAAGATTCCAACTCCAGGAGTATTAACAATCAACACTGAACTATTTCAGAGATTTAATGCCAGGGAATTTATTGAATATGTCACCTTCACAAGGAAGGATGAGATCCATAGGCTACTTGGCCCACTAGCAGACTCTGCCAATAGAACTTGTCAAGAGCTAATATTTCCCTTCAAGGAATTTCTGCATCAACTGCTCATGAGGACGTTGTATAAGGAAGCCCATGTGAAAATAAGACAATCCAGTGCTGGGATGACTTAGAATATATCTGATACAAACTCCCTGCAGAATATAACCTCAAAGAAATAACCCTAAGGGGGTTATTCAGATATCCCACCAACAAGTATACTAAAACAATTCTAAATGTGAGAATCTTCAGCAATATGAAAACTTCAACAAGTAGCAGTAGTGAAATAATGTCTCACATAATGTAAGAAGAGTGAAAATATGATTTATAATGTGTAGCAGCAAATACTATACAGAATCATTGAGAAAAATACCTCTCAAGGTGAGTGCAAATCAACCTCAAAGGAAAATGTACATGCAATGAAGGAAATACACTGCTACATGACCTAGCTACTCTATAACTACATAGTCTATAGGAGAAAATGATTGCAAACTGATATAAATATGATGATATAGCAACAAGAGCTCAAATAAATATGGGGGAGCAAGATCTCAACCCCAGAAAACATTATTACATCAATTCTCCAAGGGATTGGCTAGAATACATAAAACCGGAAAATGCCGAAGTTGTAGTGTAGCTGCTACAACTCAAATATAATACAACATTAGAGAAGTAAATAGATGCTGCAATAAACAATGGTACCTCCTCCAATTATCTCCAAGTGAAGAGGCTGATCCCCTTACTAAAGATTGCACCCTCTGGTGCACAAAATGAACCCTTGTGTAAGCCACATCTGAAGATAATGCTGTAAGGAAAGGAGACTATGCTGGGCATGAGAGAAAACATATGGCCCAATGCCAAAATGTGAAATAGAAGCTCTGGGATCTCCTTTGCTGATCTCCTAGAGAAAGAGATGGCCCCTCCTCTACAGAACAACTCCGGAAGTGAGATGATGAAGGTCCCTCACTGCAACACCAGCAACTCCAGCGTTCTCTTGTTGCAAGAATAATGCAGTAGCTGCAAATGAATTCTTTGGCCTCAAGCCAATATGTGAGGAAGATGAAGAAAAATCTCTCCATGGCCTCCCATGGAAGAGAAGGGCATTCCTAAACATGAATTCCTCTTATGCTAAGTAGCACAAAGTTGAAGCGATCTTCAACCTCCAAATTCTTTCTCCAAAGATGATACCCCAACAATGGCTCTCCTTCATATTTTATACAAGGAATGCTTCCTTTCCATGGACCCCACTCACATTAGGGTTTCTCCCATTTTGAATTTCCCTCCATCCAACTACGAAATCTTCTTGTGCAAGCTTCCCCTCTTGGGTACGTTGTTGACTTTGGTCAACCATGGTCTAGCTCACTTGCTTTTGGCCCTTTTCACACTTGGGGCTGCTAACTAAAGCCACTTAAGTGAATTTTTGCAACTTAGGAGTTTTTATTAAGTTTCTACATGGGATCCCTCACCCATTTTATTCCTTTTATTGAAATTAAATCAAAATTAATGTTCCAAATACTTTATTGCAAAATTTGGAACATTACAGTTCTCCCCTCCCAAAACTTGCTTGTCCTCAAGCAAGAGCAAGGATTAACTGCAAAAAGTCCTCCACTCAAGGCATGGAGTCTAAAATATCCTCATGTAGATCCTCCATCCTCAAGCAATCAATCAAGAAAAATGAGTCACCCTCCAACTAGGCAACTCCTGAAAGTACTCCTCCACATTGTGCTCATGAGAAATAGGTGGGCTAAATTTCTAGACTTGGTAAGATTCATAGCCTACCCCATGCTGTCCTCTTCTCCACTTATGATGAATGTGGAGCGAAAGCTGAAATAGTGTTGCCTTCAAGAGGCAAGATGAAGTCTATATCCCCAAGGACCTCTCCTCCAACGTTGCAAATCAAGTTGGCCCAAATCATCTCATATGTGATGAGATGGAATTCATCAACATATGGCATCCAAACAATCCTATGGTTCACCTCATGGAAAAACACATGGCTGAACATGGTGACCATATCATCTTCCATACTCCCCTTGGAGCATGTGCTGCAAAAATAATGGAGGTCTTCTCTCCCAAAGGGCACATCCACCTAATGAGTCTCTCCCTCCTCATGATACATAGGGGCTGCTGATGATATATGGCTGAAATGAAATAATCTTCAAAGAGACCCAAGCCACCCCATCAATCATACAATCCACGAAATGCCTCCTTCAAAAATTCAAACTCTCCAAATAACTCCTCCCACATGAAGGAAAGAGATGAAGCTTTGGTAATCATGGGCTGCCCATTGTTTCTCCTGAGACATATAGCATGTAAAATAGGGAGAATCATACTCCCAATGGGCATCTTCAATTTATTTTCCTCCTTCAAAATGATTCTTCCCTTGGATAGAATTCTATTGGTGAAATATGGAAGCATAAACTTGTGGAAGTAAGGAGGTGAACTATGACTCCATGAATGAAGCGAACGCAGGGCACCATTGGCTTGCCTCAAAATAAATTGCAACAAGTGCCTTTGCAACCACTTGTTTTTTGCCACATCCATTTTGCAAAATGATATCATGAAAAAAAAATTGGTGCTAAAGGTGCACACCAAAACTATGTGGCTTTTCCCACAAACCACCCATAAGATGGCCATCATTCTTGCTGCAATAGACCATAAGTATAGCCAGAAATAATGTGCAAGAAGGAAGGATCCTCCTTGATATAACATGCTGAAAATAAGAGAGCATAAGACATAAAACAAATGGTTACCTCCCTCATCATGCACTTTGGTCTTTGAGATGAAAGTGGCTCAAGTGAAAGTTCTCCCTTACCGCAACATAGTAGGGAAGTGGTTGTGCCAATCCTCTCTTCATCTCTTGGGCTATGCATCTGCTCATAAGCTGATATACCTCCATTAGGATGCCCTCCCAAGTGGATTCCTCCATCACTGAATAATATGCAGTAGCATGCATGAAAAGAGAACCCAAAATTTTTGCATGTAGACCTTTCTCATTGGGGTTCTAAACCAAAGCCAAGGAAATCAAAATGTAGTAAGGAGTGCTCTCCTCCATTACTCCTTCATGCTCACCACCTACATGCCTGCAAAGTACATCACTTGTTAAGTGGCTTGAGAGACACTCCAACAAGTAACTCAAGCTCTCAAGTGACAGTGCTGCTGGCCTTTGGAGTAGGGCCACTATCAACTCAAAGCTCCCCTCTTTGACATGAATCTTGCCAAAGACTCCTCCCATCATGTTGCTACAAATGTAGAGCTCCTCCCATGAAGAAGGTGTTTCTTGAGCATCCAAGATCAAAGAGAAATCCTTGTGCTCTATGTTAGTGCCTCCTCTTGCTCCCGCAACATCCAAACAAAATCTGAGCAACAAGAATGTTTGCTGCTCCTCTATACTTCCACCATACCCAATATAAAATGGGAACATAATGAGTGGTAAGAGAAATGCCACCCCATCATGATGCACCCATACTCTCCCCTTTTTCCATCAAGTGCAATAAGTGTGAAATGATCCTGGGACCTATGGGTTATGGATCCTCCACATTTCCGCTGGGCACACATCATCCATAAGGCTCTGCTCTCTGGTGTAAGTATCTTGCCACTTGGTACCTCTTTCACAAGAGTTACCATTGTCCCAAAATATATTTCTCCTTTTTCATTTCATGGGACATTGAAATGCAATCTCCTTCATGACAAAATTTCTAAACCCCCACCCTCACATGAGGTGCATGACTTATCAATGGTGCATGAGGATGATGAGGGTTTCCTTCCTCAAATGGCACAGCGTAGTGAAAGTCTCCTACTCTAGACAAACATCTTTCCATGGTATGCAATCCATCATGGCATGTATTGAACCAACAGGAAATGAAAACTCATGCATACCTTGACGAATTTTGGAAGGGTCTTGTGTGCATGCAAGAGTCTCTTCCCCAAATATGTTGGTTGCCTCAAATGCTAGAGATGAAGGCTGCTCCTTCATGGTAAATACAGTGCTGGTATGTGCCTCTCCATGCTTCTGCTCTATTTCTCTATGATAATATGAATTTCATGGTCCTTTCCTCTTCTCCTTCTTCTATTGCCTCAACCTCCTTGGAGAGGACTTGTTGGACCCAAAACTGATGAGATCAATCTCATCCTCTGCATCATCTTGGACTCTTCTTTTCTGAAATTCGAACTTCACAGGCTGAGCCAATTTTGAAGCTCTGATACCACTATAATATCCCAAATGGGGAAATTTTTGCTCCATCGGGAATATCTTAAGATATTCCAAGATTAAAACTCCAGGAGTATTAACAATCAACACTGAACTATTTCAGATATTGACTACTGGGGAATTTACTGGATATGTCACCTTCACAAGGAAGGATGAGATCTAGAGGCTACCTGGCCCACTAGCAGACTCTGCCAATAGAACTTGTCAAGAGCTAATATTTCCCTTCAAGGAATTTCTGCATCAGATGTCCATGAGGACGCTGTATAAGGAAGCCCATGTGAAAATAAGACAATCTAGTGCTGGGATGCCTTAGAATATATCTGATACAAATTCCCTGCAAAATATAACCTCAAATAAATAACCCTAAGGGGGTTATTCAGATCTCCCACCAACAAGTATACCGAAACAATGCTCAATGTGAGAATCTTCAGCAGTATGAAAACTTCAACAAGTAGCATCAGTGAAATAATGTCTCACATAATGTAAGAAGAGTGAAAATCTGATATATAATGTGTAGTAGCAAATATTATACAGAATCATTGAGGAAAATACCTCTCAAGGTGAGTACGAATTAGCCTCAATTTAAAATGTACATGCAATGAAGGAAATACACTACTACATGACCCAGCTACTCTATAACTCCGAAGTCTATAGGAGAAAATGACTACAAAATGATATGCATATGATGATATAGCAATAAGAGCTCAAATTAATATGGGGGAGCAAGATATCAACCCCAAAAAACATTATTACATCAATCCTCCAAGGGATTGGCTAGAATACATAAAACCGGAAAATGCCAGAGTTGTAGTGTAGTTGCTGCAACTCAAATATAATACAACATCAGAGAAGTAAGTAGATGCTGCAATAAACAATGGTGCCTCCTCCAATGATCTCCAAGTGAAGGGGCTGATCCCCTTACTGAATATTTCACCCTCTAGTGCACAAAATGAACCCTTTGTGCAAGCCACCTCTGAAGATAACGCTGTAAGGAAAGGAGACTGCGCTGGGCATGAGAGAAAACATATGGCCCAATGCCAAAATATGTAATATAAGCTCCGTGATCTCCTTTGCTGATCTCCTAGAGAAAGAGATGGCCCCTCCTCTACAGAACAACAACGGAAGTGAGATGATGAAGGTCCCTCACTGCAACACCAGCAACTCCAGTGTTCTCTTGCTGCAAGAATAACGCAGTAGTTGCAAATGACTGCTTTGGCCTCAACCCAAGATGTGAGGAAGATGAAGAACAATCTCTCTATGGCCTCCAATGGAAGAGAAGGGCATTCCTAAATAGGAATACCTCTTGTGCTAAGTAGCACAAAGTTGAAGAGAGCTTCAACCTACAAATTATTTCTCCAAAGATGATACCCCAACAATGGCTCTCCTTCATATTTTATACAAGGAATGCTTCCTTGCCATGGACCCCACTCACATTAGGGTTTCTCCCATTTTGAATTTCCCTCCATCCAACTATGCAATCTTCTTGTGCAAGCTTCCCCTCTTGGGTACGTTGTTGACTTTGGTCAACCATGGTCTAGCTCACTTAATTTTGGCCCTTTTCACACTTGGGGCTGCTAACTAAAGCCACTTAAGTGAATTTTTTCATCTTAGGAGTGTTTATTAAGTTGCTACATGGGCTCCCTCACCCATTTTATTCCTTTTATTAAAATTATAGGAAAATTAATGTTCCAAATACTTTATTGCAAAATTTGGAACATTACATTGTCCAATGTCAGGATGAGCTGGGGGAGTGTTGGCATTACTATCGCTGATGATGATTTGGTGAGTTTAGCTCTCTTAGGACCTCCCAAGATTTGGAATATTTATCAAGGCTCTGTCAATGGAAGGGAAAAGTTTCCAGTTGGGAATGAATTTGGTCAGATTTGGTGCAAGATGAGTTCAGGTGCAATACCAAAGATGGATTTTCACCTAAGAATGAAGATGAAGAAGATTGTGCTTTGGATGCCAAGGTGAAGAAGGGGAAGGAAATAAATTCCATTCCAAATATGAGACCGGTGAAGAAGGCAAGGAGCACGACATGTCTAGAGTGAAGTGTTTTGACTGTCACCAACATGGACATTATGCCACTAATTGTCCACAAAAGAAGAAGAACAAGAAGGCTTCAGGATCTGTAGCTGGTGAGGCTTTGGCCTCCAAATTTGAGCTTGAATTCTCACTGATCTCAATGCATGGTGTCAAGTGTGATGGGATCAAGGTGGTACTTGGATAGTGGTGCTTCCTTTCACATGACGGGAGACAAGGAACTTTTCAGTAGCTTGGAGGAGAAGGACCTCCAGATGCATATTGAAATGGGTGATGACGGGTGGCACATGCTACTGGGATTGGTATAGTTACCTTCCAGAGACAGTCAGGTAAACTCTTTCAATTAAAATATGTAATTTATGTACCAGGCTTGAAGAAAAATTTGGTCTCAGTTGCAATGTTAGAGGATAGAGGCTATGATGTTGTTTTCAGTGAAGGAAAAAATTTCACGTGACACAAAGTAACAGTACAAGCCAAGAAGATTGGGATTCATGTGAAGAATGTATATATAGTTGATGTAGACATTATTTCTACAGAGCTTCCAACCATTAGGAAGTGTGAGAAATCCATGCAATTGACCCTTGAGATGGAGATGGATTTGCATGCAGGTGAGGAACTCTTGGTTCCAAAGAATGAGCCTAAATATGTGGATCAGCCACATGCGGAGGATCATGGAGCGGTAGAAACCACTCAAGCAGAGAAATTTCGAGCCAGCATGCAACTATACCTCTAGATGTGAGGTGGGGCGACATGCAATATTAATTCAAAAGAAGAAATTTGGGCAGGGTCCTAGAGATGGTGCATCTCATGGATTGAGGGAGTGCATGCAGTTATACTTCCAGATGTGAGGTGGGGATATAGGCAAGATCAATCCCAAAGAAGAAATTTGGGCAGGGTCCTAGATATGGTGTGTCTCATGGATCGAACCTGGCTATGAGGAGCCCACAGAGAAGTAGCAGCAGGATCAGTTATATTGATGTAGTCAGCTGTCAAGAGGAAAAAAATCAGAGTGGCAGGTGTCAGATACTGGAGCACAGATCAGAGTTGGCAGTAGTGTAGAGTGCATGGATGTAGATTTTAACAGCGCAGAGAGTCCAATAGACATGTGCAGTAGCTAGCAGCAGTGAGAAGACTCTGATGATAGATGCATTATACTAATTCAGTTGTTTGGAGGCTATTTAGTTTCGAAGTGTTGCATGCAAAGGTTGGATGTGTGAGAGACACTAGAGAACTGTTGCATGTGCGAGAAACACTAGAGAAGTGTTGCATGCAAGAGTTGCATGTTGCATGCAAGGGTTTCATGTCACATGAAAGAGGTGCATGTCGCATGCAAGAGGTACATCTCGCATGCAAGGACATCCCTTTCTTGTTGAGAGGGAGTGTTGAAGTTTGCAACAAGAAACAATGAAATTGGCATCCAGAAAAAACATGACAGCACCTACACTAAGTGTGGGACTAGGAGGTCCAAGCAGCACCTACACTAGTGTGGGACCACAGGTCCAAGGAGCACCTACACTGGTGTGAGATAAATTTTGTGCATGTCTATTTTAGTTATCCCTTAATTAATATGGACATTAAAATGTAATCTTATCTCATAATCACTTGTAATAGTTAACAGAGCGTGATAAACTCAGCTAGGTCATGAATTTTGGGTTGAGGGTAGTTGGTGAGGAATGCAGAGTAATTCTAGTTGTAACAGAGTTCGAAGTGCAATGGTGAATTAGTTAATGCGGGTTGTAATAATTTTAACTCAGTTGAGTTAAAGCCAGTTGTGCTAGTTGTAACTGTTAGATACACTAGTGAGAGATCAAGTGAATTAAATATTATTTAATTCACAATCAGTGATCTCACATGTAACTAAGGATTTACTATTATTAGCTACATGCATGTCAATTCCAGTGGAGACCCAGTTGAGATCTAGGTGAAAGGGAAGTGTGACAATCAGTTGTGATATTAGCTGACTGCCCAGATGCAGTTAAAACACCACAGGATGTCCATGATACTCAACGTAGTTGAGGAAGGCTGAAATTCATAAAGAATAGGTATTGAATTCATTAGGAATTGCGTGAGCAAGGCAGACTGAAGACAAACTGATAATTGGCTGTGTTGGCCTGATTTTTTTTGGATCAGTGTGAGACAATAGGCAGTTTGGAGGAGATTCTTTTGGTAAGAATTTCATTGTAATTGTTTCAAGATTCCTTGTGGAATATACAATATATGATAGAGGGGTTCTGAGAAGCAAGATTTCCCCAAGAAATTATCTGTGTTGTGGTTTGATTGATTCTTCTTTGCTTCACGTGATTGACGATTATGTTTTTAGTTGTGCAATTGATTTGTAGAAGTGATTTAGTATCTAGCTTTAACACATTTTTAGATCAGATTGAATCCATGATATACATGCTTGTTGTATAATTTCTACATTCGAATATTGTGGTTATAATGTCATTTTTAGAAAAGGAAAGGTGTTCCTTAGGCACATTGCCACAGGACGGGTGAAAAGAATCATGTAAGAGTAGAGAACTTGTATTCTCTCGAGGTCAAAGATGCATGTAAATATTTGAGGAGAAAAGCAAAGGTTAGTGACTTGGTGGTTGAGAGGGAGAAAAAATTACCTCTCAACTTGCAGCCTTAGAAGCATTCTTAGAAGATTGTGGAGCAGCCACAATTGGAGAAGCAAAGAGGAGACTGAGTGGAGGCATCCACTCAAGAAAAGACCTCAAGAAGGGGGAAATTTCAAGCTAAATGGGAAGAGGGAGCACATGCAAAAATACCTACAGGTGAGAGGCGGGGAGATGCGTAGACATAATCCCAAGAGAATAAATTTGTGCAAGATCCATTGAGGTGGCTTGTCTCATGGATTGGACCTAGCTACGAGGAGCCCACAGTACACAGTAGCAGGAAGGATCAGTAAGATTGATGCAGTCATATGTCTAAATGACATAAATAAGAGTGGCATATATCAGATACTAGAGAGCAGATCAGAGTTGGCAGTAGTGCAGATGACACATATGCAAAGTCATCAGTAGCGCAAAGTTTCTAGTAGATAGTGCAGTAGCTAGCAGCTGTTAGAGACTCTGATGACATATACATCATACTAATTCAGTTTTTTTTTGGAGGCTATTCAATTTTAATAGTTGTAGGAGCAAACAACACTAGAGAAGTGTTGCATGCATAACATTCCAAAGGTACCAGATTGGGTTAGATTGAATTCCTTTCTTGGTGAGAGGGAGTGTTGAAGTTGGCAACAAGAAACATGGAAAATGGAAACTAGAAATGGAATCTAGAAAATGGCAGCCAAAAATGGCACCATATGAGGCTTCTGATTTAATTTCCCTTAATTAAATTGGAAGGAAAATTGCAATTTCATCTCATGACAACTTGTATTAGTTAATTGAGTCGGGAATAATTCGTTAGCTTAGGAAATTCGAGTTAGAGGTAAGAGAAGAGGCATGTAGGGTGTCTCCTACCTTTTAGGAGCCTTGGTTGAGTTATTTATGAGTTGTAATTATATAACTCAAGTAATTGAGTTAAAATCATTTTAACTAGTTCTAACTGAGTGATGAGCTGGTGATAGGTCTTGTGAATTAAATCTGATATAATTCACAAGTAGCGATCAATTAGTTAACTGATAATTCACTATAAATAATTGTTGCATGTCAGTTCTAAGGAAGGTCCAGTTGAGACTAAGGTTAAAGGGAAGAGATATATCAGTTGTACTATTAGAAAATTGTTTAGGTCATGCATGAGGTCATCAGGAAGGCCTTGAAGGATTGCGTAATCATTAATTGGGAAATTCCTAATTAATATGGTCTCAATTAGCCCAAGAATGCATAAGGAAGGAAAGCTAGGAAAAGGAAAGAAAAAGGTTAAATACTGGACCGATTTTGCTTAGATTGTATGCCAAATTCGAGCAACATCAGAGTGTGATAGTCAGCAAAGTGCATAGGTTTCTCAGTAGAGGAATAATATTATATTGTTTCATGATCCTTGAATTTATACAATATACATATAGTGGGGTTTTTAGTAGTTTCTTTCCCCATATACATCTTGTGTTGTGTGATTGATTGTATCTTTCTCTTACTTTTTATGTGATTGTGTTTTGTTTCCACAAATTGTAGAAGGATTCAATATTTTTTTAGTACATCACAAGATCAGATTGAATCCCGTGGTTAGATTTTATACATATTGATGCACTTGGACACTTTTCTTGTTTTTTCCATAAAGTAGTCATGTTTGCAGTTTTTAGTCTCATAATTTCAAGATGTATGTGATGATGATGAGTATGCTTTGAATCTGATCAACAAATTCAAGAAGTCTATTTTATGCCACTTATGTGTGAGTCCAATTATGTAACTTTGTGAGAGATCATTCTTTTGTCATGTTGAAGGGGAACAACTTGTGAGTGAGAGTTATTTGTAGGAGAACGTCTCTTGGGAGATACATTCCACTCTAGATAAGGTTTTCATCCTTGTATTGATAGATATCACATTATGTACTCATCATCTTTTGTAAGGACTAATGAATAAACCTCCCCACTCTCAAATTACGGTTCAGAGACGTATTGTGCACTAGATGAAATCCATTATCATATTGTGTATTATGATTTTTTTTTATTTGATTCTTGATTATGGTTTATGGTTTGCTGAAGTTTTATTTATAATATACATTGCTCATGATTTCAATTGAAAATATAAGTGTCAGTAAAAGGTCTTGTATAGTGGATAATTTTTTTTTAAAGCATTCATGAAAATTTTCTGGATCACTCCATGTCGTGCACACCCTTTGTGATGCACTTCATTTGAAATTTTTACATATTATAATGAAGCATTTGCATTTGGAGCGCTTGCAAAGTTTCGAGTGCAAAATAATACAACAATTTGCAACATATAATATATCACCCAAATCAATTTCATGATGCCTTTGGGTGATGTTGTTACGATACATTGCATAAGAATCCATAAAAGGGGCCTTGAAATTACTTCCTTATGTGATTATTTCATTCTTTGTGATATTTTGGATATAAGGCTCACATGTAACATATGAATTTTACATGTATTTACAACCTTTTCCAAGCATTTAATATTTGATCCAACACTTTAAACTTTAAATTTGACATTAAACTCCCTTTTATTTTATCAAATTTTTTGTGCACATTCGGCACCTGGTCCAGTACATGGTGTATTTTCATCCAAACACATGCCTGCAATCCCTCTTATTATTGTTTCATATGCATAGAAACCATCACATATATTTTCAATGTGTTCCCTCTTGCTTCTCAATGCCCATATAACCATATCCTCCTCGTATGTCACAGATCCCTATATAACCTCCATCACATCATTTGGCGTTATCACTACCTTTATCCTTATGCTCTTGGTGCCATCCTTCATCACACTATATCATCCTAACATTCCTTTCATGATCCCATCCATGAGTTCCTAATAGCTCTAAGCTCCTTACGAGGCACAACCTTTGATATTTATTGTAGTTGCTTGCGCAACCAATAGGTGTTAACAAAACATTTCGTATGTATAAAACAATTAATTATTCTCATGCACTCCACCGTAACGTCCAGCATGTGCACCTCATCAAAATTCCTTTTACAACTATGGGAATGAGCACTATTGTAATAATTAGAGGAAAAAGTTCAAGACTGGGTCTTAGAAGTGCACAGTGCACTTGTATAGGTCTTGATCACAATGTTGGTTGTCGTTGACGCATCTACTAAGGGTATTTATTAACATGAATATCGTCCATGAGTGGACAATGTGCTATCAACGTTGATATCATGTCTGATGGTTGCATGGCGCATTTCCAAGAGGTCAAGGTCAGTTGGAATTGGTTTTGGGAGAGAACAATGTGCTAAAGAAATCTATTTATCTTCTCTCTGCATCATATATAGTATGCATAATCCTCTGAATACACTTGTGGTTTTGGTTCAATGTTTAAATATTGTTCCTTTGCATGATATTGATTGCACCCTTTTGTAGATATTTTGAGTTCCAAATCATTATTGTATGCTAATGTGGCATTCCTAATGCCCTCATATTGTTTCTCATGGATTTATATGTTGCATCTAGATGCATGGGTCTACCGTAGCATGGCGTAAGCTTCACGTTGTCTTCTCTCATTCATATTCATCACACCTTTCATGATACCTCTTTGCATCAATTATATTCTTTAAACATTGTTGGAAAACACTAATTCTTTTGCAACATTGATGGATTGGTTGCATTGTTTAAATGTGTTGGAGGATCAAGTTATGGGTGTGTTTAATGTCTCTTTGTTGACATGGATTTTATGGTGTTTGTATCCCTCCCGCTATTTAATATTTTGATAAGGCCTTTTCATTTTTTATCCTTTGATAAATCCATTCAACGCATCTTTGTATTGTGTGTGGCTTTCACCTTCTAGCACATGCCTTGAAAAAATACCCAATGCATGGCATCATGTATGATATACATTTCTCTCGCATTGTTCTTGTCACTTGCACATTATGGTGGTTTATGCCTTGAAAATACCTTGGGTATATATAGAACCTCTCATCACTCAAGTTCATTTCAATAATTTCATTTGTGATGTACGGTTCCAATATGGCTATTACATCATCAATACAATGCACCCCTCGTTTATTTCCTATTCCATTGCAACGTTGATACATATGCTTGGTTGTTGCATTGCTTGTGTAATCATATGTTTGTGTTGCCTCTCACTTCACACATTAATACACACGATAATTGAAATCATGCATGTAATGTAACAATAAAACCTTTTAATTAAAATAAAATTTTAAGCATATAATTAATTCTTTTAAACAAATGGCTACTTATGCCAACTCTATAGTAAGTGGTTCACTTGTATTATGAATGATGACATATGTAAAGGGATGGTTTCTTAATAAAAGGAATTTTGGTATAACAAACCTATTTTAAATCCTTAGTATTAAATGAAAATGCTACCCTTTTACCTAAAACCATTGCAACATTCAATCATATTAATTTACCGATTTTGACATGAGTTGGCACGTGAGGCAACCTTTTAACAAAATGTTACAATATTATAAAAAAAAACTATGAAATTATCATGGGTGTAAAGTAATATATATCATGAAGGCATAATCATCGATAAGGTTTGACGACAATTAGGTCATTGGACAACCTGATTAATTCACAGTCATAAAAATAACCTTAACCTTTAATGCCTTGGACAAGCAAAGGGAGACCCGAAATTAAGATGTATTTGAAAAATTTTGGGTGTTTTTATAGTGGCTACAACAATAAAATAATAAAGTAAGATATTAATTGATACTTTTTAATATTTTATTGCTATGTTAAAAGAGAAGGGAAAGAAGCATTCCTAGATCACTATAGATATGCTTACTAAACAAGTCAAGAAGGTTGGTAGTGTGACAAATGTTTTGGAAATGAGAATGGATGTGAGTAAGATTCGGGAAATCTAAGAGAAAGTGATTTTCATCTTCAACCCTCTTAGTCTCACACATTTGACAATTATTTTATCCCAAGGTATTTTGCGAATACACCAATGCCCAGTTTCACTTGGAAGCTCATGAGAATTAGTTCTTATCTTGGAAATGTTCACTTTCTTCTTGGCACTGGTCAAGACAAAAAGATAATTTTGGTTAGTGAGAGTGAGGCTGATCACCTCCTTATAAACCATAGTTTCATTTTCCCCTATAGCTCTTTATCATCACACACACACACACACACACACACACACACATATATAAGTGTTTTCACCAGTAACTGAAAATATAAAGTCTAAAATAATAATAAGTATTCATAGTAATCCAGAGGAGTATACTTGTCTAGTATTTTTATGATGGGATTCTATTAGATTACAGTGTATGATGCAATATGTATTTTTTTTTTAATGCTTATAGGTGATTATTTTTAATAACTTGGGTAATTTCAAATTATCATTTTTTATGTTTCTTTAAATTATTATGAAGATATTTTATATAATTAGATAGAACTAGATGCCAAAATATATTATGTAAATATTTATTAGTCCCTACCTCACCAGGGACTATAGCATTTTCCTCGTGTTAAAAGTGCATTTATTTTGCATTATTTTTCTATTTTTTTGCAATTTTAAGCAAAGTTTCAAGAAAATGTTGAATAATTTTATTTTTCTGTAAATTAAAAAAAAATTTAAATTATGGAAATATTATTTCTAATTTTTTATTGGTCGAGTAGCCTGTGATAGGGCCTAATTCCTATGGGAAAGGGATATTTATTTTTGATATTTTTTAGTGCCTAAAAAATCATTTTAAAATAAAAAAGACTAAGTTATGTGTTTCCATTTCATCGGTGAGTATTGACACTAACATTTACACAATGCTCTGAGCAGGTCCTTTACATAAGGGGGGTGGGGGAGGGAAGGCGTTTCATTAATGAGTGCTATGAAACTAACATTGAAACCGACACCGTGGCACATATTTCTAGTGCATCTTGCTCTTATTTCATTTTAAACTTTTTTTCCATCTTAAATTTTTTTAGATTTCACAACAGGTGCATGGATCTATGAATGTGTGTAGAGTGAAGGAAGTGCTAGTGAATAGGCATGTGTGGAGATAACAGAGTGCAGAGAAGCACTTCTGCAGTTAAAAAGGGACAACATATTTAACTTAACATGTTCCTTCTTTGACATCTACTTTTGATTAGTTTCTTCTTAAATTGAATATGTTTATGTTTCTATTATCAAATAAATTCCAAACACAATGAAAAATAACATGAACACACAAGATATAGGCTTCAGCTAGGGAAAAACCCATCCAAGGGGGAAACCCATTCAAACTCTTCTTATCAACTTCAAAGGAGAATTACAAGACCAAACAAGACATCAAATTATCACCAAGACATAAGTTAGCAAAATAGTCAAATGTCTACTTATGCTACTTCCACTTCTGCAACTTTTGGTTTCTATGCTCCCACAACTTCAACTTATATGCTTCTAGAATTGTAATATTCCAAAAATTTAGCCTCCAAGCTAAATGGAATATTATAGTTGTTTTATCACCAGGTCAGTAAATAAATGGGTGGGGAGGCACATAAGTCTCTTGAGTAGCAATAAAAACACTCCTAATGTGAAAGGGGGAAGAATAAGCACCTGGATTAAGCACCTTTGGGTGTGAACAGGGGCTGAAACATGTTGATTCAGTCAACTTTGACCAAGTCAACAACACTGTCTAGGTACATTGAATCTCCTTGATGAACAACGCAGTTTTAGTGGAGGAAAACTTGCATGAGCTTGGTGAAAAATATGGATGGGACCCAATGTGGAGAGGCTCTCATGCTATATATGGAGGGGATAGAAACCATTGTTATTCATGTTTTGATTATCATTGCTATTGGTATTTTTAGAATTTGCTTCCTCTTGCTGTTTGGCAAGGTTGCAGTGTTGTTTAGCACAAGGGTGTTCCTGGTTGGGAATCCCTACCTCATCCTCAGGGAAGGAGAGGTTATTTGGGCTACATTTCCTCATTCCATCATTTTGGAAAAGCTACTTCCTTTAGCTAAAACGAAATTTCTGTTTAGAGATGGGTTGTGTTGCAGGGTGCAGCAAAGGAGGATCTCTTAGAGTCATTTCTAGGCTCGTTCTTCAGTGGAGAGGTTGTCTATTCATTGGAGGATCAGCAAGGAAGACTCCCGGGCATATTTTGACATCTTTGGCATCAGGACAATCATCTTCTATCCCTCATAGCGCAGTTTCCATCCCGAACTGCATTAATTTTAGAGGCATTTGCTGGGAGGGTTCATTGAGCTCATCAGGAGGGTCTATTTATGAGTAGAGGGATCAACCTTCTAGTTAGAAATACCATTGGAGGAGGACATTATTATTTCAAATTTGTCATAACCTAATTTCATATCAGAGCCAATTTGCAGTGGCATATTAACCCCGGGTTATTTGTCACATTGTATGTTTCTTGGTATTTCTAGCAATCCTTTCCGGGTTGGATAGAAATCTTGTATTGGAGACCACATCTTCATTTTTGGGACTTTCTTTTGTTTCTATCAGCCACATTATATTTATACACATATTTAGTAGTAGCTACACTGTTATAGACAGTGTTGTCACTGCTCTCCGGCATTCTATACAGTTGCAGTAGCTCATGTGCTGATTGTTTTGTTCATTGGAGACTTGTTCCCATTGCTTGAGTGGCTTGTCCCTCATGATATTTTTGTATATTTCTGCTGCTATCTTAATAATATGATGGCTGTACATTGATCCCTCTTATGTCATGTTCATATTTGCAGAGTTTTACATTTTTATGTTCATGTATTTTTGCAATCCCATTTTGGGATATTACAGTGGTATCAGAGCATAATCTTGGCTAAGCCTGTGCATCCAAGACATTATGTCATTTGAAGGAGAAGCTTCTTCTCACAGAAAAGAGAAGATTCACAGAAGAAATAAAGGCATGACTCCATTACTTGGATAAATGAAGGAAGAGAGGGTCTCCCTGCTTCTTTTCCAAGCTATGAAAAATATCAAAGAAGACCTCAAGGAGATGAAAGGGGAGAAGTGTGGGAAATTCCTGAAAGGGTTTGAAAGTGAAGCAAGCCCTAGCTATTCACATGATAGGTGTGACCTTTCAGCCACACATGCAGGTCCACAACGTAGTATATTTCCCACATTCACTGCAAGAAGGATGGAGGAAGGAGATGCACCAAGGGAGGAGATCTTTGAGTGTCTATCTTCAGGAGTATGAGTCTCAATCATGGAGAGTCAAAGAGCACTTGGAATTCAAAGGGTTTTTAAAACTCAAGGAATCTATAATATCCAACAACCATGATAGAAGCAAGAGAGATAGAATCTTTCTATCTAACTTTGATGGATCAGCAGAGTGCACAACCAAAGCTTGGGTGGAGGAGCTAGATTCATATTTTCAGCTACACCAAGTTTCAGAAAGGGAAGCCATTAGAGTAGCAGCGCTGCACCTCAAAGGTATGGCCCATAATTTGTGGTTTAATAGTTCCCCTTCATTTTATCATGAAAATAAAAACACTTATGCTGGGTTCACTAAGGAATTGCTGAAAATATTTGACACTAAACATGATGAAACATGTCTTGTGGAACCCAAAAACTTAAAACCTTTTCATGAGTTGGAGAGATCTATCTTGCCAAATCCACTCCATATTTCAAATGAAGGGGATAAAAACATGCATGGTACCTTGCCAAGGGCAAGATCCACTCCTTTTGAAGAACCCTCTTCTATTGGTGAAGACATGGAGAAACCTCCTTCAAGGGAAGACCAAGATCAGGGGTCTCTCATTGATGATGAGGCAATCTCACATATTGATGAAGAGGATGAGAAGAGAAGATATAACAGTGATGTACCATTAAGAGAAGATCCATCACCAGATGGAGATGGGAAGGGAGCCATTTATTCCATTGGAGGAGCCCTTGTGTCTTTGCAAGGAGTTCCAAATGATCCAACATGTGAGAAAAAAACCACAATTCCAGAGAAACATGCATTAGTCATTTTGGGTTGTGAATATTGGCAGATGGAAGGAGAAGAAAGGAAGGATTAGCATTAAGGGATGATGAAAACTCACCCTTATCTATTCTGGGAGGTTTCTACACAGAAGAAGGTGATTGTATTGTACAATGAAGAGGAGAAAAAATCATTCCATGCATATATATAGTCCATCTCAGATTTTGATGTGTCACTACATGGGGGCATTCCACCTGGGAGGCCACCAGATCTAGAGTTGGTGGGAGACATTTTATCACTTAGTTCACCACTCTTAGATTCTAGAGAGGTGAATATTTTGGAGGAATCCAGTACAACGTAGGGATTTTGGGATAGACTTAAGGAGGAGAGAGGTATTCTTTCATTTTCTGCATTACCCACTCTCACTAAATATATTGCGCTGACAGAAGTTGCTGCAGTGATGGAGGATGGCACCTTCATGGTGCAAGGAAGTTTCTCCATGGATTTGGAGAAACAAAGGGTACTTCCTTTGAGGAAGGAATCCTCCATACATGGGAATAGATGGAGGCTACTCATGCTTGCATTGGCCATGGTCAGGAGGTTCTTTTTGGATGGTATATTCTCATGGGAGGCCAACTTCCAAGAGTCACCACTTCTGTTTGAGCATGAGCAGCTACATGATGGGCATAGCAGCACTTTGGAGGATGACTTTGGCATGGGGGATGTCAAAGGAGTAGACAACAACATGTGGGGAGCTTAACATTTCAGATCTTCAGTGCTGTCTCTTAGGAGGGTTGATCCATATTGGAGGTCTCAACTTTTGGTAGAGTACTCCAAGGATCTTGGTGCGTGCATGATACTTGATGACCCAGAAGGAGATGATAGATACATGATGGTGTTGGGTTGCGAAATGGGTATGTATTTTCTAGTAAGTTCATCCTTGTTATCCTGAATTCTTATCTTTTTCATGTCTTAATGTGCTAATCCATTAAGGAACTATGGTGAGAAATGAGGAATAATTGCAGTTGTGATTTGACTAATGTTTACCCTTATTCATGCAGGAAATTGGACAAGGAACGATTGTTGTTCCCTGTTGTTGGCACAACCAAATCCGACAAGCAAAGAAAGGAATGAATCGGTTGCAGACAAGGCTAAGAATGAATCAATGAGATCAACACGAAATAGAAGAAGATGTCTTAAATATGGAAATTGGTTGCAAATCCATCAGGATCTCCCTATCCTGAGGGATCGTGTTTACTATTTACCTTTTACCCTTTCTGACTATAAAAGGAAATGATTGTAGGAAGACGGCGACACCTGTTGTTTTTCCAAATTGTAAGCATAATTGTAGACCATATAGTTGAAGAACGAAATTAAATTGTAATGTGAATCAAGTTTGATGATTAATTGAAGTTGTTGTTTTAATTCACATCATCTGAAGTAATCTAGCAGTGCCTGCTGGTGGCTAAGTGCCCGGCTTTTGGTGGAATTAAATGCTTCATTTGTGTTATACATTTCCAATTATCGCAAGTGTGATGGTTTGATATTATTATTTCTTTCTATGATTTTATCTCCTTTATATTCATTATTTTCCTGTGTTAACCGAATATCTCTGTTTTATATAATTTACAGTATTGTTATTTATTTAGTTTACTCCCGCTTTTGGATTGAGTTGCTTAGATAATTGTTCTACTCAATGTGATCAACTGTAACGAGTATTAACTACTGTTGTTAGGCTCTTAGATTGATAACATTTTTTTTTTATTGAAGAATGCATTTGATTTAGATTTAATCAGTTTCGAAGAGAAGAGTTATCACTACTGTACTATCAACTGATATTGCTATTACTTGAATCGCATATTGCTATTACGTAAATTGTTGTATGATTTGATTTCATTAGAGGATTGAGTTTTAATTTAATTGCAATTAGAATTTACTTTTTACATCCGTTTAATCTTGTATTAAAATATATATACTGCAATCTGCGAAACATTACTCTCTGATGTAAATAGCAACCACATACTGTGTACACTCTTGAAATAGAAAGACTTACCCGGATTCATAATTAATGTGAGGATAATTAGGAGTTTAAAAAGGCACCTGTTATCAACCAACATTTTCGCGTCGTTGTCGGGGAGAGTGTAAGCCATTTATGAAGAGTGATGTATATTTGATAATTGCCTATTGAGAGAGAACTGGGTATTAAAAACGAAAGATAAGAACCTGCGTACTGAGTATGCAAAATGCCTGCTCCCTTGCCTACTTTACAGCAGAGTTGTTAGAAACTTAGGGTAGAGGTAAACATTTGAATTGTTTGTGTGAATGACTAAGAAGAAAATACCAGAAATCAATCCAATTCCACTACCCAAACCTGAAAAACCTAAGGGACCAGTGACCCTTGGACGATCAATTTTCATAGACGAAATCTTGAAGAAAGCTGAATCTCAGCCATCAGTAGGTCCTCGAAATGTTGCTTCCAGAAAACCTGTTGTCTCCCTTCGGGCCACAGGCTCACTATCTGCAGCCTATGTTGAGGTCCATAGCAAAATTGTAGGAACTAAGCAGAGTTTTCAAGGAATTGAAAATCCGTGCCCAATTTCCTCAGAAGAAGGGAATTCTTGTAATATTCGTGAAGGAGGAGGAGAAATAGGGGAAGAACCAAGATCCCATCAGGTAATAATTGAACAAGGAACACCCAATATTCCTTGACAGAGAGAGTTTTGTTAAGATTATTTCCACCTCTTGTGATATTCGTGAAGGAGGAGGAGAAACAGGGGAAGAACCAAGATCCCCTCAGGTAGTAATTGAGCAAGGAATACCTAGTATCCTAGAAAGAGGAAGTGTTGTTAAGATTATTTCCACCCCTTTGGGACACCCTAGGGATAACTCCCTAGCTCCAAAAATCCTGGAAGGATACTGGTATATATTTGATCAAATGGCTAACAATCCACAAGCACCCCAAACTTCCACATTGTAGTACCCCATCGTTGACACAACTTCCAACGCTCCTATGAAAGCTATCCCTTTGCAAAATATTCCCACCTTTCATGGGCTCTCATTAGAGGATCTAGATGCATTTCTATTTTAATTTGATGTATTATGTTGGGGTTATGATTATACCACTGACCCCCAAAAACTAAATTTGTTTCCATCTACATTAAAAGGCGCAGCCTTGCGTTGGTTCATGGGGCTAGGTGGGGGAACAATAAATGATTGGGATAAAATGAAAAATGCTTTCCTTAAAAAATATCAGGATTATTGCATATATAGGGAATTGAAAGATGAAATATTCCAAATGGTAGCTAGACCCGGTGAAATATTGGAAGAGTATGTAGAGCGCTTCCAATATAACCTCCAAAGATCCCCCTATGTAAATCTGCCCTTGCCTGATAATGTGTTGAAAACTACACTAATTAAAGGGATGAAAGAACAATGGATAGAGACATTAAATATTATGGGTAAAGGTGATATATATCAAGAATATTATGCTGATATTATTAAATTGTGTATCAGGTGCTCAAGGGGCAGTACGGGACTGGAATCAGCAGAATGCGACATGACTACCAAGGACAATAAAATCTCTGGTGGAACCATTACTCGTACATAAATTGGAAACTTGCTAGAATATTTCAAAACAGATATCTTGGGGACTTTGACGACGCAATTAGATATCATGCAGGACAAGCAGAAGCAGGTGGAAGCAGAATAGAACCTGGTGATATTTTTCTCGAGATGTAGAAAGAAGCATAGTCACAAAGAGTGTCCGCTGGATATGGTACAAACCTGTGCCATATGTACTAAATATCATGCAATAGAACGTTGCCCGTCACTTCCAGGGTTAAAATTAGTCTATAAAGAGGCAGAAGAAGAAACAGAACCAGTCTACCTGCTAAATCAGCGTTGCCAATGGCAACCGCGACAAACAGGTACGCCAACCGACCCATCTTCTTCCTTTCAGCCCTCACAATATAATTCTCAACAATACACAGGAACTATGTGGCAAAACAAAACACCTTATCCCAATTGGTCACAACAACCATTCTCTTTGCCACCTTGGTCCAACCAATCAAACCAAAATAATAGTTGGCCAAATTTTCCTTGTTTTCCACCATTTTGGCCATCCTCCACATATCCATTCCAATGGTCATCCTCTACGTCACAAAACCAGAGTTGGCAGTCAAGTTGGAAATGACCTACAAATCAGCCAGCAGGAACAATCCCCCTACCTCAACCTACACTGCCAGCACCCTATACATTGCAATAGAACCCTCAGACCAACCTACCACCACAGCTCCCAGCCTAGCCCAACCCAAACCCCAACAATATACTGATCCAATATGTGCAAATTATTGAAGGACCCGAGCTAGAAACTGAGTTAAGGGAGTGAAATGAGCTGTAATTAAGATCTAGGAGGATAATAGAGTCGGAGGGGGATAGAAATATACAAAGTTAAAATCCGTTACCTATAGAACAACCACCACAAGTGGAGAATCCAGTTAAACAGAAAACCCACGATCAAACTATTACCTCTTCTCCACCATTCCCAGAAAGATTAATTATACCTCGCTCAATTGAATATCCAAATTTTGATCTTTTGGGAGAACTGAAAAATTTGTGTGTAAAAATACCTCTCCTCCAGGCTATTCAGGACATTCCAATTTATGCGAAAACTATCAAATAATTATGTATGAAAAAGCCAAAGAGGAAAGCAAAAACAACTCCATCTATCCATGTCGTCATTACTCTATCTGATTTATTATCAGGAAGATAAACACCAGTAAAATATGAGTACCCAGGAAACCCTATAGTCATAGTGAAAATAAATGGGTGCTCCTTTCCCAATGCATTAGTTGACCTAGGAGCAGCAATCAATATTCTCACAACAACAACTTGTCAAAAGCTTGGCATTACATCCTTGGACCCAACCACAACCCTCTTGGAACTTGCTGACCAATCAATTTTCAAACCAGAGGGGACATTACAGGATGTAATGGTGTCTATAGATTCTTGGGAATACCTAGTATATTTTCTGATCATCAATCCTAGAAATCGACTAGATGGACATCCCCTAATTATAGGAAGACCTTGGATAGCAACTGCAGATGCTTACATAAGTTGTCATACAGGCAGCATGACTATAGCAAAAGGAAAAGATGTGAAGAATTTAGCCTTATATCCTCCAACTCAGCCAAGTTTAACAATAATAAAAATGAGGAAACAACCTGTATCATATTTAACTGAAAACATTATATCACCACTAACCATAGAAGATGCTCTTTAATTCAAGGTTCAAATAGAAGATGACATCATTAACACTTATATTAACCGGCCAGATGTCGTATCTCATCCAAAATGTCACATGATCGAAGCAGCCATGGATAACGAAATCGAAGAAGATCCCTTACAAGACTTTAGTGACCAATCAATCCAAAAAAATTCTGTTTATGATAGCAAAACTGTAGAAATTGAGCAAGGGAAAACCTTAAATATCAATAAAAACCTGACTGAAGACCAGACACATAGGCTTTTCCAACTTTTTAGAAAATATAAAGAAGCCTTCACTTGGGATTACTCAGACATGAAAGGGATTGATCCCCAGCTATGCATGCACCACATCTATATAGAGAAGGATGCAAGGCCTATTATACAACCTCAACAAAGATTAAACCCTCATCTTAAATATATTTTGAAAGATGAACTACAAAAACTGTTGGATGTGAAATTCATATATCCTATATTTGATAGAAAATGGGTCTCCCCATTAGTAATAGTTCCTAAAAAGAATGGAAAGTGGCGTATATGTGTTGACTACAGAGAGCTTAATAAAGCAACCCAAAAATATCACTTTCCCCTTCCATTCATTAACCAGGTCTTGGAGACATTGGCAGGAAAAAAATTCTTTTCTTTCCTGGATGGCTTCAGCGGCTACAACCAGATTCAAATTTCCCTTGAAGACCAGGATAAGACTACTTTCACCTGCCCATGGTGAACCTTTGCTTACAGGGTCTTACCTTTTGGACTGTGCAATGCACCTGCTACATTCTAGAGGGCTATACTCAGCATTTTTTCAGATTTGATAAATGAAGGGCTTGAGGTATACATGGATGAATTTACACCTTATGGAGATGACTTTGACCTAGCATTACAAACGCTAGAGAAAGTTCTGTAATGATGCATTTACAACTAGGCTCTGTTTAAGCCATAAAAAATGCCACATGATGATGACTGAGGGGCTCATTTTGGGCCATTATATCTTAGCAGCTGGAATCCAAGTAGACCCAGAGAAAATTCAAATAATTCTTTTAATACCTATGTAATATTCCTTTTTCAGGAAAATTCTACAACAATGAGAATATCTCAAGATATTCTAAAGTTGGAGCTCCAGCAATAAGCAAGCACAATAATGGTGCAATAGCAACACTCAACTCATAGAAACATGAGAGAAATCCATAGCCATTTGATTAAATAATAGCATCAACAAATGAATACAAGATCTTGAGGAAAAAGGGTGCTCAATATAGGCAATGCTCAGCCTCAAAGAACAAGTACATAAACCATGATGAAAACACTGCTATACATATGAACTCAAGCTATAACAACACAGTGTATGAAGGGAAACTACTGCATAATGGTGTAAATACACAAATATGTCAATATGTGGCTCAAATATAATAGGGGAAGCAAGATCTCAACCCCTGGAAACAATAATGCACAATCCTTATAAGGATTGGCTGCAAAACATACAAAATGGCAATTCCACAGAAATGCCGGAGTTGTTGGGTAGCTGCAGAAACTCAAAAATGGAACTGGATGGAGATGGCTCTAGATGATACCCAAACTAAATGTGCCTTCTCCAATGGATCTTTAGGATGAAAGGCTGATTCCTTCACCAAAAATCTCACCGTCCAACAATCTGGAAGAGCCCCACTGCAAATGCTCCTCTCAAAATAATGCAGTCACTGGATGGAACTGCGCTGTAGGGCTAGGAAATGAGTTGGCCTTGATGCCAAAGTCTGCAATATGATTCATAATTCCTCTAATATGATATCTCAAAGGAAAGAGGGACTCCTCCTCTGAAAATAGCTGATGAAGGTGGTGTAGTGAACCCTCACTGCAACACCCAACAAAACAACATTAATCTGTTGTAGAAATAACGTTGTCTTGATGGAGGATGCTTGGCATCAAGCCTGGATGTGAGGAAAATGAAGAAAAATCTTTCAAGAGACCTCTCAAGAAGGAGAAGGAATCCTAAATAGGAATTCCCCTGGCAATTCTTGCTAAATAGCAAAGAATGCTCAATTGTCTGAATAGACAATGAGATGAATAATACAAGCATGAGAAATAATGGTTTCCTTGCCCTCCTTTTAAACAATTGAATCACTTCTCCATGGTTCCCACTCCTCTTATGGTTTTCTCCACCAAATATCCCTTTCCTCATTCATACTGCGCTGCTTCTCTAAGTGTGCTCCACCTCTTGGCCCAACGCTATTGACTTGGTCAAACTTGATGTAATATTCCTTTTTGGGGATTCTCAATATTATATGTTAGAGATGGAATACAAATTAATTTACTGGTTATGTCACCTCTGAAAAGAGGGTGAGAACCAGAGGCTACCTGGCCAACTGTAGACTCTGCCTGTAGAACTTGGAATAATCCTAATTCAGGAATCTTAACAAGACTTTCAGTGAAAATGTTGTATAAGAAAATATGAGCAATGAGAATGTAGAACAGGGCTGGGATTCCCTCATTCAAGATGTATGTGACATGTGCATGCAATATCAGAAGAAAAAAATGAGTTTAATCATGTTAAATAGATCTCCCGGAAACAAGACTAGCTAGAAATTAGCCAAAGAGATAAGTTGCTACAAAATGAAACCCCCAGCTACTTAGAAGTGCGCAGATCTGACTGGAACTCAGAGGAGGTCAGAAAAAGGTCTGATATTTCAGTAATATAACAGTAAATCAAAATTACATATGATCTTATTGCCTTTACAACTGATTATAAGAAGAACTAGGGAAAGATCCCTTAAGAAATAAGAGCTGCAACTAGAAATAAATTGCAGAAATACATAGACAAAATTATTTTCCAGATGGTTCAGCTGCTGCACATTACATTTCAGATCTAGGATAGATCTATGGATGAATCATCAGATCTAATACAGATCTTGAAGCTACAAGACTTTAAGAACAAGATCCAATTGGAATTACATCAAAATACTGCATATTAAGCTGTAGATCTGACTTACAATATATTGTGCTGCAGAAAACCCAGAAATTTCTAAAGATAAATTTTATTACTGAAATATATCAGATATATAGAGAAATGGATCAACAATCCAATCCATGGATCACCAAGGGAAGGAAAGCCTAACACCAAGAGATCTTCCTCCAAATTGATAGCAAACTGAAATAACAAAGACCTCTCACAAAATAACGCAGTATGAAGCACAAACTGCGCAGAGGGTGAAGGAGACTGAGTACATGGAATAATAAATACATATCTGATATAAAATATGGATCAGATAATTCCTTGGAGGCTGAAGAACACTCTCCAATAGATAAAGCCTCTCAGAAAAAACTAGATCTAAGCAGATCTACAGTGCCACTTGCTACAAAGATAGCAGCTGCAAAACCCTCAATGGGCCAACGCTGCTCATGAAAGATAGAGCTTGGTCTCAAAATAGATAGTGGCCAACTTCAGCAAAGAACTCCTCCAATTATCCTCAAGGGAAGAGATGAAACCCCTAAAACAGGAATTCCAATCATAATCCTCTACTAAACAGTAGAGTATGGTATTTGTCTAAGCAGACAAATACTTCAGAAATAGAATTCATCAACAACCTCTTCATGTGTCTTCTCCTCCTTTTTATAACATGAGATGGCCTTTGCAAACCATAAACCACTTGGATGATTTTGTCCTTTTCACATTAGAAGCTCCCTTCTAGAACTGTGCAGTGCCTCTTGGTGATGCATTGAACCTAGACAACGCAGTTGATTTGGTCAAGGTGGACCCAATCTTTGGCTCAATCCTCTTGCACACCTGCAAGTGATTATTTACATAGACCAGATTTATATTTTTTCACATGGGCATTGATTTATTAGGAGTTTTACATGTCCTCCTTTATTCATTTATTCATAAAACATAAAATAAATCAAAATTCAATGTCTCCCCTTAGCTAAGGCTAAGTAGGGACATTACACTTGACCTTGTCCACTTGAAAATAACCCTGTTCACACATGAGGGTGTGAAAACCAGATCCAATGATGATCCCCATTCATAATATGAGGGATTTTATTATGATTATCAATATGCATAGGCCTCCTTACCCTTTTATTCTCCTCCTAGGTGAAATCAGTGAAAATTAATATTCCAAATTATTGTCGGAAAATTTTGGAATATTACAGTCCTCCCCTCCCAAATGTTGCTTGTCCTCAAGCAACTACAAGGATAGAACTGGAAAGCCTCCTCTCAAGGCAGGAAGTCTATGAAGTATTTGAGGAACATCTTCCTCATGTGGATCCTCCATCCCCCAAGCAATCATCCATGCAAAATGAGCTACCTTCCAACTAGGAAACTCCTGGAAACTGTCCTCCACCTTTAGCTCCGGCAAAGTAGGTGGGATGAAAGTCTGCTCATGGTAGACAATGTAGGCTACCCCACACTGTCCATCTCTCCACTCATGATAAGTGTAGAGAGAGAGCTGATCCTGGGCTGCAAAATACTTGCCCTCAAGTGGCAAGATGAAGACTAGATCTCCAAGGATCTCTTCTCCAATGCTGAAAATCATGTTGGCCCAAGTATCTCCATATATGATGAGTTGGAAGTCATCCTCATATGACATCTCCTTTATCATATGGCTCACCTCATAAAGTGACAAATGTGTTTTTAAGGTAACCATATCATGTCCCATGTTCCCCTTAGAAAATGTAGTGCAAAAAGTGTGAGGAATTTCTCCCTCAAAGGACACATTCACCGAATATGTCTCTCTACCAATCATGCTCCCAAGGAAAGCTCTAGCAATATCAATCAAGGGAACCATAAGCATAATCATTCTAGATACCATGTGAAGTAAATTGATAGCCGGGTTACCCCGCTTTACCCACATTCCCAGTTCTTTTCAAAATTTCACCTAAACTGTGTGTAAAGTGCATCCAAAGCTTCATGCCCAATCACCTCACAATCCGGGCAATCTCACAACATCCCTTTATTAAACACTTAAATCTGAGAGTGTTGATATCTCAAATCTTTGAGATTTGAGATATTAATTCCGAGTCCCTTATGTTATGCGCTCAACCCTTATGTGCTTCTAATGTTCAACCAATTCATAACCCCCATATATTTCATTGCGCTAACTTCACAAACGTGTTCATATGGTCTCTGATCTTCGTATGTCCGAGTTGCAATACTTAATAAAATGCCTTGAACTATGTCCGAACCTTCGGATTTATTAAAACATTCCTTTTAAATTCTGCGGGGTATGATGACTAACTTTTGAAACAATATACGAGGCCTTCAGAATTATAGACTTCTGGAATGAAATTCTCAACCTTATGCCCATGTAATATAATTGCATCATATTTAAAATCTTTCGGCCACATAACCAGATTACATTTAATAAAAATTTGTCAATCAAATAAATGCTGCCATACCTTACGCTAACTTCCGTGTAGCTTCCAAATACGACCGCCGTTAGATTGAGATCCTCCAGATCAACGGTACGTATTAATATCGCTTGGCGTCTTTGGTCGATGGTTAATGTGCGATGGCACGCAGTGGAGGGCGGTTTCTTTGGGCCCCACCTTGCCACACGTCAGCACCTCTATGGAATCACTCACAACTCCTCCAATACCGATTACTGACGATCGGTGGTGCGATGAAACCCACCATTCGCTCTAAACCACCGTTACTGTTCCTCTGTCACGGTTCCATCTTCCTCTCACGCTCAAGGTTCCATCCTTGCCTTGTTCCGCTCCTTTATGTGTTCTGCTCCTTTATAAGTGGCCCTTGTTCCCTGACGTTTCAACACGATCCTATCATGTGTATAATGCACAGTTCCATTACTCTATGCTTCCAAGGTTCTGTCACCCCGAATCACCAGCCTCCAGTTCGACTCTCACCACCGTGGTTGATCGAGGAATGGGATTCCTTTCCGGCCTTTATATGCCTCGGTAATCACCATAAACACGTTAACCCTGAACATGAACTCAATTCTCACTAAATCTTCTTCCTAAAATGTACAGGCGGACTGTTAAGCTAAGATTCAGAATCTTCCCCATGCCCCGTTCATGAAGATTCAAAGCACCCTCACAGGAAATTAGTTCAAGCAATACTCATGTAGTATTGAGAAAAATCCATTCATATAAGAGTCACGGGAGTTCAACCATTCTCACACAGAAATTAAGCAACCAATGCACCGTAATACTGAGACAATTTTCTCATTTATCCAGTCAAGGAAATTACAACTTCTAACTGGCCAGATCTTCGATTAAATCGTCCTTATCCTCTATTCTACAGTCCTATGCAGCCTATGTAGTTCTCCCTACAGGTCTGTGCAGATCTCTCTCGACTCTGTCACAGAGGTTTGTTTTTATACAATTACAATGAATCGCTTCAAATTCCTTGATGACTCACAAACCCTTCAATTCCTACTGTTACAATTTAAACTAACGCTATGATAGACTGAAATGGATTATCGCTTCCTATGCCCACTAATCATTCGGGCAGTTACATTTCTCCCTCTAATTGACTAAAATTACTCAACTATGGATATTTACATAGGGAAGCAAAACATGAGACCCCCCTTACGTCTACTTATGTACAAAAAAGTGTCTTGGGCCTAATGCCCTTGCATCAGACTCCCCAGGTTCAAATGATTCATGATCTCCTGATCATGTGCTTTATTTTTATCTACCTGGATCCCACGCCTTGTTCTGCAACTGGCCATCCGTTGCAGCGTCGTTCTTCCGCATTCCTCCTGGCTTCCAAAATTTATGTTGTAGCTTTCCATAGGCTGTACCTTCACATCCTATGTCTTCTTTTCTTGTGCTGCTATTTCCTTTCTTCCTCGCTGCTGCCCTTTTTTGATGCATCTTCTGCATCAGTTTCCTTATCAATTCAATTTCTCTGTCTAATCTTTCCTCTGACTACTGGAAACTTACTTTTGTTTGCTGCATTCTTATTTCTTCAGTTCTTACTGCTGCCCTAGCTCCTATGCTTACTGCCACCCAATCATCCATACCCTCTCTGCAACAGTAAAAATTTTTCTCCTCTGCTGGCAACACTTCAACTTGTTGCTTCAAGACTCTCTCCAACAACACTCCAAGCTGTTGCTTTGGCATTTCACCTTCTTTTCTGAATATCTTCAGCAAACATTCTTGCCATCTCCTTTGGCCAAACAAGTCTTCTCCATGCTCCAACTCAGGTTCAACATCTTCTTCTTCTACCTTGGCAGTCTTCAACAATTGCCTTCCTTCTTCTTGAATGACTCCAGCAATAAAATTAAGTTCTCTAGCCACTGCATCTTCACCTTCTGTCAGAGTGAAAATCTGGTTCTCCACTGCTGTAGCAGCCTCAACAGTCTTCCATACAGTCTTCTCTTTAATCTTCCCTTGGCTATTCGAACAAGCCAATTATTCTCTGCTACTAATAGCAACAATTTCCTGCATCAGAGATATGGCTGTCTCATCTTCACTCAGCTGCTCATCCTCATTCTGCAACAGCTCTTCTTCTTCTAAGACAACTCCAAGTGATGGATTGTCTTCTACTTTTCCTATTAACACAGCCACTTCATTAGTTCCAAAACCCCAAGACCCAATGGTCCCTACTGATGACTCAATCATCAATTCTTTCCTATCTTCATCCCATTGTGTCTTCGCATTCTGTAACCCCCAATTCTGAAATTGAGGTCTTCTCTCTTGTATGGAATCTTGCTTATTCAACATACTCTCTAGCAGCTCAATTTCTCCATCCCATGGTTTAAAGTCTTCCACAGAATTCTCCTTCTCTGTCAATTGACTGCCCCATGTTGTCAACTCATCTCCGTCATCAACAGGATCTGCATCCATCAAACATTTGTCTGCATCAAACTCACAAGGCCTCAGAGCCTTTCTCTGCTCTGCCAGCACCTCAATATGCTGTCCCAACTGCCTCTTCTTCTCTATTAGCACATCAGAATGCTGATTCTGATTCTTCAAACATTTCTTGAGACCATCAATTAGTATCCCTTCTGCACCATCCCCTTCAAGGATGTCTTTCTGCTCTAGTTCACAAGAAGGAACTTTCTCATCTTCAATCATCTCTGTCCTTACCATCTGAACATCTTCTCTCTGTGGTTCTGTCCTCTGCATCAGACCACTTAATTCATGCCAAAATCTTGGCATCTCACCACAATCTTCTCTATCTTCTGCTGTCACTATCTCCTCATTCTTCATCAGAATAAAATCTTGATTTCCCATTTCTGCAAAGACTCCAGCTACCTGTCCATCATTCTCCACATGGCCATTTAACGAAAGCAGCCTGTCATTGTCAACATTGATGACAATTTCATCATTAGCTCCATGGAAACAATCTCTTCTATCAAATAAGGAATTAATGAATTCCTCCTGCTGCAGTAGTTCAATCTGTTATTCATTTGAAAGATACTCATCATACTTTACTTGGAAACAGTCAACTTCATCTGTCACATTTTCATCATGTGAACTACCTTCATTAACACCTACATTCACACACAACTTGTCAGATGCAAAAACATAAGACCTCATGGTCTCAATTGGTGATTTTCTCACCAAATGTTTTTGCTGTTCCAAGTCTTCTATATTTTCCAAAGATCCTCCAATGGTCTCTTCTTCTGAGTCCTCAAGCTGTTCAGCCTCCAGCTTCTGGCCAATATCACAAACGAAAGCTCTTCTGCTTCCAATATGTTGGAAAGCAGAATCTTTCTTCAACAGTGGATGGACATCTTCAAAACATGTAGCTGCTCCATTTTCTCCCTTAGTGACAACATCAGTAGTTTGTTCTTTCTCACCTGTTGTTCCTACAAACATACAAAATATGTCAGATGTAAGGCTCTTGGACCCCTTGGTCCCACTTGAAGCTTCAGTCTCCAAGTCGTTCTCCAGATACTCAATCACTCTGAGTATTTCTTTCTTCTTCTGAGCATTCATCATCTGCTCCTTCTTCCTTTGTAGCCTCTGCCACTTTATCTTCTTCTTCATGAGCCATCCAACTCTCTGGCTTTCTTCTATCCTTCTCTTCAGTTCATTGAGCTCTTCCCTGATCTCAGCTAATTCTTTCTGCCATTATTCATCTGTGGATTTCTTCTTTCTCATGCCATTTTCTTTGGCATCTTCACACACTCTTCTGTTGTGGTTTCTCTCAGAACCTCTGCAATCTCTGCAGTCTCTGCTATGGCTCTCAGTAGCCATTCCCTTCTCTAGGAGTTCTTCACTTACAAGCTGCACTAGGCCTCTGCAACAGCAAGCTCTCTTGCTACAACTTACCTCACCAAGCTTCACTCCTGAGCTCCGGATTTTGGAAAGTATTGGTCCCCTATCTTTGGAACCTTCTGAGTACTCTCTCTGCTCTCTAGGCTTCACTCTGCAACTTCTCTCAAGAACACCTCTTTTCTTCCTTCATCTAACCTCAGTTGGGAATCTTCCAGGTTCTGCCACACTCTTTCTGCACTCAAAATCCCTTGCTGGACTCTTCTATCACTGCTCTCAAAGCTTGTGATCTACTTTTGCTGAGATGTCTTCCTCAATTTCTTGCACTCCGTATTCTGCAAAAAATACCTTCCAACCAGAGTTCAAATAAGGCTCATCATCTTACCTCTCAAGATCCCTGAACGATCTTGTTCCTTCTCTCCTCACCTGCACTGCATCTACCTGCTGCAATCTTCTGTCTTCAAATCCATATTCTGCTCATCTGGAGACCTTCACTACATGTCAAATCAAATCTGCAATTTTATCTATTAAACAGGTTCAAACATCAACTATTTTTCTGGTTCAGTATATGTGCATTTCCAAAATAAACTTTTCAGTGAGCTAATTAAGTTCTAGCTCTGATACCATTTGATAGCCGGGTTACCCCGCTTTACCCACATTCCCAGTACTTTTCAAAATTTCACCTAAACTGTGTGTAAAATGCATCCAAAGCTTCATGCCCAATCACCTCACAATCCGAGCAATCTCACAACATCCCTTTATTAAAAACTTAAATCTGAGAGTGTTAATATCTCAAATCTTTGAGATTTGAGATATTAATTCTGAGTCCCTTATGTTATGCGCTCAACCCTTATGTGCTTCTAATGTTCAACCAATTCATAACCCCCATATATTTCACTGCGCTGACTTCACAAATGTGTTCATATGGTCTCCGATCTCCGTATGTCCGAGTTGCAATACTTAATAAAATGCCTTGAACTATGTCCGAACCTTCGGATTTATTAAACCATTCCTTTTAAATTCCGCGGGGTATGATGACTAAATTTTGAAACAATATACGAGGCCTCCAGAATTATAGACTTCTGGAATGACATTCTCAACCTTACGCCCATGTAATATATTTGCATCATATTTAAAATCTTTCAGCCACATAACCGGATTACATTTAATAAACATTTGTTAATCAAACAAACACTACCATACCTTACGCTAACTTCCGTGTAGCTTCTGAATATGACCATTGTTAGATTGCGATCCTCCAGATCAACGGTACGTATTAATATCGCCCGACGTCTTTGGTCAATGGTTAATGCACAATGGCGCACAGTGGAGGGCGGTTTCTTTGGGCCCCACCTTGCCACACGTCAGCACCTCTATGGAATCGCTCGCAACTCCTCCAATACCGCTTACCGATGATCGGTGGTGCGATGAAACCCACCGTTCACTCTAAACCACCGTTACTGTTCCTCTGTCATAGTTCCATCTTCCTCTCATGCTCAAGGTTCCATCCTCGCCTTGTTCCGCTCCTTTATAAGTGGCCCTTGTTCCCCGAAGTTTCAACACGGTCCTATCATGTGTATAACGCACAGCTCCATTACTCTGTGCTTCCAAGGTTCTGTCACCCCAAATCACCAGCCTCCAGTTCGGCTCTCACCACCGTGGTTGATCGAGTAATGGGATTCCTTTCCGACCTTTCTGCGCCTCGGTAATCACCATAAGCACATTAACCCTGAACATGAACTCAATTCTCACTACGTCTTCTTCCTAAAATGTACAGGCAAACTGTTAAGCTAAGATTCAGAATCTTCCCCATGCCCCGTTCATGAAGATTCAAAGAGCCCTCACAGGAAATTAGTTCAAGCAATACTCATGCAGTATTGAGACAAATCCATTTATATAAGAGTCACGGGAGTTCAACCATTCTCATACAGAAATTAAGCAACCAATACACCGTAATACTGAGACAATTTCCTCATTTATCCAATCAAGGAAATTACAACTTCTAACTGGCCAGATCTTCGATTAAATGGCCCTTATCCTCTATTCTACAGTCCTATGCAGCCTATGCAGTTCTCCCTACAGGTCTGTGCAGGTCTCTCTCGACTCAGTCACAAAGGTTTGTTTTTATACAATTACAATGAATCGTTTCAAATTCCTTGATAACTCACAAACCCTTCAATTCCTACAGTTACAATTTAAACTAACGCTATGATAGACTGAAATGGATTCTCGCTTCCTATGCCCACTAATCATTCGGGCAGTTACATTTCTCCCTCTAATTGACTAAAATTACTCAACTATGGATATTTACATAGGGAAACAAAACATGAGACCCCCCTTATGTCTATTTATGTAAAAAAAAGTGTCTTGGGCCTAATTCTCTTGCATCAAGTGGCAAGATGAAGACTATATCTCCAAGGATCTCTTCTCCAATGCTGCAAATCATGCTGGCCCAAGTATCTCCATATATGATGAGTTGGAATTCATCCTCATATGACATCTTCTCCATCATATGGCTCACCTCATAAAGTGAAAAATGTGTTGTTAAGGTAACCATATCATGTCCCATGTTCCCCTTAGAACATGTAGTGCAAAATGTGTGAGGAATTTCTCCCTCAAAGGACACATTCACCGAATGTGTCTCTATACCAATCATGCTCCCAAGGAAAGCTCTAGCAATATCAATCAAGGGAACCATAAGCATAATCATTCTAGCTACCATGTGAAGTAAAGGAGAAGGACAATGGTCCCTCAAGTGTAGCTAATGCAGTTTGACTCTCCACTGCCATAGAAAGTAAAATGTTGGGTGGCCTCCCACCATTTGCTTACTGCCCAAATCTCCTGGAGAAAGTGAATGATGTGGTGTGAAATGTGAGTATGTTCTCCAAAATAAATCTCCTCCCCATATCCTCTTAGGTAGTGATCATCCATAATGGCCTTATGTAGACCATAGAATCTAGAAGGAAGAATATTCTCCCTTTGAGAAAATCCCTGCACATATATGGCTAAGAGATGCATATATATAGAAAAATCACTATGCAATCCAACAATACTCTTACCATATGTTTTGCTCATATGAATGGAGTGGCTCATAGATGAGTCTTTCCTCATCCTCAAATGGAAAAGAGTTGACTTTGCTAACTCCTCCATCTCCTCATGATCCATGGAATGCCTCCTCAAGTTCTTCAAGTGGTTCCCCCCACAAGAAGTACAGAAATATAATGTGCCATTCATGGTTGGCCCATGGTTCCTCCTAAAATGTACAACATGTATAGTAAGGAGAATCATGCTCTCAATGGGAATCCTCAATCGCAAGCCCACTCTCCAAATAAATCTCCCCATAAATATAAATATATCATCAATACATGGAAGCATAGTACAATAAGAACAAGTTGCGAAATGATAACCGGAAAGTGGATCAAGGTCCCACACAAGGAACCAACGTATTCCATCCCATGCTTGCATCAAATCAAACAAAAAAAAGTGCTTTTCCAGCCACTTGTTTGCTGCCACTATCATCCTACAAGATGTGAACATGAAAGTACAAAAGAGTGTCAATGGTGCACACCAAAAATCATGTGGCCTCTCCCACAAGCCACCAATGAGATAGCCAATTTCAATGCTACAAATGGCTTTAGGTACATCACTATACAATATGTAAGAAGGAACAACCCTCCTTGGTACATTATGCTGCTCATAAAAAGACAAGAAGTACAAAATAGAAGGTGAAATTGTACATTCTCCATCATGTACTTGAAGACTTGAGCTAAAATGGCTCCACTAAAAATACTCCCTTACTCCCAATGAGTAGGAAGGTGGCCTTGTTATCCTCATCATCATCATTTGGGATCTGCATCTCTCCATATGCTGATGTATGTCCTGCTGGATGACCTCCCAAATGAACTCCTGTTCCAAGGCAAGATATGCACAAAATGCATGGAAAAGAAGTCCTCCTGTGCTGCATGCAACAACTTCTCCTTGAAGCTAGAATCTCTAGTCAAGAAGACTCTGTCATGTGAATAGATGACCATATCATCCACAATGTATCTTTCATCTCTCCTCGGGTCATCAAGGGTCATGCATGCACCAAGATCCTTGGAGTACTCTACTAAGAGCTGAGATCTCCAATAAGGATCAATCCTCCCAAGAGACAACGCTAGTGATATGGCATGTGAAGCTCTCTTCCTGCTGCTGTCAGATACTTTGAAATCCCTCATGCCAAATTTCTCCTCCAAAATATTCACCTCTCCAAAATCCAAAAGTGGTGAATCCAAAGACAAAATGTATCTCATCAATGATAGATCAGGTGTCCTCCTTGGTGGAATGCCTCTCTGCAATGAGACATCTATGTCAAGAGTGGACTACACATATGGTTGGGAAATCTTGCCTTTGCTCTCACAACACAATACAGTCTACTTCCTCTTTGCACTAGCTCTCTAAAAGAGAGAAGGGTGTGTGCCTCTCATCACATGATGTTGCTCTTCCTCCCTTCCTCCTCCTTCCAGCTGCAATGCTGCACAATCATGCTACTCACTGATTGTGCTGGGACCTCCATGAATGAGATCCTGGGGACCTCCTTGCAAAGATGCAAGAATCCCTCTAGTTGGAGCAAGAGCTCCTCTTCCCTCTACATGAGGTGCTAGATCAACTCTAGAAATGACAGTGCTATTTCCCTCAACCTCCTCAATATGAGTGGGCAACCCTCCAATGATTAGATCCTCTTTTAAAAAAGATATCCCTTTGCCTCCTTGTGCCAAAAATGAAGATCTTGCCTCTAATAAATCATCATGCAAGATATCAACCTCCTTCATGGTACTCTGATTTTTTTTTGAGTCTATGGTTTCCTCCATCACATGAAAGGGTTTTGTTTGTTTGAATGTGTTTGTTTCCTCCACATGTGTTTCATAATTTCTTCTACCAAATATCCTTATCAAGGTTCAATTGAACATTGCATAGGAAGAGGTATTTTCATTTTTCAAAATAAAAGACTCAAATAACCACCATTCATAGACCTTACCTCCGAAGTGCAGCGCTACTACTCTGATGGCTTCATCTTTGGGAATCTGACGCTGCTACAGAAAGGTGTCTACTTCTTCTATCCAAGCCCTGACTGAACAAGTAGGGGAACCATCAAATATAGATAGAAGAAATCTATCCTCATAATGCTGCTTGATCCTCCTCACCATGATCTTGCAAAACTCCAGAAAAGTAATATGATCTCTAAACTTCTATGCTTGAGATTCATACTCATGCAAGAAACCTCTAATAGTTCCTTTCTTCGGCATTCCTCCTTTTTATTTTCCTCCCATGCCAAAGCTGGCCATGTGACTGCGTTGTACCTTATAGGGTGTAGCTGCATGCTCAATCTCTCTATAAGAAAAACTAGAGTTTGACTCAATTTCAAACCCTCTTGGAGATCCTATACAAATCTCCCTCATTATCTCCTCAAATTCTTCCTGAATGCTCTATACAAATTTTGGAAGAAGCTTTGTAAGCTCTTCTTCCCTCTTTTCTCCATATAATCAAGTCTTCATATTCTCTCTCCTTGATAGCATGATGGCTAAGATCCATTGGCTGGGCCAGAGATCATGCTCTGATACCACTGTAATATTCCTTTTTCAGGAAAATGCTACAACAATGAGAATATCTCAAGATATTCTAAAGTTGGAGCTCCAGTAATAAGCAAGCACAATAATGGTGCAACAACAACACTCAACTCATAGAAAAATGAGAGAAATCCATAGCCATTTCATTAAATAATAGCAGCAACAAATGAATACAAAATCTTGAGGAAAAAGGGTGCTCAAGATAGGCAATGCTCAACCTCAAAGAACAGGTACATAAACCATGATGAAAACACTGCTATACATATGAACTCAAGCTATGAAAACGCAGTCTATGAAGGGAAATTGCTGCATAATGGTGTCAATACAAAAATATGTCAATATGTGGCTCAAATACAATAGGGGAAGCAAGATATCAACCCCTAGAAACAATAATTCACAATCCTTAGAAGGATTGGCTACAAAACATACAAAATGGCAATTCCACAGAAATGCCGGAGTTGCTGGGTAGCTGCAGCAACTCAGAAATAGAACTGGATGGAGATGGCTCTTGATGATACCCAAACTAAATGTGCCTTATCCAATGGATCTTTAGGATGAAAGGCTGATCCCTTCACCAAATATCTCACCCTCCAACAATCTGCAAGAGCCCCACTGCAAATGCTCCTCTCAAAATAACGCAGTCACTAGATGGAACTGCGTTGTAGGGCTAGGAAATGAGTTTGCCTTGATTCCAAAATCTGCATTATGCTCTGGAATGCCTCAAATCTAATATCTCAAAGGAAATAGGGACCCCTCCTCTCAAAATAGTTGATGAAGGTGGTGTAGTGAACCCTCACTGCAACACCCAGCAACACAACATTAATCTGCTACAGAAATAATGATGTCTTGATGGAGGATGCTTGGCCTCAAGCCTGGATGTGAGGAAAATGAAGAACAATCGCTCAAGAGACCTCTCAAGAAGGAGAAGGAATCCTAAACAGGAATTCCCCTGGCAATTCTTGCTAAAAAAAAAATAATTCTCAATTGTCTGAATAGACAATGAGTTTAATAATACAAGCATGAAAAACAATGGTTGCCTTGCCATCCTTTTAAACAAGTGAATCCCCTCTCCATGGGTCCCACTCCTCTTAGGGTTTTCTCCACCAAATATCCCTTTCCTCATTCATACTACTCTGCTTCTCTAAGTGTGCTCCACCTCTTGGCCCAACGCTGTTGACTTGGTCAAACTTGACCTTGTCCACTTGCAAATAATCCTGTTCACACATGAGGGTGTGAAAACCAACTCCAATGATGATCCCCATTCATATTATGAGGGATTTTATTGTGATTATCACTATGCATGGGCATCTTTACCCTTTTATTCTCCTCCTAGGTTAAATCAGTGAAAACTAATATTCCAAACTATTGTCAGAAAATTTTGGAATATTACAACCTACCCCTTCCACTCAAACTGAGGTACATAGTTTCTTGGGATTTTCTGGATATAGGAGATTTATAAAATATTTTTCTCGAATTGATGCACCCTTATATGCATTAATAGGAAATATTGATTTTATTTGGACTAACAAGTGTGACAGTGCTTTTGAAGATTTAAAATGGATTGTATCAACAGCCCCAGTGCTAAGGGGCCCAAATTGGGATTTTCCATTTCAGATCTCATTCGACGCATCAGACACGGCTATTGGAGAAGTTCTCAGCTAGGAGGAAGATAAGAAACCATATGCGATATAATACATCAGCAAAAATCTATCTCCTGCTGAATTGAACTACACTGTGACCGAAAAGGAATTTCTGGCTGTAATCTATGCTATTAAAAAATTTAGAAATTATATAACAGGATACCCTGTGGTTTTGTATACAGATCACTCTATTATTAAATATCTAGCTAATAAACCTGTTACAAATGGAAGAGTGGCAAGATGGTTGATTCTTTTGCAGGAATTCGACATAAAAATCAAAGATCGACCAAGAAAGGAAAATCCAGTAGTAGACTTCCTTTCATGTATGCCAAAGACAGATGACTCGGTAGCAGTAGAAGAACAGTTTCCTGATGAACACTTGTTTGTGGTAACCTTGAAAACACCATGGCACATAGATGTCACAAACTACTTAGTATTAGGTAAGTTACCCAAACACCTGACGCCTAATGAAAGAAAACAAATAGTAAAATGTAGCACACAGTTCTCCTGGATTGGAGGTTATTTATCTCATACAGGGGCCAATATGCACATTCAAAGATGTGTCAGTGAAGACGAAAATTTTGACATCCTGAAAGCCTGCCACGATGGGGCTTATGGTGGACATTTTATAGACCGCAGGACTGGTCACAAATTCTTACAGACGGGCTATTATTGGCCCACCATTTTTAAAGACGCCAAGAAGTTTGTCCAGGCATGTGATAGTTTCCAAAGAATGGGATGCCCCAGGAAGTCTGATGAGATGCCCCTGCATCCACAGTTAGTCATCGAGCCTTTTAAGCGATGGGCATTAGATTTCATTGGTCCAATAAACCCATTATCTAATCAAAAGACATATATACTAGTTGCAACAGAGTATGTGACTAAATGGGTGGAGACAGAAGCATTATCAAGGGCAACAGAGGACTCAGTAATTCATTTTATTTTCCAACTTTTCGTGCGATATGGCTTGCCTAGAGAAATAATCACAGATGGAGGGCCTCAATTTATATGCCATAAGATTGCTGCGACATTAAAAAATCACCATATCTTTCACAGAATCACAACCCCATACCACCCGCAGGCAAATGGCCAGGTAGAAAGCACCAATAAAGTAATCGAGGCAATACTCACAAAGACAGTCACATCACATAGACATGACTATGCTACCCGATTGCCAGAAGCCCTATGGGCATACCGCATGACATGGAGAAACACCACGAGATATTCCCCATATCAGCTAGTGTTCGGCAAAGAGCCTATCTTCCCAGTAGAATTTGAAATTCAGACATTAAGGATAACTCAAGAAGTAGGCTTGGATCTAAATGAAGCACAGATTAAAAAGCTACATCAAATCAATAAATTGGATGAAATCCTCCTATCATCTCTTCAGCATACTGTAATAATTCAACAACAAAGAGCAAAATGGCATGTTTCCCTCATCAAAAGAACACGTTCCACGAAGGTGATTGGGCACTTCTGTATGATTTTAGGTTCCAGGATTTCCTAGGAAAACTCTAGACCAGATGGTTAGGCCCCTATGAGATACAAAAGGTGCATGATAATGGCACCCTCACATTAGCCACCATTGATGGTTCTGGCTACTCTTTTAAAGCGAATGGACATCAAGTGTGCCTCTATCACAAACTTCTTACCAGGGAGTCATTTTTCCAACAGCTACGGGAAGATTCCACTATACAAATTCTTGCTGAGGAGGGCAACTCGCCCACAACATCTGTCTAGTGAAGAATTTATTTGTTTTTTTGAAAATTGTACATAATTTTTTCTTTCTTTTTGATTGAATTTTCTTGTATAAACTGTATATAATTTTTTTTTTTTTTCTATTTTTCATTTGTTGTTCCCTCTAAGGAACATATGTTGTTCCCTCTAAGGAATATCAAAATTTTGTGTGAATTTTCTTCTTGTTGTTCCCTCTAAGGAAAAGCAAAAGTTCGTGTGAAGTTTCTTCTTGTTGTTCCCTTTAAGGAACAACTCTTGTTCCCTCTAAAGAATAGTTGTTGTTTCCTCTAAAGGAAAAACTGATGTTCCCTCTAAGGAACAACAACGTTCATATTAATTTTCTATATTTGTTGTCCCCTTTAAGGAATAGCTGCCATTCCCTCTAAGGAACAACTGTTGTTCCCTCTAAGGAACAAAAATTTTGTGTGCAAATTTTCTTGCTATTCCCTCTAAGGAACAGCTATTTCTCCCTTTAAGGAACAGCTGTCGTTCCCTCTTAGGAACAACAATTCCGTGTGAATTTTTTTTTCTTATTTCTGTTGTTCCCTCTAAGGAACAATAGTTTCGGTGTGTAATTTGTCTTGTTGTTCTCTCTTAGGAACAACAATTTTCATATGCATTTTCTTTGTTGTTCCCCATAGGGAACAACTGTTGTTCCCTATAAGGAATAATTGATGTTCCCTCTAAGGAATAGCTGCTATTCCGTCTAAGGAACCACACCTTTTTTGTGTATTTTTCCTTATTGTTCCCTATAAGGAACACCACTTTTTGTGTGAGGTTTTCTTTTGCTATTTTAGCACCTTGTGAGTATTTGTGTGAAAACACCTTTATTTCCTTTGCCCACTTTTTATGATCTTCTATAAGGCACAAGGGTACAAATATATATGAAAGGATACAAATCTGAAGTTTACTGGAACAGGAAAATATTGAACATTATCATCTTTAAACAAGATTTCTTGGTATTGATAAAAAAAGAAAGGACACAACCATCTATATCACTTCACTATCCTCATTTCCATTATAAATTAAACTGATTGATTATCTGTATCATGTTGGTTCTTACTTGTCTATATAACTCTCTCTATATATTATTAATAAGATTATGGGTATATTCTTATTTTATATTGATATGTCAAACTTCTTTCGCCATCCCTACTCTTAAGTAGTGATGAGCCACCCTCTATGTATAAAATGGGGATTAATATATATATATATATATATATATATATATATAGAGAGAGAGAGAGAGAGAGAGAGACACATTTACTAATGATTTTATGATTTTCCACAGGGGAGGATAGGGGTCTCATCATGAGCCAACCTACCATGATCATAAGGAAGAAGCGAAATGGCATTCCCATTATGGCCACCACACTAGGGATATGATCCAATGGATGCATGAACAAATGAAGTCCTTGGAAACAGGAGGTCTCATCACGAGCTGGCCTGACCACTCTCGCTACTTCCCAGTGAATGGAAATGTGCTCACCTGGTCTCCAAGCCAGTACATTGGTCTCTGCAATAGAACATCATAAGACATTTCCCTAGTTATACATTGAGATTCATGGTTCTCAAGGGTTAAAAATAAACTCTGTCGAGGCTATGGACGCCTGCGGGTAGCAAAAGCTCTGCTGATGGTATTGAAGCTTTATTTTACATCAATAATTATTATAATACCCTTTTCTTATAAATTTTTTCTATGGAGAGATTATGGTCCTAACATCCAATTGAACCTATATGCATGAATATTTTTAAAAAATCAATCATAATATATTTAAGTGGAATGATGACGGTAAAGTATCTTTTTTGTGTCATATGTCCTTTTTCCTTTTTCAAAATCACCTCACAACATCTCCTCACTAATTGATCATTCTTGTATATGCATTGATTTTAGCACTCTGATATCTTTTGCAATCCTTTCATAAATAGGCATACCTTACCACCTTCATCATCCCTGTAATTTTCCGCCAGCATGATTTTCCTTCATTCATTCAGTCGAAGGTGACCTATCATTTCAAAAGGGGGGTGAGGAGCAACTCTCTAAGTACTTATGCATGCGTGCCAACCCTTTATTTGATTATGTAGGACAATATGAAATTCCATAATAGCAAGTATTAGATAACGATATTTATGTTGTAAAGTATCATCCGATATAATTATTATAACAGCTTGTTGTTCCATCACTGGCTCTGTCTATTGCTATGTTAATTTTTCTAATTAACAGTTTGTAGAATTCAGGCAATATGGGAGGAAGAACAGTGCACAGGGAGCCACTGATATTGGCTGTTTCTAATGCCGCCAGAGAAATTCTAGCCTGAGATGGGTGGATAGCATACTTCGCATGATTTCAACAACCCAAAGAAACAATTGCCATTGAATTCCTACAAAATTTGCGTAACTAATTAATCTATGGTGTTTACAAATCACAAAGAAGTCGATGTTGTGATTGGTGTGTTTCTGAGTTACCAACTAAAGGACCCGTATGAACTAAAAAACGATTGAAGTTGCATGATGCCATTGGAGCCTTTAAGGACGAAGGACAGGAGCTGACCATCAAAGGAAAAGGAGTTCGACCATCATCCCTTGGAGAACCATGGGGAGAACTGGCTAGAGTCATCTAGAATTTAATTACATGTGACGGGCGAAAAGACGTGGTAAGGCCGCATCAACTTAAAATTTTAGCAGTCTTGAAACAAAAATGTTCTGTGAATTTACCTGCATATTTGAGTTTCCTACTGCATGATTCTGCTGAAATGATAAAAAGGTCCTGACACATAGAAACCGTTGTAAGCCACCATTGTTTAATTAGGCTGATAGTTAGCTACAACCTCGCCCAACATCAAACAAGTTGGGAAGAATTAATATTTTCCATAGAAGGGTGTTTAGCTTTGCCTGCACCTAACCCTATTCTGAAAAGGAAGAGGACTACCCATACAGTAAAAATTCCCCAAAAGTGCAGACATTCCGCCAAACTGAGGACAAACTTGGGAGCAGCCAAAAATCCCTAGGACAGTAGTAGCCAGCCCATAAAATTGTCTAGTCCAGAAAATGTGTAGTATTCACAGTTGGAAGGACGGGATGACTCGAAGTCCGAACATGAAGAGGAAACAGAGCACCTGGGTGATGAGGAAAGAAATGAATCAGAACCCCCCTCAACGCTAAATACAAGTCCCCCAAGAAATTTATTGCATGATATCGAATTGGCCCAGATCTTGGCCAATATGGCTGAATTCATACAGCCCGAAATCCCACTCAATTTTAACATTGGAGCAACCTAATTTGTAGAGAACTCTGGCCATGATAGAAGCATACCAAAAAATGTAAGCTGTTATGTAGAAACAAGGACAGAAGCCACTGAAGAAGAGGTGAACCAACCTGGTGATATGCCTCTGGGATAACTCAACCAGGTAGCCCTAAATATGGAAAATATAGACCAAACAGAAGAAATTGAAATATCCCAAGAAGACGACTACCAATATGGGGACATAGTTCTTTTAGAGCATAGTCAAGATAAGCAATTGGGCTCCTTAGGAGCAGAAAAAATCAACAGAATAGTTTCTCCTCCTAAAAATTATAGGTCCATAATAAAAAATCTTAGGAAGGAACAACAGAAGCTGCGGAAAATAGTAAAAAGGCTCAAACAAAAAATAAGAGGGTTATCAGCAGGAAAAGTCCCAGATAAAACCCTGAAAATAATAAACGCAGTAGTTCAAATGGAATTAGATGAAAGAAGAACTACAGGGACTCAAACGGAGCCCATACTCACTCAACCTGTTAAGGAACAACATGCAATTCTTGCAGAAGTAGCCACCCAAACAAAGGTTGTACACTCTTATGACTTAGCTATTCAAACGGAGATGGTACCCTCCTCCAGCATGGCTACCCAGATGGAGGCTTGGACCTCCCATGATAAAGGAACTCAGACAATAGGCATCTTATAGCAGGGATACACAGACAACCATTTAAGCTCAAGATGTTATGACAAGCAATGACCCTAGTATATTGAATCTTCAAAGAGATTTAGCATAGGATCGGCTTGAACTAGAAATTGTCTCCCAGCAAAAATACCAAGAATTACAGAGGCATCTTCGGGACAAGAACACCTTAGAAAGCGAGACCTTCGATAAATACCGAAAGGCAGAAGAGAGGATTGAGAAAATGAAGCTCAGATTAGAAGAGGTCAGGAGTCAAACGGATACTATCTGCTAATTGTACACTGATGTCTTGGCATGCAGATCTCCTGCCAATAATTATGCCCTATTTTTGCTAGAAAGATACTTACAGTTGAAAATTAAAGCTGTCAGAGCTGGAAAACCGATAGAGTTAAAAAAAATTGAGGATTTTATAAAATGTTGTAAACAACATGGGGTAAAATTTCAAATATTGCTTTGTGAATTGTACCTACATAATTTTATATTAGAGAAAGAAGTGGAAAAGAACCCCAACCCCTTTATGGGGGATGTGCAATTTCAAGATTTTAACTCATTTGTTGTTAATCAACTGAAATATTTCAAGGTTCATAATGTGTTCCAAAGACAAGAGCATGGACTGGATCTATGGGTCAGAGGTGAATCAAAACACCCTTTGCAGATGCTGGCCAATCACAAAAGATTGATGACAAGGGAAGGAGTAATCAAAGTTTTGGGGCCTATTCAGAAATAGATTGTACAAAAGGGAGTAGAATACTTCCTCTCTATTCAGGAAAGCTCCTTAGCTGCATCCAAGCTCAGGTGGACAATTTCCACTAGTAATGTACAGGATAGAGAGCCATTTAATTATAAAAATTTTAAGCTGGCTACAGAACGTTTTGTCACTTAGGATAATCTCATCTTAAGAGAAGGTCCTTATTGGCTAGGCTGTCAATTCTCTAGCCCTATCGTTTGGTATCCTGCCAAAGGTTATAAAGCTATATATGAATTGCCTGAAGGATAGACAGGGCCCATTTTTGAGCTCTTGGCCAAGAACCATGGCTTTATACCACTTTACGACATTCCTTCTCCAGCTTATTCCTTAACAACTCTGCATACAAATTACTTTCTTTTCATGAGGACATAAAACAGAGTAAGTAGGGGAGTATGTTGGGTTGCGAAATGGGTATGTATTTGCTAGTATGTTCATCCTTGTTATCCTGAATTCTTATCTTTTTCATGTCTTAGTGTGCTAATCCATTAAGGAACTATGGTGAGAAATGAGGAATAATTACAGTTGTGATTTGACTAACGTTTACCCTTCTTCATGCAGGAAAATGGACAAGGAATGATTGTTGTTCCCTGTTGTTGGCGCGGCCAAATACAACAAGCAAAGAAAGGAATGAATCGGTTGCAGACAAGGCTAAGAACGAATCAATGAGATCAACGCAAAATAGTTGAAGATGTCTTAAAGATGGAAATTGGTTGTGAATCCATCAGGATCTCCCGATCCTGAGGGATCACATTTACTATTTGCTTTTTACCCTTTCTAAATATAAAAGGAAACAATTGTAGGAAGACGGGGACACTTGTTGTTTTTCCAAATTGTAAGCGTAATTTCAGACCATATAGTTGAAGAACGAAATTACATTGTAATATGAATCAAGTTTGATGATTAATTGAAGTTGTTGTGTTCATTCACATCATATGAAGTAATCTAGCAGTGCCTGCTGGTGGCTAAGTGCCCGGCTTCTGGTGGAATTAAATGCTTCATTTGTGTTATTCATTTCCAATTATCGCAAGTGTGATGGTTTGATATTATTATTTCTTTCTATGATTTTATCTCCTTTATATTCATTATTTTCCTGTGTTAACCGAATATCTCTGTTTTATATAATTTACAGTATTATTATTTATTTAGTTTACTCCCGCTTTTGGATTGAGTTTCTTAGATAATTGTTCTACTAATTGTGATCAACTATAACAAGTATTAACTACTGCTGTTAGGCTCTCAAATTGATAACTTGTTGTTTTATTGAAGAATGCATTTGATTTAGATTTAATCAATTTCGAAGAGAAGAGTTATCACTACTGTACTCTTAACTGATATTGTTGTTACTTGAATCACATATTGCTGTTACGTAAATTGTTGTAGGATTTGATTTCATTAGAGGATTGAATTTTCATTTAATTTCAATTAGAATTTATTTTCTGCATCAATTTTCTCTTGTATTAAAATATCTATTCTACAATCTGTGAAACATTACTCTCTGATGTAAATAGCCGCCACATACTGTGTACACTCTTGAAATAGAAAGAGTTACTCGGATTGATAATTAATGTGAGGATAATTAGGAGTTTAAAAAGGCACCTGTTATTAACCAACAGGTGGTTGGTGAGATCATCTATTCTTATGGGAGAGTCTTCTTGACAAGATTTTTTGAGCTCAAGAGGAAGCTCCTACATGCAACACATGTGGACTTTATTTCCATGCACCTTGATGCATTTAATTCATTGATGGAGGAGTTCACTTGGGAGGCATCCAACAAGATATACATCATCATATGGAGAGATGCATAGCTCGGATGGTGATGGAGAGGTTAGCATAGCCACTTCCATACTCATTGAAAGTGAGGGATAATTTCTAGTTGAGCCATTTCATCTTAAGGACCAAAGTACATAGTAGAGGATGTACACTTATGCACCCTGATTTGCATTCCTTTACCTTTTGTGAGAAACATATTGTACCAAGGAGGATATTTCCTTCTTGTACATTGTATTGTAATGTACTTGAGGCCATTTGTAGCATTGATGTTGGCCATTCTATCGGTGGTTTGTGGGGGAGGACACATGATTCTTGGTGTGCACCATTGACACCACATTGTACTTTCATGCTTCTATCCTATAGAATGATTGTGGCAGAAAACAAGTGGCTGGGAGAGCACCTTTTTCTTACTTTTTTTGATGCAGGCAAGGGATGCACTGCACTGGTTCCATGTGAGGAACTATGTTCCACTCTCCGGTTGTCATATGGCAGCTTGTTTTCACTGGTTTTTTCTTCCATATTTTGCTGATGCTCTTATGTTCACGGGGAGCTTTATTTGGAGAGTTATAGATGAGTTTGAGATGTCCATTGGGAGTATGATTCTCCCTAATTTACATGTTGTATGTTTCAAGAGAAACAATGGGAAAACCATGATTTCCACACCACACTTCTTGTCTTCACATGGGAGGAGCCATTTGAAGAATTTGTGTTCTTGGAGGAGGCATTTCATGGCTGATTTGATTTTTGGGGTAACTTGGGCCAATCTTGGAGGCCATGAAATTTCAGCCCAAGATCAGCAAAAACCCCATACTTACCATAAGTGGAGAGAGAAACCACTTCTAATCTCTCCATGCAGCCCCAACACATTGCATACACTGGGGGTTGAGGATTATTTTGATGAGCTACCTGGAATGGCTCATTTCATTTGGATGATAGCATGGGTTTTGGAGTCTCTTATTGGTCATGAGATCCCCTATGCTTGTCATAACTCCTATCTTGGGGAGGCCATTGTAAAACAAGAAGGTTTCCACTTACACCTTCCACCTTTTCATGATGTGAGCCATTTGGTTTTGCATGCTTGGGAGGGAGTGTCGGAGGACAGATTTATTGCAGATTATTTCGAGCAGTGGTGGGAACTATTGATGAGGAGGCCACAAGAGGAGGAGGGGAGGATTTTTTCTCTCATTATACAGTTTCTTGAGGACAAGAAACATTTTGGAGGGGAGGAATAGAGTATTCCAAATATTTAGCCTCCAAGATAAATGGAATATTATAGTTGTTTTATCACTAGGTCGGTAAATAAATGGGTGGGGAGGCCCATAAGTCTTTTGAGTAGCAATAAAAACACTCCTAATGTGAAAGGGGGAAGAATAAGCAGATGGATTAAGCACCTTTGGGTGTGAACAAGGGCTTAAACATGTTGATTCAGTCAACTTTGACCAAGTCAACATCGTTGTCTAGGTACATTGAATCTCCTTGATGAACAACTCAGTTTTAGTGGAGGACAACTTGCATGAGCTTGGTGGAAAATATGGATGGGACCCAATGTGGAGAGGCTCTCATGCTATATATGGAGGGGAAAGAAACCATTGTTATTCATGTTTTGATTATAATTTCTATTGGTTTTTTAGACTTTGCTTCCTCTTGCTATTTAGCAGGGTTGCAGTGTTGTTTAGCACAAGGGTGTTCCTGGTCGGGAATACCTACCTCATCCTAAGGGAAGGAGAGGTTCTTTGGGCTAAATTTCCTCATTTTGGAATTTTTTCCAAGCTACCTCCTTCAGCTACAACGCAGTTTCTATTTAGAGCTGGGTTGTGTTGCAGGGTGTAGCAAAGGAGGATCTCTTAGAGTCATTTCTGGGCTTGTTCTTTAGTGGAGAGGTTATCTTTTCATTGGAGGATCAACAAGGAGGAATCCCGGGCATATTTTTACATTTTTGGCATCATGCCAACCATCTTATATCCCTCACAGTGTAATTTCCATCCTGAAATACATTATTTGTTGAGGCATTTGTTGGGAGGGTTCATTGAACTCATCAGGAGGGTCTATTTCTGAGTAGAGGGATTAGCCTTCTAGTTAGAAATACCATTGGAGGAGGACATTATTGTTTCAGATCTGTCATAACCTCATTTCATATCAGATCCAGTTTGTAGTGGCATATTAACGCCAGGGTTATTTGTCACATTGTATGTTTCTTGGTATTTCTAGCTATCCTTTCCGGGTTGGCTAGAAATCTTGTATTGGAGCTCACATCTTCATTGCTGGGCCTTTCTTTTGTTTCTATCAGCCAAATTATATTTATACATGTATTCAATAGTAGCTACACTATTATAGACAAATATGTCACTGCTCTCCAGCATTCTATACAGTTGCAGCAGCTCATGTGCTGATTGTTTTGTTCATTGGAGACTTGTTCCCATTGCTTGAGTGGCTTGTCCCTCATGATATTGTTGTATATTTCTTCTGATATATTAATAATATGATGGCTGTACATTGATCCCTCTTATGTCATGTTCATATTTGCAAATTTTTACATTTTTATGTTCATGTATTGCTGCAATCCCATTTTGGGATATTACAATAATTTTGACTTCTGTGTAGACACTTCAGAATATTCGCATATCTAAGACTTATGAACTTCATGGGAAATTTTTTTCTAAATATTATTATGTTCCCTTAACATTCTTATTTCATCTAAATACCAAGCCATAAAATAGTGCTTGAATGTGTGATAAATGGAGGTTGAAGTCTTTTATAAATAGTATTCCCAAGTGGGTCCATAATCCTTCTCTAGGCCATCATTTGTTAGTTAGCCGACCTATTCTTAGGAGTTGGCATAGACACTTATGAAAAAGAGTTTTTATTTATTTGTTACAAGTTCCCAAATGGTTCTTGAAAATGACACTTTGACTCATGGAGAGCATACAATGGATGCTTGACCTATTAACCAAATAAATGAAAAGCATGAAACCCATGCTTTACAAAAATAATTTTCTTTTTCATTTTTCTTATTTTCATTAATACATAAGATTTATATTATGACATGACACAAATGACAATTATGAAGACCAAAACTATTTACATTTTCCAACACTCCCCCTTATCTAGGGAGGTATTCATAATTATCCAATTGGTACAAGGACAATACTCTATTTGAAAAGTTCTGATAAGAATAGTATCAACATACGCAATGATAGTGATACCACAACTTCCAAGGTATCCAAAACATAAAATATTCAAGAGTCAATGACATTATTTCTAGGATCCATCAACTTAAGTATCCAATTTGCATTTCCAAGACACTAATACAAGGATCTAAGACACTATCAGGGACTAATATTGTAACACCCTCTTCCTGCATTTACCCAAGCTACCAGGTCCACTGGAGTAAACATGAGACAAGAGGATAATATGATCTTATTCAACATCCTAGGTCACCTTAGGGAAGTGGAATTGACACCACACAACTACACAGACCTTTTGCACCTGCTATAGGATAACTAGGAGCCATCCAAACCTTCTAGGTGGCTAGCCCCTGAGACAAACTGACCTTTTTGTGCATCAATCCTCCAGTCAATCCATTGATATGGGAAAGAGTGTGAATGAAACCCTCCAGTCGCTCCCTTGATATGGGAAAGAGTGTGAATGGAACCCTCTAGTTTATCGCACAACATGGGCATGTGTATGACTAGGGAATTTTTTATCAGAATCTGGATTAGGGGCAAAACTTTGGCAAAAATTCAAAGTGATCAGAATCGCACCAAACTAGAACGACTGGATACGACCTATCACCAAGAATCTGGAACAATTCGTTTCAGTCAAAATAGAGTTCGTATGAGGAAGTTAGAGCCCACTAATCATTGTGTCAAACAGGCAAATTTAAAAAAAAATAGTCAATCAGGGTCAAAGGAAAAAATTTGGGTTTTCCTCCATTTTCACCCAATGACACTTTAACAAGTCTCATAGAAGGATTTTCCAGTGAGATTTGATGGTAAATTTTTTTTATAATTTCTCTTGAGGTTGAATGAGATTTTTTTTTGGTTGGAATGGTCCAACTAGAGGTGGACACATGGTGCAGCCAGGGCCACCACATGCCCCCTCTGGTGGACCTATCCAAATTACAAAGTGTTCAAAGTCTGAAGGACTATTGGAAAAGTTTGAATTTATATACCAAAGTCAGAATACATGGTGGGCACACATATTACAAAGTATGAATCTGATACAAAGTTAAAAGTTTGGAACTTGTTATATTCAGTGGCAGATTAACTTTATAATTGGGTGAAATATTATTAATCCCAAAGTTTTAAAATATTATGGATTGGGGTTCCAAAATTATATGCAACTTTAGGGCAATGGTCGGGGCTCGACCACACGACCTCCCCCACAAAAAGCATCGGCCTTACCAATACACCACAGTTGCGAAGCTTAATAGTTATGGGTTGTGCTTTGTATTTGAAGACATATGGCATGACCTGCAGGGGAATGGAGGGAGCTAGCCCTACGGGCTAGCCTGATTAGGGTTAAAATGCATGGGTGGTATCTGATGTAAATCCCTCTCGTGGCTTCTCGGTGCCCGAGGCAGACAATCAGATTAGTTGTATAGTTACAAAGACATTGCACAAATGTTTATACTAATGTATAATCAACGAAGTGATATATTGAAGGATTAAATATTTGTAGACAGTAGATCCATTGGAGAGAGCTAAGTGGTGTGGCTGAATTCCTTCCTCATCGGCTCCAAGTCTATATCTCGCAAACAAGCAAAGCACACATGTAATCTTAATAGTTGTATCACTTAATAGAAATTAAACAAACATATAATCAACATTAAAATATGCAAATATGAGCCATTTATATCATTCTTCATAGACAAATAAACAATAAATGTGACACTGAAACATGAAATGGACAAAACAGATATAGTTCTATTAATATATAAGGAATATTAGAAACGTTGGTTGAACCAAGCTTCCCTTAGTCTTCAGACTCCTCTCTCTCTCCTCTATCTTCGAGTGTAATGATATCTGGGATAAGAGTTCTCAATGAGCCTTGCCAATCCTTAAGCCTCACACTCAAAAATAAAGCTCTACTCTGCACATGATCAAACCTTCAACCCTTGACCAAGAGCCCAAGCCTCCAATTTATAGGAATTGGGGAGGACAGGCCTTGCCAATCTTCTCAATCAATTTGGATGGGGAAAAATCATGATGTTTCTTTGTGTTTCCTTGCTTTTTCCCTCTATAGATGCTCAATTGTGTTTAGAAACATCCAATAAGAGGCCTCCATTGTAGGTTGTTGCTTTTGGACTGACTCCTTTTGAGAAAAAGAAGGAAATTTCAGTTAGTTTCCATGGTATTTGTCCCTTTTCTTCTTGAAAACATGGGTAAAACTTCCCCTTTGTCAAGATAGTGCATTAAAATAGGCACTAACACTCCCTTTAAATGGCTGGGATGCATTATAACTTGACCTGGTTTTCTCTAGGGTGCGTTACCTTGGAAAAATGGGTCTCTGTCTGGGTCATTTTCTTCCTTCCATGTTTCCTTCTCCTCTGATTTGATGAGGAGTTCATTTTTCCTGTAACAGATGCCCCCTAAAGTGTGAGGTTAGAGGTGAAGATGATGGCTGAAATACTTTATAATATGTGTAGTAGAGCGAGAGGAGTTGGAGGACCGAGGAAAACCTGAGACAACAACATATGTCAGAAATACAAGTATCTGTCCTAAGTCAGGCATTCCCATGCTCAGTAGCTCTATCAAAATGATTTCACTAGAAAGAGATATGACTAGTATGTCCATAGATAAGCACAATGTGGAAGCTTGGGTCATAACAAGATCAATTTGATAAGCTATCTTCAAAAACAATATCACAGCTTGGGAGAGGAAGCAAAGCTGAAATGATGTAAGCCTCAACCCAAGGTCTTGGTCACCGCTTCACTAAACTGCATATTTCCACACATTTGAATGAAGGAGTTGTAGTTGAACATGCGGGAAATCATCTGATTACAAATCAATGATGAAAAATATTAACAGATGCGAGGGTGGCCACCGATGAGGATGATGGTCCCCAAGATGCATAGTACAATCTAGTGAGTCTAAATAAATGGTGTTGATGTCAAACACTCGTATAATCATTTGACTGGGAGCCAATGATAAGAACCCCCAATCAAACACAAGGTAACCTCCCATTGATTTCTGCAAGTTCCAAGGTATTGATGTGTTTCTGGATCAACCACCTAGATAATATGTTGAAGTCGATAGGAAGAGATATGTCAAAAGGTAGGCAATGAGGCGTCCTACATCAGTCGACAGGAAATGGGAAAATATGACTTTGTTTTGAAGATATTCAAGAGAAAATTATAGTAACTGACGACAAAAAATCATTTCTAGCATATGATGGCTTGGCTTATATAGGAAGCAGTAGATAGCAAGATCTTATTGAACAATAGAAGGCACAATAACAAGGTATTAGTTAGCTTAGGCTTATTAACACCAAAGAGTGTCAGGATTCACCAATGTAGGGGCATTGACATACGAAGGATAAACTAATAGAATGGTAGGGTTCAGATAATTGCGAGTCAATTTTCTGGGAAGTTCCATGTTCAAATTTTTTGTTGCCAAATCGGATTTCAAAGCATAATAGAATAAGTATCCACTTTGTCCAAAATTTTCCCCATCTGATTAAGTTTAACGAGTTCAGACAGGTAAAATTGGTGATCTTTTCATATTTAGGGAGTCTAAAAAACATCTTAAAAGATAACTCCATGGGGGTACCTTTGTCATGTTTGATAACCAAGTGCAACGAAGGGAGAATAGTATGCCTGACACAGTTCCTTTTCCGTAAGTTAGTCCATTGAATCTGGATAAAGTGATAAACATATTTTCAATGGACATCTGCCTCATTTTTTTATGAGTATGAGGAGATGGAGTAAAGTCAATATTCTTCGTGAATTTTTAATGAGTCAGAAGAAGAAAAACTCGATCCTCTCCGTGAAATTTTAACGAGTCTGACGGAAAAAATCTCGGTGACTTTTTCGGTTTTTTAATGATCTAGAAAAAGATGGAAAATTATGTCTCATAGTTCTTCATCGTGGTAGTTTAAAGAGTCTGATGAAGGAAACTCAAGGTTTTTTTAGTTTTACGAGCTAGAAAAAGTCCCTAAAAAGAAGGCTCGATATGGGTTGAACACGATCAAATCTGCACATAAACACTAACAACTCATCAGAGAATCGGTGACTTTGAAAAACGAACAATTGCGAAAAAATATAGCGGAAAATTACCAATTTTAACAGACTATTTGAGTGAGTCACACCTCCAAAATTTTTATAAGAAGGCAACAGACCTTCATTTTCATTGTTTGAGTGTTGTGCAAGAGCTCTGGAGAGAAAAAAGAGGTGAAACTTCTGTTTTTGATTGTGGAAAATCCGAGCAACAGTTTTCAATTCTACGAGTTCCAGGTAAGAGCTTATGCCTTAATTTTGATTTCCATTGGAATTTGTACTATTTTTAATTGCTGAGAATGAGATTTTGAGCAAGCTATATATAATTTAGGCAGTTAATGTGGGTGCCCAGTGCTAGGGTCATGTTACACGCACTGCCCATTAAGGGAAAATGCGTTAGCAAACCCTGTTCTGCACTTGGGCCCACGTTAGTTGGCCCAAAAAAAAATCAAACATGGTTTCCTAAATCCTGAGGTGCTTTTGCCTGAAACTGATCCACTGGAAACTTTCTTTGTGTAGGTGTGGAGCTGTTACCATGATTATTTGGTGTGAGAGAGAGCACGGATAAGAAGAACGTGAAATGGTCACCGATCTGGCTACTTTTCTTGTTCTCTGAAGATGTGGGTTACTGAAGTATGCCAGATAATAGATGATGAGGGGGCAGGAAGCCCTTTTGAGCTGGATAATCCAACAGTGGGATGAGCAGTAGCATGTCTTTCACATCAGGGGTCATGAACTCTCGATCGAGAAGGACTACATATACTTTCTAACTGGCCTGTCATGTAGAGGACCAAGGCCCAATCTAACAGGTTCGAGAGCTGATCCCCACACTACTATGGATTGATCAAGGCTCACTGCACAAACAATATTGCGCTAGTAAGAAACCAGATTCCTATAGCATGGGTGGCCTCAAGACCGATGAGGTCTCTTCTGTGGATGATCTTTCGCTTGGCAGGGACCAAGAGTCAGCACATGGCCACCAAGGCCCAAGTAATGCTAGCGTTGGATTTCTACAGCCGTAGATTTTTTAGTGGTGTGAAGTCATTGTCTGCCACATTTGAGAATAACTGACAACGTGTAAAACCATGTCCCAAGGAGAGTTTTGGTTTGGTACACTGATAGTTTCCTTTATACTAGAGAGAGTGCCCGTCATGAGGCCAAGGATGATCATGGATGTTATGGGACCACGAGAGCCTAGACAGGGTCGTTGGTCCACTTTGATACCGCAGACTGGAGAGGGTCCGATCCATTATTTCTTTGATGATGAATTCTTCGAATGACTAAATGGAAAAATCTCGATGATCAAATATTATCCCTATGTAGGGATGAAATACACATGAGATCCAGAGATAAGATTGCTATGAGGCACTCAGTGGGGCCCAGATGGAAAGAAGGAAAAAAATCATTTTCTTTAACTATTTTTGTCTTTTGAATGTTTATGCAATTTTTTTGTTTAATGGGTGAAAATTATTTTGACATGAAGCTTATTGCTTGACACATATGTGGCACCCATCCATCCAGCTCGAGCCCCTCACTATGCATGTCGAGGAATGCAACTACCTGGGGTTGGAGCAACAACAGAGGCCACAGTAGTCGTCGAAGAGGTTGATGATGCATGAAGTTTGCATGAGGTTTCAAGGAACCTCGAAGGATTGAGCATGGGCATGTCAGCTCTTCTCATGAGGGAAATCCCCGTTCACCCGCAGCGACACACAGTGGGTGTGCCGGAAAGGTTCTTGGTGCCTTTGAGGAGGTTAACCAGATAAGTTATCTGCTATCATGAGTAGCAGGATGAAGAGGATTAGATGATAGATGTATAGATGTCAGATCAAGGCTTAGAAAATCCAATTTTTGTAAAACATCCAAGTTTTGAAGAGTTTTTTTTATGTAACTTGACTACAGATGACATATCTAATTATGTGTGTGTGTGTGTGTGTGATTTTGATCTTGTATTTTTAAACTTTTATGTATTTTTTAGGATGGAAAAAATATACACTCACGTGTGAATATTTCTATAATAAATGTGACAAATTCCAATCTAACACATAATCTGCCAATGAATCAGCTAATGTGTTATATTATCTAGGAATGTGCTCAAAAGTAGTGAATTGAAATTGACATTCCAAAATTCGTACCCTTAAGTAATAACATAATAAGACTGGACGAAAGACGCGTTAAAAGTTGTTCAAATGCATAACGACTAGCTAGGAATCTAATCTGACCACCATATTGGAGATGCTGTGAGATGTAGCTTCTGTGAGGAGTTGTATCACCAACATGTACTCAAAAATAATGTTGGTGGCATCGCCAAGAAATATTCCCCCATAACCAAGTATTTTGGACTTAGGTGTATAGAGGACCCAAGCAGCTAATGCAATGTGTCGTGTGTGATGAATTGCACCATCTGCATATCCAACGCATGCCAAGGATGGTGAAGAAATCCATGTAAAATAAGAGATCCTATATGAGAAAAAATACTCAAAAACCCAAAATATCCAGACACACCAAAAAAAGACAAAACTTATATATATAAAATTACAAAGCATATGCCCAGTGGGACATTAGGCAAAATAATTATTCAGATAGATCCCGTTGCGGGGCTCAGTGAGTGGAATCCCATTACAGTCCTAAAGTTCATAAGCTCCTTTTGAAAAAAATTTCATGACGACATATGGATCAAGCCATAATGGTTGAAGTGATCCTACCCCCAAGAGGTCGTGTCTTTGATCGTAGAGTAGAACGAGATCACCCTGTTAGAAAGAATGAGGCTTGATATATTTGTCGTATTGAGATTTTACTCAGTGCTTGTGAGCTGCGAGTGCTAGTGTGGCATCTCGATGAGTTGTGTCCAATTGATCAAGCGAGAGTAATCAATCTTATTAGCAAGTGGTATCGGGTAGGATTTCAATAGCTAGCTTAAGTGATGGAATCTCATACTCGATTGGAATAACTGCTTCCAGACCATATGCTAGTTGGAATGGCATGAAGCCTATAGCAGCTTTCACTAACATTCAGTATGCCCATAATGTGGAGTATAGTTTCCGATGCCATGTGGTTTTATGATTTCCGACTAACCGACAAATCATGGTCTTGAGGACACCATTTATGGCTTCGGCTTGACCGTTAACTTGCGTAGAGTAGGACGAAGACTAATCATGTCAAAAACCAAGCATGGAATTTAACTCCGTCATCATTTGGTTTCTAAAAGTGTCAACCATGATCTGTGAAAATCGAGAAGGGTACACCGAAATGGTATATGACCTGATTGAATAGGAAAAGAGCGGCGGTTTATCCATCTGCCTGAAAAGTGGGAATGGCTTCAGCCCATTTTGTGAAGTAGTCGACCGCAAATATGATGTAGTTGTGTCCATCAGTAGAAGTGGGATTTCATGTGACAAAATCTATTCCCCATTTAGCGAAAGGACCAACGGAGATAACTGGATGAAGAGGGGCAGGATGGGTGCACATTTTCTTCGTAAAAATCTAACATGGATGGAACTTTTGGACTTTTGTGACAATATTTAAACAAGGTGGTCCAATAGTATCCCGCACACAATATATTCTGGGTAGTATCTATGCCAAAAATATGACCATCGCATGCCCCAACATGGTAGTCATTTAAAATGTGTTCTGCCTCGTTAAGAGTGATACAACATTGAAGAAATGTATTGACACCACAGCGATATAGAGTATCGTTCAACATGAGATAGTGTTTTTCTTAGTGACGAATGCGACGATGGTCGGCTAACGTGAGAGTTTGTAATATTCCGAAATTTTGACATGATATTTGGAATATTAGAGTTTTTAATAAACTTAATTAATTAAGTAAATAAAAGGGTTGAGGGACCCACAAAACTCAAAGATGAATAAAATCCACTTTTAATGTGTATATTTGGATATTCTAGATCTAAAAACATGGAGTAGTGGAGTAGCTCCATTATTGGAGATCATGTCTCATTTATGAGATAGATTATGGAGGATGAAACAATCAAATAATATCATAGATCTTAAATGAAAAATCATGAGGATATTTGATAAGGTCAACTGAGATCATAGTGCATTCAAAGAAGATCATAAAGCACTTATGATAAGATAGTGGAGGAAGTGATGAATTTATTGCACACATGATGGAGAGGGTAATTCCCTATGTGAACAAGATGGAGGACATGGATCAATAGCGCAGTCAACCATGGAGATTTTTTTCCACATGTACAATGAAATTTTGGAGTGGGCCTAGGCTGTGGAAGGCTCATACCTATATAATGAAGATGAAGGAACAGGGGAAGGCATGATTTGGATTATTCATTTCTTGATATGTTTAGATCTAGATTTGTCTTAGGACATTTCTATGCAGGCTTGGGCTGTTTAGCAGAGTTTGCAATGTTGTTTAGCACAGGGTGTTCTCAAGTGGGAATCCCTCCTCTTTCATTGAGTAGCTCTTGAAAGAGGGTTGTGCTTCATTCCTTATCAGGCATTGGTGCCATCTTTAGGAGGTTGTTTCTAGCATTTAGCTAGGAAATCGGTGGAGGATTCATCCTACCACTTTGTTCTTCACATTCAGCCTTTCAGGAGCAGCAAACCTACATCCGGCATTCAGGCCATTAGGGTTTACCTCCATGCAGCAGCAGTTCCTTCAAGGATTGCGCAGCCCACTCCTGTAGATCTATTGGAGGAAGGAAGTTTCTAGTATTTCAACTGGAAATACTGTGAGTGGTCATCTCCTCACATTGGATCTATTTTTTCCATCACTCAGGAGCTGATTTGACACATCTAGCAGTAGGCTAATGAGCCTCCATCTATGACAGCATAGTTTTGCTGAAGCTATTGTTCATGCAACAACTATTTTTAGTGGAGGATATTGGAGGAGCTATATCTTGAGCTTTTAGCCCAAGGATCTAGAGAAGGGATCAACCCTTCTTGCATAGATCTGATTGTGCATCATTGCAGCCATCATATCATTAGATCTAGCTTCAAATCTGCATTCCCAACAGCATATATGTGAAGCCCTAAGAAGGTGGTTTTCTTAGATTGATAGATTTGAGAAACCATTTATGGGTTATCTTGGGAATCCATCATTTATCCCTGATCTACATTTTCAGCATCATCGGACCTCCCATTCTACCTAGACTTGACTTTCTATCTTCCAGGTAGTTGCAGTCCCAATAGTTGCAGCAAGGATAACACAGTTTACCTTCCAGCAGTTCAACAGTTACACAGTCCCTCTTGTGGGATCATTGCAGGGTCATGCCAGGCCATCCCTTTGGCTTGAGTGTCTCATATTTTGAGCATTGTTGTACTTTCTTTTTCATCTCCTATATAATAAAATGGCTCAGCTATTTCTGTGCATTATGATGTGTATTTAGATTTATTGTTTACTTTGCTGCAGTTCTTATATTGTGTTTTAGTATTACTGCATCCTCCCTTTTGGGAATATTACAATGGTATTAGAGCATGATCTTTTGCTCAGCTTGTGGACACTTCATCTTTTGAATCAAAAGAAGAAGGAGATAGATGAGATCTATCATGAAGGGGCATTACAGTCTTGCCACTCCTCTCTTTAGATCCATGAAAGGTATCTCAAAGGAGGTCAATCAAATGGAGAATGAAAGGAAAAAAGAAGATACAGGAAGAAGATTTGATGAGGAAGGTCCAAGCACCTCCTATCAGCAAAGAAGAAAACCTGAGAATTATAGATCTCCTCATAGATGTACTATGTACACTTTCTTTGGAGAAGGTGAAGGGTATAACAATGAAGAAAGAATAAAACCTGAGACTCATGAGACTCTCAGCCTGTATCTTGAAGAGTACAAAGCACAGTCTAGAGCATTCAAAGAGAGTCTAACTCTCCAAGAATTGTTCCAAATCAAAGAAGAAAGAGGATCTTATAACAACAATAGAAGGAAGAGACACAATAGATTCTATTTGCCTACATTTGATGGATCTTCCTCAAGCACTATTAAGGCTTGGAGGAAATAGTTAGATTCATTTTTTAGGCTACGTCATGTAGCTAAAGAAGAGGTTGTCCAAATTTCAGCACTTCATATTTTAGGTGAAGCCAATGATTGGTGGCTTGATCACATGGAGCATGCAAAGGTGACTAAATATTCAGATTTCTTTCACAAGTTGAGGAAGGAGTTTGATGTGAGAAAATCAGAGATGTTTCACAAAGAGAAATTTCCTTAGGAAATAAAGGAGGATGTCAATCTTGTCACTCTGGACAAGAATTCACTACATTCACCACCAGCTGCAGAAGCACTTGCATCTGGAGAAGAGACACTTGCAACTTTGCAAGATAGTCTTGAGATCTTGAAACATAGAGTCCCATGAATGATTCAGGAGATGCATGAGGAAGAGGAGGAAGATTCCAGTGCTAGTACACTTGGAGAAAAGAAACCATCACTCTTACTAGATATTGGAGACACTATTGTCCCGGTTGGAGGAACTCTTGTGTTCTGGCAAGAGGTTCCCACACATCAGTTGATCCAAGGTATGCATGAAATTTCATCACATATTGTTTCAGTATATCTTATTGAAAATTATGAGGACATGCCATTAGGGCCAATGCATATCCAAGGGTTAGAACAAAATGCTGATTTGAAGAAGAAATATATCACAGTGCAGAGGACCCTTGATATAATCAAGGAGGAAATGAAAAGCTATCCCAGTTTGTCATTGATGGAATACATTCAACCCTTTGAGTTGAAGTGTAGAGTTTTATAAAATGGGATGAGCATGATCCTATGATCCCATGTACAATGACTCGGTTATGAGATAATTATTGTAGTTTTCTTGAGACAAATACATGTGTTACTCCTTTGAAGACTACTGCCACTTGTAGCAATGATAAAGAAGGTAACTTCACTCATGAAGCAATGGAGGTAAAGACGGTGGATGGTAGACATCTTGAGATGAGAAATATTTTCTCCTTTCTAGATGACAATTCTTCAATGAGCATCTCATTGGAGGTGCACTTCAATATCTCATGGATTTCAAAGTTCTTCATCAGTTTGGGAAGGATGGTATTCTACAAAGGGAGGATACCATGATTATGCAATACATCATTCATCATCCACATTGGGATGAGTGGGTGAGGATGATAAGCAAGGGGTTGCATGACCACTTGCAGATATATGACATGGGCCAACAAGCTTGGTTACGTTGGTTGCTCTTGGGAGAGTTTTGTCACTACCCAAAGGCTCTTATTTCTTTGATCCGTGCTTTGAAAAACACTCATGAAATGAAGAAGGAGGCATGGATGAAATGGTTTCTCTTGGGTGAGTATGGTTACCACCCAATAGCTCATATTTTTCTGATTCATGCCTTGTGTATCAATGATGGAATGCATCAAGAGAAGGCATGTTCACTTTGGTTGACCATGAGATAGTTTAGCCATCACATGACATCCCCCTATGCCTATGTGTTTTAAATTGTGTAAAACTTGGCATGGTACTCTCATGATGTGTATTAATAGAACTTACTTGTATTGGGCTGATGTGATATTCCACATGTCTATCGGTATGTTTTTACTCCATGATGCACATGAGGAGGAGAGAAGGAAGCAAGATCTCTTGTTGCTTTGGTTACTTTTGGGGGAGTTTGGCTTAACCATCTTGCATGGGGAGATGTTATCACTCGAGGTTTTCCTTGAAGTTGTGGAAAAGGAAAGTATGCCGCGGTAACCACAAACCAACCTTGCGGATGTGAGAATCTAGCCTTGGCTCTTGCATCCGGAAGGAGGGAGCTCTCTCTTTATGATTTATCTTTGTTCTTAGAAAGTTTTAGGCCTAGTGTAGAGTCGAGAGTTTGTTTGAAAAATGGTGGAAATCAGCGCAAACTAGGGGCAAGGTTGAAGATTTTCGGTCCATTGGGCTGTGGAGTCAAAGGATGAAGCTTTGCTTTGGATTTCGTATTCTACACAAGATGGCTTTGCGAGGGCAAGATAACCGGACGACGAGTACAATCCTTAAAATTTAAAGTGGATGGGATGATTTTGAAGGGATGAAAGCTGACTAAGAATCTTTCACCATGTTCAAAAGAAAGAAATGAAATGACTACAAACAAAGAGCAATGAAAGAATTCTTTATTATTAGTAATAAAAAATGTTTAAAGTAGCAAAGCGAGAGCATTTAAGAATTGCGTGCTTATAGCAATTTAGAGGAGAAACATTAAGAATAATCACATACGAAATCGGAGTACAATTAAGTAAATTACTGATTCAATCCCTTTTATGTAAATTATTCAAAAATGGATCGTAATAATATGCCTCTGCATAGAGATATAGAACTTGAAAACATGGGATAGAAAGACTTGTTGGTGCTCCATGATCAGGCACATGAATCACTGTGAGAGTCACAAAGAGCTTCAAATTGTCATCCTGTAAAGCCCACAAATAAATTTCTCCGATACACTTTTTATTTCCGAAAAACTTCAATGTCACGACCAAATAATAGAATCCACCCTCAACACTCTCTTTGAGGGTTTGTTTATACAAAAAATAATTGAAAATATCTCACACTAACCTAGCCCGATAATCTACAGGGTGACTAAGGAGTAATTTTAAATATCGCCTTGAGACAAATGGTCTCGTAAGAACGGAGATAACAAGTAGCTACGACGATGTCTTTGTTTCACTCATTTTGTGGAGTGTCTTTCGGGAGGCGGATGCTATATTAGGGCTCGATCTTGTCCTTTGAAGTAATTCCTTTCGCTTGTACGATGCTCTTTGTTTCTACGGATACTCTTTTAACATGTTCGATCGATACTCTTTAGTACTGTGCCATCATTATTTCACTCCTTTACATAATGGTAAAAGACAAATTTCTAAATACCGAGAGATAACTTTTACAAAATTTCCAATAAGTCTTCCCACCATTGATCTGCTTGCTATTACGGTTCTTTTAAGTTTTCTCAATGTCTCATCCTTGGCCTCTCGTATCGTGTACGTAAAAGTGGAGCTGGCTAGGGAACAAATACTTTATTTCATGCTCGCGGATGAAACAAATTCTTCAATATATCATAAAGATTCCTCCGTTGGCAATGTTGCTTTTGATGCATTGATAGAAATAATACTTGATTTGTGTTATGAGCATGTATGTCTATTTTAGTACTTGCATAGGTTTCCAGGTCCATTATCTTGTCACTGCATAGCATGGTGGGTAACCCATTGTCTAATAAAACACTGAGAACTTCCCTTTAAAAGCATTGATTTCTTCTTGCATGTCTGACACTTCCAACACTTTCAGGTGCTGCATAAGAGTTCTTTTGGTAAAAAGCTCTTTTTAATTTCTAAAGATAGTGCACTGTCCCGATCATCAATTCCTAACTTTGAAAAGTTGTTGCTTAGTACTGTGTGTTCGAAGCGTGTAAAGATTGACTAGCTTGCTCGAGTCTGTTCTTTAATTCATCTCTTGTTTTGGCTATTTCTTCACGAGCTACTTTGATCAAGTCATTTTGTTCAGAGATTGTTTGAACAAAAGTCGAAATAATTTTTATTGAATCAATTATATTGGTCCAAAAATTTCATTGTTCTCTCAAAAGAGCTTTTCTAATGAAAGATCTTTTTCTAAAGCCTTAACTCGATTTTTCCAATCTTTTAATTTCCACGGACATTATCACCATAGCAGTTCTTTTGGACATATCATGTTTACTGCTCCAAGTTTTCTAAAGCACTTTGCATTTTTTGGTTTTAAGTTACTTGTGTTCCCAGGGTTTTAAAATTTCCATTTGCATTTTACCAATTCATGACGAACTTAAACCGGAAGGTGCCTACAGTGCGGATTACATTTTGATACTGTTGTTGTAGTACCGTGGTTGTAGCGCAACCATGCTTGATTGATGCCTGCGTGATAGCTTCCTTCTCTTGTAAAGCTTGTTCCGTTTCTTTCTCTTTGTTTCCACTACGGTGCTCGAGTCGTTTTGAGAGCAACTCCATTATCCTCTTCTTGCGAATTCTCCTTTCAAAACTTCTTGGGTACTGAGGGATTGTCTTGAAGTTTCGTAATTTCGATTGCTTTCTTGAGTGCGGCAATAGCATCATCTTTCTTTTTTGATTAGTGCCTCAATGCTTTTGATATCTTTGGGGTTGTGACTCAAACTAATAATTATGTCTTCCGGAGAGACTTTATTCTATTATCTTTGGCACCAGAGAAGAGGCCTTTTCCAATTTGCAATTGGGTGTTCGTGTTATTTAAAAATATTGCGGCCTTAGGTGCATGCGTGCTATCGATTATGAGTGGAATACACCCATTTCCCCGGTTTGTTTATGCATCTCTATGCGGTCCAAGGGATGAATGTCTTTTGCGAGGACCTCAAAGGTCGGTCCTAATATAGTCGAGTGTCTTGTCATGGGTTTGGGCACCTTGGATTTAAAACTGTAACTCATCGTCATTTTTTGCTTGTTGAATGTCAAATGCTAACATTAACCTTTCATGATTATGTGGAGCCATTTTGGAGTATTGATCACTGCGTACCTTCATTCTCAATGGTTCATTCTTTGCCTTTATATTAATGAAAGTTCTTTTTATATCCTTTTTGTATGTGTTTTTGGTGGTTTAAAAGAAGAATACTTCGATGCCTTAACTATTTTTGCGAGTTCTTTTCCTTTGCTGCGCTCTGTATGTGTTTCACTTGTTTTGCCGGTCGAGTTGACTATATTCTCTTCCATCATCAAAGCATCTCATCTATAACTTCCACTTCCAGGAGTGGATCGGGTTTCCTCTTTTTTGGCTTGATGTAGCTGCGAGGACTCTTTGGGAGTAGCGAGGATGCGGAGCTCATGTCTTTTCTTACCTACTTTCCATCTTAGATGGAGTTTGTAACTCTAAAACTTTGGGATGGTTACTTAGAGTGAAAAGGAGAAACACCGTATGCCGATGCGGTGCCTTCGTTTTGAGGTTTCTACTGCCATGACAAAAGTTTCAATGACCTGTATTTCGAGTTCCTTTCCTTTGCATCTTTGACTGCATGCTTATTAGATGGAATGCTTTCTGTGATCCCTATTGTGGATTTCTCGCGAAAGAAAGTGCTGATGTGAAAGTTCTGCACTTGTGCAAAAGATTCTAAGTCAAAGTTTTTCTCGAGGTCTTTCATAATTTTGTTCATTTTGTCTTCTTCTGCTTTCTTCCTCAACTAGTGTTTCTTCCACCCATTCATCTTGGATAGCTTATGTTGTTCTATATCGAATCACTGTGGTGAATATAGAAAGATTTTTGCTTCATTCTCCCACGAAGATAAAACTAAATGGATCATAAGGGACCCAGCGAGAAACTTCTTTGGAGACTTGTGATGGCTTTGTAGTGTCATCTTCTGCTTCTCGCTCAACATCTCTAGAGTTGCATATAGAAGGGTCACTGATGACTTTTGATCTTTGAGTTGGGCCTTTCTTTTTCACACTACAAAAATGAATCATATGAGAATTATTCATTTGCTGAAATATTCAAGAGCAAAAAAGTCTCCTTGGGCACATATTTTGGCAACTTGAATGGATGCTGAGATTCACATCCATAGATTACGATGGTGAATGGTTTTGATATAAATATCGGGTCTCCCAACTTTATATGTCCTTGAAAATTTTGCAAGTCTTCTTGATTTCATTCTCGAGCCTTGGAGGAGGAAATTCCTGTCCAACAAAGGTAGTTGCGGGATATACAAAAAGATACGATGAACTCGGCATAGGAATAGGGAGACTCACTGGGAAAGAATGAGTTGTGGCGAGGACCAAAAATAGCCCATGATCTAGGATTTCCCTTGGCATCAAGCTTTTTAACAAGGAAGGGAACTTCTGCGGAATGATAATAGATGAGGAGATGATAAATAGGCGAGGAATATTTGAACACTTTCTCATTATCTAGCCTCATGAAGCTGGTCATGGATTTTGTGGAAATGAAGGATGCAAAATCATATTTTCTGCTATGAGGGTTGCCAGGAGTAAAGATGAGACGGCGATACGAGGTTATTTCATCGACATATTCACGCGTATTGAAACCCATAACAAAGGATATCATGTGAGGATAAGTCTGCAACTTGTTAAAGTAAGAGAAAAACCATATGGATTGTGGCCTCTTAGGTTGATGTTCGAGGCAACATAAAAGGAGTACGGGCAAATGCATTTCAATTTTTCTGGAGACAGTTGGGTAGACTTTTCAAGTAGTTCTTCGATGGAAAAAGGAGTAAGATATTGATCAGGTTCAAAATGGAGCATTGTATTGATAGCTTTAGGAGTGATGGGGAAAATGATACTCTGGTCAGGAGACAACACTGCCCTTTGAGTTGAATCATAGTTGGAGTGAGAGTAGTGGATAATTTCTGGGAAAATATGGACACAGGGGATAAGATATCTCGGGAAATTGGATTCCCACAATCCAATGACATCCAGACCCTTCGAATAATCATCTCTACAGTGAAAATAACTTCGAAGGGTACTTTCATTGAAAACTAAGTCTTTAATTTGAAAGTCTTTGTCCACTAATGGTAAGTATTCTAACTCTCTGTGAGGGGCATTTAATGGTGTTACATTCAGAGCTGCCGGAGCTTCCATTTTGGTTCTTGTGTATTCAAAATGGAATTTTCGGGATTTTCTTCACAGACCGGGCGCAATTTTGTTTCTAGGAGCTTTGATTTTACTTGCAGGAACTAGAATAGACTAATATTAACCCTTTTTCAGATTTTGGCGTGAATTTTTAACACAGGAAAGTGGATTTTTCAAAGAGTTCCAGCAAATCGAATAAATACCTGTTTGATGGAGAAGTTTGAAATTTACAGGTATTGTTCAATGGCGGATCGATGCTTGGGCACTGGTCTAACAATGGCGTTCAACAATGTTGGTTAGCGGTGTCTCAATTAGCGGAATTTTCGAATTCTTCAGTGGAGGGCGTAGTCTCTTTCAGTAGTGAAAATGACAGAAATACACGGGTTTTTGTTTTATTTACAAATTCAATGGGGATTTTTATTTTTTCGAGGATGATGTCATCCGGTATGGGAGGACGCGTCACCGGGACCGGGCGGTAAGCGGTAATTTCTGCACTTCTCTTTGGGAGATGGTGGTATTCAGCGGGGAGGCAGCGATTACATTAATCGACTGACACGTGGTCGGAGTACTATTTAAAAACCACTGTGCCCCCGCTCGTTATCTTTCGGACACGAGACGGCCAGCGGAATGATCCTGGGCCGTTGATCTTTCGGGGGGGGGGCGATCTGACGGTGGATTAAACAATGATTAACTTTAATTAAATATCCCGGGAGGTATTTGATTGGCAGAATCGAGGGTTATTAATTAATGCTGGTGATTTAATTAATCCCATAGTTTATTCACGGTTGCGGCAAGGTTAGAGGTTTTTTAACTATGGTTAAAGTGTCGGGCGGAATTTTAAAATGCCAAGGGAATAGGTCACGGGGGCTTGGGGAATTTTTTTTGAATTTTTAGTTTAATTTAAAACTTCGGTTTTATTTATTTTCGTTTTAAACATATAAAACTATATGTTAAAAACCTTTTTTTATATATTTTATTATATGGTAATAAATAAATGTCATTTATCAACCATAGGGGTAGGGAATAACTTATATGGGTATTTTTTAGCCAAAGTGTTTTTATTAGGGGTTTTTTATTTAACAAAGGGGATTAAATAAACTTTGGCCAAAACTTATAATAAGAGGGGTTTTTTGGGATATTTATGTAAAAGGAATTATGTACTATAGGATAAGGTCTTTCTATAAGGAATTAATAAATAAATCAGATGTTAATATGACAAAGGACAAGGTAAACTCAAAATACTTAACTATAACTAAGAAAGTGAAGATTTCTGAAGTAAATTACATCATCTCAATTTCAACACTTAAACATAGAATAGCAAGTGATTTTGAGGGATTATTATGGAAATTTACATGACTTTCCTAAGTAAAATAGGATTTTACTTAGGAAAAGGTTAAAAGTGAATGATTATAATGATAAATAACTTTAGTACTTAGGTCTTTTTGATCATTAGGCCGAGGGTCCGGTCCTTCCAAAAGTCAAGGAAATGCCTTGAGCCCCTTTTATCTCCAAATACCTTAGCACTTTGAGGAAATTAGTAAAAATATTAGGGAAAAAGTGATGTGGGAAGTTAATGATTCTGACTTTGCTTTCTGTGAATTTTCCAGTGCATTTCCTGCTTCAGTATTTGTGATGAAAGTAAAATATTAAATACATTTAGCACCATCATTCATCACATGAAACTTGGCAACACCATCTACCTACCCTATCTACTTTACACTACCATTTTCTCTTCTTTATTAGGGTGCATTTGGACTTGCAAACCCTTATCAATCTTCTTTTATTTTTTACACCCAGAGTAGATCTATCCTAATTCCTACCATGACCCATCTCCAAAGGGCCTGGAATTCATTGACATGAACACCTTTTTGTGCTCTACCTATCTATATACACAAGACTAGTGTTTGATGGGATATTTATTCTCTATTCTTCAACATGAAATTGAAATATGAATGAGTCAAGTTTAAACAGTTTGACTCTTCATAAATTGTGGCAAAAGTTTGACAAGCTGCACACAATTGCTTTATTACAAAAATGAAATAGTAGTGGCATTTGGATTTGCACACTTTCCTTGGTCTATTTTTTGCTTAGGGTTCATTTCTTTCATTTTCTTGACCAATTTATTTTTCTTACCCTTTGATTTTTCTTTTAGGGTATACCCTCTTTACATTTTTTAAATTTTTTGATTTTTTGGTTTTTCAAGAATATGGAACACCTTAGCTCAAGAAAAAGGTTTGGACATATTCCATAGTTCAATCAAGTCAATCATGAAAAATGACACCTATTGGTATAGGAGTCTAACACTGGCTCCACTTGGGGATGGCTTTTCCTTGTGAAAAGTCAAGAACAGCAGGTCAGTTGCCTCAAAATGTCTTCAAACTAAACCATGTAATCTCCTTCTTCTGGTAGCTTTATTGTATATATGATAGTGAAACTTTTGAAGCTTAGGGCCTTCACTTCGGGCTTCAACTTCAAGAAGTCACCATCCAATCAAAACTGATGCATTAGAAAAAGATATATTATGTACAAGTTAGAAAAAATCAGAATATCCTAGTAAATAGGATCAAAATAATGCTTCAGCATTCGACCATTGACTGGCCCTTCCTCAGCTTCTGAATTGTCCAAATCTTTCAAAAAGTATGTGTTGTTCCCCTGTAAGGCATGAATGATGTAAGGCCCTTTCCATAAGAAATCAATTTTCCCATGTTTCCCTTTTTCTTCTCTTCTGGAATCCCATCTTAGGACTTTGTCTCCTAGTTGAAAATCTTCTGCTTTAGTTCTTTTGTCAAACATTTTCTTTAACTTTTCCTGCAAGACTTGGGATCGTTGATACACTTCTTCTCTGGTTTGCTGCAAGTGAATTGTTTGGTTAATTCTTCTCTGAATATCATTTGGTTCCACTTGAGCCTCTTGAAGTAACTTCATAACAGGAATTCCTAAAGATGATGGGAATCACCTCATTAAAAATAAATATCAGTTGGTCCCTTTGATTTCTTAGTTGTAAGTCTGTCTGTGCCCCTGATACATTTGGTAAGTTTCTTATTTTAATTCTTTTTATTTCTTCCAATAATTTTTATTATTCTTCAATAAGGCTTATTTATTGGAAGTTACTTTGATCTATTACCACTGAGGGTAATAAAGAGTACATTGAATAGCCTAAAATTTATATGATATTTATTCTGAAAACTAATGCTTTGCAGAACTTGAATGCAGCAACATTACTCTGTTATAATTTTCTGGACAACCAAATCGGAAAGTATGGTTTCTAAAACCTATAATTCTGAGAATCTGTTAAAGCATGTCTACCATAGGATAGCTTCAATCATTTGACTAAAAGTAATATAGTGAGTAAGAATCATACGTGTTTGCCCAAAAGAGGATCATTCTCCAATAAAATCTAATCCCCATTGTTGAAAGGGTCTTTCTGTGGAAATTGGTCTTAATGGTAAAGGTAACAACTTTCTTTTACCCTCAAAGATCTAACACTTATGACAAGTTGTTACAAATTTATTAACATCTGAAAACAAGGTTGGCCAGTAAAAACCAGCCCTTAAGATTTTGTCTGCAGTTGATTTCCAGTAGAGATGTCCACCACAATCCCCTGCATGAAATTCATTAAGTGCCTTGTCAGCTTCATCTTTCAATAGACAATTTAATAAGATTCCTTCATGATTTTTCCAAAATAGAGTGCTATCTAAAATACAATATTTTAAAGATGTCATTTTCAAAAATCTTCTTTTCGTTCTGGACAACCCTGGAGGAGCTTGCAGGTTTAATAAAACATGAATGATATCAGTGTACTAGGATGAATCTAAGAAAGCTTGACTGATCTGTGGAGTCGCCATCTCCTGTTCGTCATCCAGTTCGTTAATGTCTAAGGCTTGGCAATTAGTTTCAGTCATGAGTTGAGCCAAACCTTGACCTTTTATGAGTTTTGTTGGTTTAATTTCAATATCATATTCTAAAATGGTAGCTATCCACTTACCTCTTTTGCCTTCAATGCCATCCTGAGTCAAAATGTCTTTTACTACAGCATTAGGCACATAAGCTATCACATGAGAATATAATATGTAAACTCTGAAATCTTTAATTGCTTTTACCAATGCAAAAGCCTGTTTCTCCATGATATTGTATTTCAAAGATGCATCTCTAAGTGCTTTACTAAAAAAGGCAATTGGTTTTTCACATCCCTGGTCATCTTTTTGTAGTAAAACAGCTGCAATTGTATGTTCAGGAGCGAATGAAAAAATAATGAAATCTCTGTCAAATTTGGGACTGGTAAGAACTAGTGTTCTTGTTAAAGCCATTTTAATTTCCTCAAATGATTGCTTGGCTTCTACAGTCCAGTCAATGCTTGAATCTTTCCTCAACATGTTATTAAGCAATCTAAGTAATTCAGCTAAACTAGAAATAAATCTTCTCAAGAAATTAATTTTTCCTATGAATGCTTGCAACTCTTTTATGTTTCTAGGATGAGGTATCTGTAAAATTGCTTGTATTCTTTCTGGATCAATCCTAATGCCATCTTTAGAAATGATATGGCCTAAAATCTTTCCTTCTTCCAAACAAAATAATGACTTTTTAGGATTTAAATAAATCCCATATTTCCTGCACTTTATAAATACTTGCCTTAAATGATCTAAATGTTCTTGATCTGTTTTAGAAAAAACAGTCAAATCATCTAGATAAATAACCAGAAAATCATGTATTTCTTTAGCAAAAGCAATATCCATTGCTCTTTGAAATGTAGCTCCTGCATTCTTGAGTCCAAATGGCATCTTGACATATTTAAAAGTACCCCATGGTGTTGTAAATGCTGTTTTATCTTGATCATCAGGATGAACCAGAATCTGGTTATACCCTGAAAATCCATCCAGTAGAGATATCCTAGAAGATCCTACTACCCTTTGTAAGATATGGTCCATTTTAGGCAAGGGATAGTTATCTTTTAAAGAAAATTTATTCAAATTTCTTAAATCAACACACAATCTAATTTCTCCAGTTTTTTTTCGTGTTGGTACTAGATTAGAAACCCATTCTGAGAACCTAATAGGAGCTATAATTCTTGCTTCATACATTCTTTTAATTTCCTTTTCGATTGAAGGTAATAAAACATGATTTATTCTTCTAAGTTTCTGTTTGAAAGGTTTTTGATCTGGTTTCAAAGGTATAGTGTGTTGAATTATGGATGTATCATATGATTTAAGATCTTCATAACTCCAGGCAAAAACGTCCTGGAATTCCTTTAAGAGTTCAACATATTTAACCTTTTGATCTTCTGGTAGAGATTTGTATAATTTAACCACTTTGGGATCTTCTGGGGTTCCTAAGTTGCATTCTTCAATATCAGCCTTAACAGGTTCCATTTTGGGTCTAAATGGAATGTCATTTGAGTCAAAAAGATCTTCCAAAGGAGTTAAACCTTTGGGTAAATGATTATCTTTCAGATTAATGATTTCAGTTTCATCTTCTATGATCTCATCGAATTCCATTTGTATCAAATCCTGCATATCTTTTTCTGTGAATGTGGTTGGGTGAAGCATGTGAATTGTAGTCTCTCTTGAAATATCTGTTTTATGTTCTTCTTCTTGATCAGATTCATCAATGGTTACGTCTTCATCTATATTACTGTTAGAAAACTCATTTTGAAGAGTCAAAAAACAATTGATTTGATTATTATTTACAAATACTTGCCAATTCTTTAGATTGTCTGGTATAGCAGGTCTACTTCTAATCTCAGCTGTGAACTGATGATTAGGTCCAAAAGGCAACTTACATGTGCTAGCAAACATTGCAAGACTGTGAGCATGCAAATTTTGTTTCCTGGGAATCTTGGCAAGTTGAGCTTGTAGAAAAGTGTTGAGAATTTCCACAACTGTTTCTCTGTATTGTTTCAATCTGGGATCTTTGGTCGAACATTCACCATTAATCTGTTGGATAATTAATTCAGAGTCTCCTATGATTGACACCCTAATTGCTCCTAATTTTTTGACATGTTTAAGCCCTAGTAAAAGGGCTTCATACTCAGCCATGTTGTTAGTGCATTTAAGATTCAATCTATAAGAATGACCTTCAGCATGATCATTTTCAACATTATGTAACCAAATTCCAGCCCCTGCTCCTAACTTGTTTACTGAGCCATCAAATTCTAAATGCCACAAAATTTCATGTCCATAATCTTCATCAATTGTTTTAACATGTTTCTTAACAGGAGCTAGTTGTTTGGCTTTTTCTGGTATTTCTTGGTTGTCTGGTGTTTCTTGGTTTTCAGAAATCTCTTCAATCTTAACAGTAGTTTTGTTTGTAGCTTCTTCTTTAGGTGCTTCTAGTTCAGTTGAAAGGTCCATTTCAGCATTATAAAGGATGAAAGAATCCATATCGGAATGTACTAAATAGACAGGGAAGTTTTCAGGCTTCTCATGGCTACTCACCAAGTACTTCATCAAGGTTTCTCTATATAATCTTTTATGTTGACCAAACACTGAAATAGTGGCATATGACATGTCTAGTTGAATAGATCCTCCAAGTTTAGCACCCCAGGATCTAGACAACAACATACCATATTTAGGAGGGATATCAGCCACTACTATATCCATCAAAACAGACTTAGCAGGGTATTGCACCAAAGTGACACACAAATCTTTAATCAAACCTAAACATCTTACCTGACTAGAATCAAAAGAAAACAAATCTTTATACGGTCTGGTAATGTCTAAATTTAATCTTTCCATCACAGCTTTTGGCATCAAATTGTGGGATGCTCCAAAATCAAGCATAGCATTATGGAGTATTTTGTCATGAACATTCAAGCTTACATAAAATGGAGGAGTTCCTCCACTTTCTGGTTTGCCATTTACCTCGGGACCAAAAAGGAGTTTGGGTTGATCATCAAGAATATTCACCGAATCATCCATTCCAGTAATGTTAATGTTAAGGGATTTTCTGATTTGACTTCTATAGACATCATGTTTAGCCAATTCTGATAAAGGAACAGCTATCTTTAGTTTGCCTATTTCAGCCTCTAGATTGAAAGGTTTTTCTGTTTGAGTTTTAGTGTTTTGCACAGTTGTGTTTTCTCTATTTTTTGGGTCTTCAACGTTTTTCTCTTTTTCGTGAGTGAAATTTTGATTTGAAGGTGTTTCTGAACTAATTTCTACTGTTTCTTCTACATTTCCTACAGGAGGAAAAGTATTAGATTGTTGTTTATTGTTTGGTTGGTTGTCAGACACATCTTCAATTATTGGATTTGAGGGGTTAGGAGTTGTCCTAGACAGAATTTGTACAGGGGGAATGTTTTGTACAGGAGGGATTTTACCTTTGACATTTTGTTTTACAGCTTTCTGTTTGCTATTTTCTGGCACATCAATCCGTCTGCTTCTCAAATTGTACTGTTTATGAACCTCATAAATTGCTGTGTCATAGCCTTCTTTAAAATCAAAAGTTTCTCCTGAATGAGTTTGGAATGTTTCAAGGATGTGATTCTCTTGATCATCCTGAGATAGGAAAACTTCTAGTTCATTTTTGTCCTCAGTTACATTGTTTATTTCCACATCTTCTATAGGTTCTTCAGAAGTTGAGCCTTCAACAAAATTTTCTTGGAAAGGTGGCCTGATGTTTTGGTCAGGGACATTCTTTCCAATATTTTGGTTCTGATTTCTTCTAAAGTTTGGGTTTCTCACAACATTTTGATTATCACCAGTAGATTTTCTTTCGATTGTCTCCACTCTGTCTCCTAATATTTCCATACCTTTAATGATTGCATCCAGCTTTCTTTCAAAAGATGAAGGTTCTTCATTCGGAGGCATTCTTCTTTCAGCCCTAGCTCTGGCTCGTTTTTCTATAAGATTGGCTTCTACACTAACCACTATGCTTTGCATTTCCTCTAGGGTTTGGGGGGCTCTTTCCCTGAGTGAATAGGCTATGTCAGAGTCAAAACCATCAGGGAATTTAACCAATACTAAGTCAGGAGGGGGTCTAAGGTTTTGAGGAACAACGTTGTAGGCTTCATTGAATCTTATGATGTAATCTTGCACGGTTTCAATAGGTCTTTTTCTCAATTTTTCAAATTCTGATAGGATCTGAAGAGGGTCTTTCTTCTTTTCCCATCTATTCAAAAATGACCTATACAAAGCTGCTAAATCGGCAATATTGTTTGGAGCAAGGGCCCTAAACCATGTCCTAACTTCCCCAGTAAGACTCTGAACAAAAATTCTCATTCGGACATCATCAGTATCAATTTCATAGAATTCAAAGTAATCAGTCATCCTTTTGGTATGTTGTTGAGCTGTGTAAGTACCTGAGCCATCAAAAGGTGTGATCTTACTTTGATAATCTTGGGGCAAAGCCACAGGGTTGGCTGGCAACTGTAACGGAGCATATCTATTGGCCATTAGAAGGTGTAATGGAATAACAGGTGGTGGTGGTCTGGAAGAAGTGAGTGGAGGAGTAGAAGGAGTGGCTTGGTTTTGAGGAGTTTGAGGAAAGGTAACTGAACTTGGAGAAGCTTCAGTAATTACAGAAACGTTTAAACTTTCTTCAAAGGTCTGTTCAGATGAAATGGAGTTTTGTAAATGTCTGTCAAGGTGATATGAAACAAATCTGAATTGAAAATCTTCAAAAAACAATGGATCTGGAACTAATCTTGATAATTCAGTTTCAGAAAAATTTACAAATAAGGATGTTTCAAATCGCTCATCAAAAGGAATTTCGCCAAAATATATGATTTTTACGGGACAAGATTGTGATCTAGAAAGAGGTCTGGAACTACCAGAACTCTATTGACTTCCTGTTTCAGAACTTTCTTGACTTCCTTGTCTTCTAAGAATCATAGGAATCAGATTCGGATTTTCAAATATCGGTGGTGGATTGGGGTTAGGATTTGACCTAGTGTGACGAATCCTTTTTGAAGCCAGTTTTCTTAGATGATATATGTTTTTGGATTTTTGGTTTTAATTGAAATGAAAATACAACTTCTACAAATTCTTCAAGAAATAACAATTTGCGATTTAAAATTTTCTCAAAGATTTATTAAACTAGAGATTCTGATTAAACATTTGAAATTAAGGTTCAGTGTATAAGCTAAATCAGAGATAGACTGAAGCAACATTTATTTACTATGCAGTTGCAGGGCAAAAGCATTTCAAAGGCTACCTGGCTGATCTTCAGACTTTGTCTATAGCTTATAAGTGAACAATATTAACAATAAAAATGATTCAGATCCCCAGTATGGTCGCCACTATGTTATCACTCAGGTTTTGCTTGAAGTTGTGGAAAAGGAAAGTATACCCGAGGTAACCACAAACCAACCTTCAGATGCAGAATCTAGCCAATCTGCATCCAGAGAGGGCTCTCTCTTTATAATTTATCTTTGTTCTTAGAAAGTTTTAGGCTAGTTATAAATCCAAGAGTTTGTTTGAAAACGGTGGAATTCGCCAACTAAGGGCAAGGTTGAATATTTTCAGGCCATTGGGCTATGGATTCAAAGGATGGCTTTACTGGATTTCTATTCTACACACAAGATGGCTTTGCAGGGCAAGATAGCCAAACAGAGAACAATTTTTAGAATTTAAAGTGGATGGAATGGGTTTGAAGGGATGAAAGGCAGTTAATAATCTTTCAACATGTTCAAAATAAAGAAATGAAATGATTACAAATAAAGAGCAGTGAATAATTCTTTATTATAGTAATCAAAATGTTTAAATTAGCGAAGCAAGAGCATTTAAGAATTCGTGCTTATAACCAATTTAGAGGAAAACATTTAGAATAATCACAACTGAACTCAGAGTACAATTAAGTAAATTCTGAGTTATTCTTTTATGTCAAGTATTCGGAAATGGACACAATGATATTATAAACAAATATAAAACTTAAGACATAGGATAGAAAGACTTATTGAACTGCAGTCAGACACATGAATCCTGCAAAAAGTCCTGAGCTTCAAATTGTCATCCAGCAAGCCACAAATAAATTTCTCCAAAACACTTTTATTCCAAAAACATCAATGTCACAGCAAAGTAGTAGAATCCACCCTCAATACTTTCTTTGAGGGTTTATTTATACAAAAAATGATTGAAAATATCTCACACTAACCTAGCAAATAATCTAGGGTGACTAATGAATAAGTTACAATAAAAAGGAGACAGATGGTCTCGTAGATAGGACAAAAAGTAACTGCTGGTGTGATGTTTCCTCCCTTTGTGGATGTGCTGGAGTCAGGTCCTACAATAGGGTTCGATGCTGTCCTTCTGATTAATTCTGTTTTACTGCCTAGCTTCTCTGATACTCTTTGTTTCTACTGATACTCTTTAAACTGCCTAACGGATACTCTTTAACCTGTGCTCATTATTTATTCTTGACATGATAGTAAAAAAACAAAATTCTCTACCTGAAGATAAATTTCAAAAAATTTCCAATAAGTCTTCCCACCATTGATCTTCTGCTATTATGGTTCTTTTAGGTTTCCTGAATGTTTCATCAGCCTCTATGTACCTGAAGAAAGTAGGCCTATTTGGGAATAAATACCTTATTTCATACTCAAGATGAAACAAATCCTTTAACCTGTCGTAGAGATTCCTCCCTGTTGGTAATGTTGCTTCTGACGAACTGATAGAATGAGCAGTTTTGTTATGAGCATGTATACCTATTTTATTAACATAGGTTTCTAGGTCCATTATTTTTTCCTCTAAGAGCATAGGACTGGGTAACCCATTGTCTAATAAAACCTGAAACTTTCCTTTGAAAGCATTAATTTCTTCCAGAATATCTGAACATTTCCTTTCCAAATTTTGCATAAGAGTTCTTTTGGTAAAAACTCTTTTTATTTCTAGAATAGTACCTGTCTTGTCATCAATTCCAAGCTCTGCAAGTTTTTGCCTGGTCTGGGTGTTCAAAAAATATATAAGTTGATTGGCTTGCTCTGGCCTACCTCTTAATTCATCTCTTGTTTTATCTATTTCTTCCATGGCTACTTTGACTAAGTCATTTTGTTCAAAGATTGTTTGAATAAAGGACCAAACACTCTTTATTGTCTCAACTATATTATCCCAAAGAATTTTGTTTATTTCTCTCAAAGGCTTTTCTAATGAAAGATCTCTTTCTAAAGCCTTAACAAATTTTTCCAGTCTTTTGATTTCCCTAGTATTATCAGCAACAGTCTTTTTAGACATATCATATTTCTGCTCTAGATTTACTAGCTGCAATTTTGTGGTTTGAAGTTCTGTGACTCTGAGTTTTAAACTTTCCATTTGTTTTACCAATTCATCAGAACTTAAACCAGAATTGTTTACCTGTGATGACTCTGTTTGTTGATCTGCTGTTTTGGTACCTGTAGTGATCTCTGTTGTGGGTGTTTGCATGATATCTTGTTTTTCTCTTAATGCCTGTTCCAATTCTTTCTCTGTTTCACTCAGTTGCTCAGTCATTTTCAAGAGCAACTCCATCATTTCTTCCTGTGAATTTTCCTTCAAAACTTCTTGAGTCTGGGGATGCCTTGAGGCTGGCAATTTCAGCTGCTTTCTCAGTGCAGTGATATCATCATCTTTCTTTTTAATTAGTGCCTCAATGCTTTTGATATTTTTGGGATGGTGACCCAAACTGATGATTATTTCTTCCGGAGACTTTATTCTGTTAAATTTTACCTGAGAAGAAGCCTTCTCAATTTGAAACTGGGTGTTTGTATTATTTAAAGAATCCTGCAACCTAAGGGTTGCCATGGCCTTATCAGTAAGGGTTGAATATATCATTTCCCCAGTTTTTCTAGGCAATTCTATTTGGTCCAAGGGATGAATGTCTTTTTCCAGGACCTCAAAATTGGTCCTAATATAATGAGATGCAGTCTTGGGTTTTGGCACCTTGGATTTGAAATGGCTCATCATCATTTTGCCTTGTTGAATGTCAAATGCTGACATTAATCTTTCCTGATTGTGTGGAGCCATTCTCAGATACTGATCATATACCTGCATTCTCAATGGATCATTCTTTGCCTTTATATTAATGAAAGTTCTTTTTATATCACCTGCATCTGTTTTTGGTGGCTTAAAAGAAGATACTTCAGTACTCAACTGTTTTTGCAATTCTTTTCCTTTGTGGCCTGTGTGTGTTTCACTAACTGTGCCAGTTAGTTGACTATCTTCTCTTTCATCATCAAATATTTCATCTATAGTTTCCACTTCTAGGAGTGGATTGAGTTTCTGCTTTTTAGCTTGATGTAGCTCCGAGGATTCTTTGGGAGGAGTAGGATCTGGAACCTGTCTTTTCTTTCCTATTTCCATATTAGATGGAGTTTGCAATTCTGAAACTTCAGGATGATTTACTTGAGTAGGAGAAACCTGTGTTTGATCTGGTGCCCTAGAGGTTTGAGGTTTCTCTGCCATAATGAAAGTTTCAATGACCTGTACTTCAGGTTCTTTCCCTTTGCCTTTAGACTCAACTATAATTGATGGACTGATTTCTTGTAATCCCTGTTGAAGATTTCCTGCTGAAGAAGTGCCAATATGAGGTACCTGCACTTGACCAAAAGATTCTAGGTCAAACTTTTTCTCAAGATCTTTCATAATTTTGTTTATATTGTCTTCTTCACTATCTTGCTCAATTAGTGTTCCTTCCACCCACTCATCTTGATTAGCATATTGTTCTATTTTTGGAATCCTGTGGTGAAAGTATGGTGATGATTTGTTCTTCATTCTTTTATCATAGATAAAACTGAATGGATCATAAGGAACCCAACGGAAACTCCTTTGTAACTTGTAATGGTTTTGTAGTGTATCTTCTGCTTCTCACTCAACATCCCTAGAATTGCATATAAAGGGACCTAACTGACTTTTGATCCTGAGTTGGGATTTCTTTTTCACACTACAAAAATGAATAATATCATAATTATTCATTTGCCTAAAATATTCTAAGGCAAAAAGTCTCATAGGCACATATTTTGGCAACTTGAATGGATACAATTCACATCCATATATTCTGATGACTGAATGATTTTGGTATAAATACCAGTCCCCAACTTTATATGTCCGTGAAAGCTGCAAAGTCTTCTTAATCTCATTACTGAGCCTTGGAGGAGGAAATCCTGTCAACAAGGTAGTTGCATGATATACAAAAATATCGTTGAACTCAGCATAAGCATAGGGAGAATTATAGGAAGAGTGAGTTATGGCAGACCAAAATATAACAGATCTAGGGTTTCCCTTGGCATCAAGCTTTTTAACAGGAAAAGGGAACTTCTCTGATTGATAATAGATGATGAGATGGTAAATGACTGAGGAATATTTAAACACTTTCTCATTATCTAACCTCATGAACTGGTCATGGATTTTGTTGGCAATGAAAGATGCAAAGTCATATTTCACTGCAGGAGGTTGCCCAAGAGTAAAGATAGACAACAATACCAAGGTTATTTCATCAACATACTCACTTGTATTGAAACCCATGACAAAGGATATCATATTCAGGATGAGCTTGCCTAAATTAGTAAAATAAGAAAAACCATAGGGAGGAGGTCCCTTAGGTTGATGTTCAGGTAACATAAAAGTCTGGCAAATGCATTTCAATTTTTCTGGGGACAGTTGGGTAGAATTTTCAAGTAGTTCTTCCATGGACAAAGGAGTAAGATCTTGATCAGGTTCAAAATGGAGCATTGTATTGATAGCTTGAGGAGTGATGGGGAAAAGGATACTCTGGTCAAGAGACAACATTTCCCTTTGAGTTGGATCATAGTTGGAGTGACAGTAGTGGATAATTTCTGGGAAAATACAGACTGAGGGGATGAGATTTCTCGGGAAATTGGATTCCCACAACCCAATGACATCCAAACCTTTCGAATAACCATCTCTGCAGCGACAATAACTTCGAAGGGGACTTTCATCGAAAACTAAGTCTTTAATTTGAAAGTCTTTATCCACTAATGGTAAGTATTCTAACTCTCTGTGAGGGGCATTTAATGGGGTTACATTCAGAGCTGTCGGAGCTTCCATTTTGGTTCTTGTGTATTCAAAATGGAAGTTTCGGGGTTTTCTTCACAGACCGGGCGCAATTTTGTTTCTGGGAGCTTTGATTTTACTTGCAGGAACTAGAATAGACTAATATTAACCCTTTTTCAGACTTTGGCGTGAATTTTTAACACAGGAAAGTGGATTTTTCAAAGAGTTCCAGCAAGAAATCGAATAAATACCTGTTTGATGGAGAAGTTTGAGATTTACAGGTACTGGTCAATGGCGGATGGATGCTTGGGCACTAGTCTAACAATGGCGTTCAACAATGCTGGTTGGCGGCGTCTTAATCAGCAGAATTTTCAAATTCTTCAGTGGAGGACACAGTCGCTTTCAACAGTGAAAATGACAAAAATACACGGGTTTTTGTTTTATTTACAAAGTCAATGGGGATTTTCATTTTTTCGAGGATGACATCATCTGGTACGGGAGGACGCGTCACTAGGACCGGGCGGTAAGCGGTAATTTCCACACCGCTCTTTGGGAAATTTTGGTATTCAACGGGGAGGCAACGATTCCATTAATTAACTAACACGTGGTCGGAGTACTATTCCAAAACCACCATGCCCCCGCTCGTTATTTTCCGGACGCGAGACGGCCAGCGGAATGATCTTGGGCCGTTGATCTTCGGGAGAGGGATCTGACGGTGGTCGGGACGTGTAATTGGCGGAGTTTTAATGCGCGGGCCCGACGGGGATTAAACAACGATTATCTTTAATTAAATATCCCAGGAGAGATCTTATTGGTGGAGGGATTGGTTATTAATTAATCAGAGTAATTAATTAATCCTGTGGTTTAATGAGAGTTGGGGTTGCGGCAGGGTTAGGGGTTTTTTAACTATGGTTAAAGTGTCGGGAGGAATTTTAAAATGCCACGGGAATAGGTCACGAAGGCTTGGAGGATTTTTGAAGTTGTAGTTTGAATTAAAACTTTGGTTTTATTTATTTTCCGTTTTAAACATATAAAACTATATGTTAAAAACCTTTTTCATATATTTTTAATATATGGTAATAAATAAATGTTATTTATCTACTATAAGGGTAGGGAAATATTCTATATGGGTATATTTTAGCCAAAGGGTTTTTATTGTGGGTTTTTTATTTAATAAAGAGGATTAAATAAACTTTGGCCAAAACTTATAATAAGAGGGGTTTTTTGGGATATTTATGTAGAAGGAGTTATGTATTATAGGATAAGGTCTTTTCACTAGGGATTTAATAAATAAATCAAAAGTTAATATGACAAAGGACAAGGTAAACTCAAAATACTTAACTATAACTAAGAAAAGTGAATATTTCTGAAGTAAATTGTATCATCTCAACTTTAACATTTAACCATAGAATAGCAAGTAATTTTGAGGGTTTATTATGGAAATTTACATGATTTTCCTAAGTAAAATTGGATTTTACTTAGGAAAAGGTTAAAAGTGAATGATTATAATGATAAATAACTTCAAGTACTTAGGTCTTTTTGATCATTAGGCCGAAGGTCCGGTCCCTCCAAAAGTCAAGGAAATGTCTTGAGCCCCTTTAATCTCCAAATACCTTAGCATTTTAGGGAAATTAGTAAAAATCTTAGGGAGAAAGTGATGTGGGAAGTTAATGATTTTGACTTTGCTTTCTGTGAATTTTCCAGTGCATTTTCTACTTCAATATTTGTGATGAAAGTAAAATATTAAACACATTTAGCACCATCATTCATCACATGAAACTTGGGCAACACCATCTACCTACCCTATCTACTTTACTCTACCATTTTTTTCCTTTATTAGGGTGCACTTAGACTGGAAAACCCTTATCAATCTTCTTTTTCTTTTACATGGCAAATCTATCTAATTCTACCCTTATTACATCCAAGGGCTCAGATTAAACTGTTGAGCACCTTTTATTAACTCTACCTATCTACTTATCTGCCAAGATTAAACTGTTTGGCTAGATATTTATTCTCTATTCTTCAACATGAAATTGAAATATGAATGAGTCAAGTTTAAACAGTTTGACTCTTCATAAATTGTGGCAAAAGTTTGACAAGCTGCACACAATTGCTTTATTACAAAAATGAAATAGTAGTGGCATTTGGATTTGCACACTTTCCTTGGTCTATTTTTTGCTTAGGGTTCATTTCTTTCATTTTCTTGACCAATTTATTTTTCTTACCCTTTGATTTTTCTTTTAGGGTATACCCTCTTTACATTTTTTAAATTTTTTGATTTTTTGGTTTTTCAAGAATATGGAACACCTTAGCTCAAGAAAAAGGTTTGGACATATTCCATAGTTCAATCAAGTCAATCATGAAAAATGACACCTATTGGTATAGGAGTCTAACACTGGCTCCACTTGGGGATGGCTTTTCCTTGTGAAAAGTCAAGAACAGCAGGTCAGTTGCCTCAAAATGTCTTCAAACTAAACCATGTAATCTCCTTCTTCTGGTAGCTTTATTGTATATATGATAGTGAAACTTTTGAAGCTTAGGGCCTTCACTTCGGGCTTCAACTTCAAGAAGTCACCATCCAATCAAAACTGATGCATTAGAAAAAGATATATTATGTACAAGTTAGAAAAAATCAGAATATCCTAGTAAATAGGATCAAAATAATGCTTCAGCATTCGACCATTGACTGGCCCTTCCTCAGCTTCTGAATTGTCCAAATCTTTCAAAAAGTATGTGTTGTTCCCCTGTAAGGCATGAATGATGTAAGGCCCTTTCCATAAGAAATCAATTTTCCCATGTTTCCCTTTTTCTTCTCTTCTGGAATCCCATCTTAGGACTTTGTCTCCTAGTTGAAAATCTTCTGCTTTAGTTCTTTTGTCAAACATTTTCTTTAACTTTTCCTGCAAGACTTGGGATCGTTGATACACTTCTTCTCTGGTTTGCTGCAAGTGAATTGTTTGGTTAATTCTTCTCTGAATATCATTTGGTTCCACTTGAGCCTCTTGAAGTAACTTCATAACAGGAATTCCTAAAGATGATGGGAATCTTGCCTCAATGCCATAAACTAATTCATATGGACTGGTCCCAATTGATTTCTTAGTTGTAAGTCTATCTGCCCACACTGCATTGGTAAGTTTCTTATGCCAATTCTTTTTATTTTCTTCCAATAATTTTTTAATGATATTAATAAGGCTTTTATTGGAAGATTCTACCAGTCCATTACCCTGAGGGTAATAGGCTGTTGAATGGCCTAAAGTAATGTGATATTTATTGCAGAAACTAATCATTTTCTTAGACTTAAATGCAACAGCATTATCTGTTATAATTTTCTCTGGACAGCCAAATCTTGAAAGTATATTGGTTTCTAAAAACCCTATAATTACAGAATCATTGGCTTGTCTGCATGAGATAGCTTCAATCCATTTAGTAAAGTAATATGTGGCAGTAAGAATCCATCTGTGTTTCCCAGAAGAAGAGGGATGGATTTCTCTAATAAAATCCAATCCCCATTGTTGAAAGGGTCTCTCTGTGGAAATTGGTTTTAATGGTAAAGGTAACAACTTTCTTTTACCCTCAAAGATCTGACACTTATGACAAGTTGTTACAAATTTCTTAACATCTGAAAACAAGGTTGGCCAGTAAAAACCAGCCCTTAAGATTTTTTCTGCAGTTGACTTCCAGTAGAGATGTCCACCACAATCCCCTGCATGAAATTCATTAAGTGCCTTATCAGCTTCATCTTTCAATAAACAATTTAATAAGATTCCTTCATGATTTTTCCAAAATAGAGTGCCATCTAAAATACAATATTTTAAAGATGTCATTTTCAAAAATCTTTGTTTTGTTCTGGACAACCCTGGAGGAGCTTGCAGGTTTAGCAAAACATGAATGATATCAGTGTACCAGGGAGAATCTAAGAAAGCTTGACTGATCTGTGGAGTCGCCATCTCTTGTTTGTCATCCAGTTCATTGATGTCCAAGGCTTGGCAATTAGTTTCAGTCATGAGTTGAGCCAATCCTTGACCTTTTATGAGTTTTGTTGGTTTAACTTCAATATCATATTCTAAAATGGTAGCTATCCACTTACTTCTTTTGCCTTCAATACCATCTTGAGTCAAGATGTCTTTAACTACAACATTAGGCACATAAGTTATCACATGAGAATATAATATATAAACTCTGAAATATTTAATTTCTTTCACAAGTGCAAAAGCCTGTTTCTCCATGATATTGTATTTCAAAGATGCATCTCTAAGTGCTTTACTGAAAAAGGAAATTGGTTTTTCACATCCCTGATCATCTTTTTGTAGTAAAACAGCTGCAACTGTATGTTCAGAAGCAAATGAAAAAATAATGAAATCTCTATCAAACTTTGGACTGGTAAGAACTGGTGTTCTTGTTAAAGCCATTTTGATTTCTTCAAATGATTGCTTGGCTTCTACAGTCCAGTCAATGCTTGAATATTTTTTAAGCATGTTAGTAAGCAATCTAAGTAATTCAGCTAAACTGGAAATAAACCTTCTCAAGAAATTGATCTTTCCTATGAAAGCTTGAAGTTCTTTTATATTTCTGGGATGAGGTATCTGCAAAATTGCTTGTATTCTTTCAGGGTCAATTCGAATGCCATCTTTAGAAATAATGTGACCTAGGAGCTTTCCTTCTTCCAAACCAAACAATGACTTTTTAGGATTTAAGGAAATGCCATATTTTCTGCACTTTATAAACACTTGCCTTAGATGATCTAAATGTTGCTGATCTGTTTTGGAAAAAACTGTTAAATCATCTAGATAAATTACCAGAAAATCATGTATTTCTTTAGCAAAAGAAATGTCCATTGCTCTTTGAAATGTAGCTCCTGCATTCTTGAGTCCAAATGGCATCTTGACATATTTAAAAGTACCCCATGGTGTTGTAAATGTTGTTTTGTCTTGATCATCAGGATGAACCAGAATCTGGTTATACCCTGAAAATCCATCCAGAAGAGAAATCCTTGAAGATCCTACTACCCTTTGTAAGATATGGTCCATTTTAGGCAAATGATAGTTATCTTTTAAAAAGTGCTTTAAATTTCTTAATCAACTTTACTGAATCTGTTTCTTTAGTCTTTTTCATGTTGGTAGGTTAACCCTTTGGTGATAGTTATCTTTCAGTTAATAAATTAGTTTATCTACTGATCTAGTAATTTCATTTACAAACATCAGTACACATGTACTTTTTCTATGAATGTGGTTGGGTGAAGCATGTGAATTGCAGTCTCTCTTGAAATATCTGTTTTTTGTTCTTTTTCTTGATCAGATTCATTGATTGTTATGTCCTCATCTATATTACTATTAGAAAACTCATTTTCTAGTGTCAAAAAACTATTGATCTGATTGTTATTTACAAATACTTGCCAATTCATTAGATTGTCCGGTATAGCAGGTCTATGTCTAATCTTAGCTGTGAACTGATGATTAGGTCCAAAAGGCAATTTACATGTGCTAGCGAACATTGCAAGACTGTGAGCATGCAAATTTTGTTTCCTGGGAATCTTGGCAAGTTGAGCTTGTAGAAAAGTGTTGAGAATTTCCACAACTATTTCTCTGTATTGTTTCAAACTGGGATCTTTGGTTGAACATTCACCATTAATCTATTGGATAATTAATTCAAAGTCTCCTATGATTGATACCCTAATTTCTCCTAAGTTCTTGACATGTTTAAGCTCTAGCAAAACGGCTTCGTACTCAGCCATGTTGTTAGTGCATTTAAAATTCAATCTATAAGAATGACCTTCAGCATGATCATTTTCAACATTATGTAACCAAATTCCAGCCCCTGCTCCTAACTTGTTTACTGAGCCATCAAATTCTAAATGCCACAGAATTTCATGTTCATAATCTTCATCAACTATTTTAACATATTTCTTTACAGGAGCTAGTTTCTTGGTTTGTTCTGGAATTTCTTGTTTTTCTGGTGTTTCTTTATCTTCGGAAATTTCTTCAATCTGAACAATGGATTTATTTGTAGTTTCTGTTTCAGATGCTTCTAGTTCAGTAGGAAGGTCCATTTCAGCATTATAAAGGATAAAATAATCCATATCAGAATGTACTGAATATACAGGAAAGTTTTCAGGCTTCTCATGGCTACTCACCAAGTACTTCATCAAGGTTTCTCTATATAATCTTTTAGGTTGACCAAATACTGAAATAGTGGCATATGACATGTCTATTTGAATAGATCCTCCAAGTTTAGCACCCCAGGATCTGGACAATAACATACCATATTTAGGAGGAATATCAGCCACTACTATATCCATCAAAACAAACTTCGCAGGGTATTGCACCAAAGTAACACACAAATCTTTAATCAAACCTAAACATCTTACTTGACTAGAATCAAAAGAAAACAAATCTTTATACGGTCTGGTCATGTCTAAATTTAATCTTTCCATCACAGCTTTTGGCATCAAATTGTGGGATGCTCCAGAATCAAGCATAGCATTGTGGAGTATTTTGTCATGAACGTTCAGGCTCACATAAAATGGAGGAGTTCCTCCACTTTCTGGTTTGCCATTTACCTCGGGGCCAAAAAGGAGTTTGGGTTGATCATCAAGAATATTTACTGAATCATCCATTCCAGTAATGTTAATGTTTAGGGATTTGCTGATTTGACTTCTGTAGACATCATGTTTAGCCAATTCTGATAAAGGAACAGCTATCTTTAGTTTGCCTATTTCAGCCTCTAGATTGAAAGGTTTTTCTGTTTGAGCTTTAGTGTTTTGCACAGTTGGGTTTTCTCTATTTTTTGGGTCTTCAACATTTTTCTCTTTTTCATGAGTGAAATTTTCATTTGAAGGTGTTTCTGAACTAATTTCTACTGTTTCTTCTACATTTCCTACCAGAGGAAAAGTATTATATTGTTGTTTATTATTTGGTTGGTTGTCACACACATCTTCAATTATTGGATCTGAAGTGTTAGGAGTTGTCCTAGACAGAATTTGTACAGGGGAATGTTTTGTACAGGAGGGATTTTACCTTTGACATTTTGTTTTACAGTTTTTTGTTTGTTATTCTCTGGCACATCAATCCATCTGCTTCTCAAATTGTACTGTTTATGAACCTCATAAATTGATGTGTCATAGCCTTCCTTAAAATCAAAAGTTTCGCTTGAATGAGTTTGGAATGTTTCAAGGATGTGATTCTCTTGATCATCCTGAGATAGGAAAACTTCTAGTTCATTTTTGTCTTCAGATACATTGTTTATTTATACATCTTCTGTAGGTTCTTCAGAAGTTGAGCCTTCAACAAAATTTTCTTGGAAAGGTGGCCTGATGTTTTGGTCAGGGACATTCTTTCCAATATTTTGGTTCTGATTTCTTCTAAAGTTTGGGTTTCTTACAACATTATCACCAGTATATTTTCTTTCGATTGTCTCCACTCTGTCTCCTAATATTTCCATACCTTTAATGATTGCTTCCAGCTTTCTTTCAAAATTTGAAGGTTCTTCATTCGGAGGCATTCTTCTTTCGGCCCTAGCTCTGGCTCGTTTTTCTATAATATTTGCTTCCACACTAACTACTATGCTCTGCATTTCTTCTAGGGTTTGGGGGGCTCTTTCCCTGAGTGAATAAGCTATGCCAGAGTCAAAACCATCTGGGAATTTGACCAATACTGAGTCAGGAGGGGGTCTAAGGTTTTTAGGAACAGCGTTGTAGGCTTCATTGAATCTTATGATGTAATCTTCTTCTCCTCAATTTTTCAAATTCTGATAAGATCTGAAGAGGGTCTTTCTTCTTCTCCCATCTATTCAAAAATGCCCTATACAAAGCTACTAAATCGGCAATACTGTTTGGGGTAAGGGCCCTAAACCATGTCCTAACTTTCCCAGTAAGACTCTGAACAAAAATTCTCATTCGGACATCATCAGTATCAATTTCATAAAATTCAAAGTAATCAGTCATCCTTTTGGTATGTTGTTGAGCTGTGTAAGTACATGATCCATCAAAAGGTGTGATCTTACTTTGATAATCTTGAGGCAAGGCAGCGGGGTTGGCTGGCAACTGTAAAGGAGCATATCTATTGGCCATTGGAAGGGGTAATGGAATAATATGTGGTGGTGTGGGTGGAGGAGTAGAAGGGGTGATTGTTGTTTGAAAAGTTTGAGGGAAAGTAACTGAACTTGGGGATGCTTCAGTAATCATAGAAACGTTTGAACTTTCTTCAAAGGTCTGTTGAGATGAAATGGAGTTTTGTAAATGTCTGTCAAGGTGATATGAAACAAATCTGAATTGCAAATCTTCAAAAAACAATGGATCTGGAACTAATCTTGATAATTCGGTTTCAGAAAAATTTACAAATAAGGATGTTTCAAATCGTTCGTCAAAAGGAATTTCGTCAAAATATATGATTTTCACGGGACAAGATTGTGATCTAGAAAGGGGTCTGAAACTACCAGAACTCTCTTGACTTCCTCTTTCAGAACTTTCTTGACTTCCTTGTCTTCTAAGAATCCTAGGAATCAGATTCGGATTTTCAAATATCGGTGGTGGATTGCGGTCAGGATTTGACCTAGTATGACGAATCCTTTCTGAAGCCAGTTTTCCTAGATGATTTATGTTTTTGGATTTTTTTAGTTTTAATTGAAATGAAAATACAACTTCTACAAATTATTCAAGAAATAATGATTTATGGTTAAAATTTTCTCAAAGATTTTATTAAACTAGAGAGTCTGATTAAACATTTGAAACTAAGGTTCTAAGTATAAGCTAAATCAGAGATAGACTGAAGCAGCATTTATTTACTATGCAGTTGCAGGGAAAAAGCATTTCAAAGGCTACCTGGCTGATCTTCAGACTCTGTCTATAGCTTATTAACAAAAAATGATTCAAATCCCCCGTGGAGTCGCCACTATGTTATCTCTCAGGTTTTCCTTGAAGTTGTAAGAAAAGGGAAGTATACCCGAGGTAACCACAAACCAACCTTCAGATGCAGAATCTAGCCAATCTGCATCCAGAGAGGGCTCTCTCTTTATAATTTATCTTTGTTCTTAGAAGGTTTTAGGCTAGTTATAAGTCCAAGAGTTTTGATTTTGTTTGAATGGTGGAATCTGCCAACTAAGGGTAAGGTTGAAGATTTTCAGTCCATTGGGCTATGGAGTTAAAGGATGGCTTTACTGGATTTCTATTCTACAAACAAGATGGCTTTACAGGGCAAGATAGCCAAACAGAGAACAATCCTTAAAATTTAAAGTGGATGGAATGGTTTTGAAGGGATGAAAGGCAGTTAAGAATCTTTCACCATTTTCAAAAGAAAGAAATGAAATGATTACAAATAAAGAGCAGTGAAGAATTCTTTATTATAGTAACCAAAATGTTTAAATTAGTGAAGCAAGAGCAATTAAGAATTCGTTGCTTATAACTAATTTAGAGGAAAACATCTAGAATAATCACAACTGAACTCAGAGTACAATTAAGTAAATTCTGAGTTATTCTTTTATGTCAAGTATTCAGAAATGGACACAATGATATTATAGACAGATATAAAACTTAAAACATAGGATAGAAAGACTTATTGAACTGCAGTCTGACACATGAATCCTGCAAAAAGTCCCGAGCTTCAAATTGTCATCTAGTAAGCCACAAATAAATTTTTCCAATACGCTTTTATTCCAAAAACATCAATGTCACAGCGAAGTAGTAGAATCCACCCTCAATACTTTCTTTTAGAGTTTATTTATACAAAAAATGATTGAAAATATCTCACACTAACCTAGCAAATAATCTAGGGTGACTAATGAATAAGTTACAATAAAAAGGAGACAGATGGTCTCGTAGATAGGACAAAAAGTAACTGCTGGTGTGTTGTTTCCTCCCTTTGTGGATGTACTTGAGGCAGGTCCTATAATAGGGCTAGATGATGTCCTTCTGAGTAGTTCTTTTTTTTACTGCCTTACTTGTCTGATACTCTTTGTTTCTACTGATACTTTTAACTGCTAAACGGATACTCTTTAACCTGTGCTCATTATTTATCCTTTACATGATAGTAAAAAGATAAAATTCTCTACTTGAAGATAAATTTCACAAAATTTCCAATAAGTCTTCCCACCATTGATCTTCTGCTATTATGGTTCTTTTAAGTTTTCTTAATGTTTCATCGGCCTCTGTGTACCTGAAGAAAGTAGGCCTATTTGGGAATAAATACCTTATTTCATACTCAAGATGAAACAAATCCTTTAACCTGTCGTAGAGATTCCTCCCTGTTGGAAATGTTGCTTCTGACGAACTGATAGAATGAGCAGTTGTGTTATGAGCATGTATACCTATTTTATTAACATAGGTTTCTAGGTCCATTATTTTGTCCTCTGAGAGAATAGGACTGGGTAACCCATTGTCGCATAAAACCTGAAACTTTTCTTTGAAAGCATTAATTTCTTCCAGAATATCTGAGCATTTCCTTTCCAAATTTTGCATAAGAGTTCTTTTGGTAAATTTTTTTTTTATTTCTAAAATAGTACCTGTCCTGTCATCAATTCCAAGCTCTGCAAGTTGTTGCCTGGTCTGGGTGTTCAAAAACTGTATAAGTTGATTGGCTTGCTCTGGCCTACCTCTTAATTCATCTCTTGTTTTATCTATTTCTTCCATGGCTACTTTGACTATGTCATTTTGTTCAAAGATTATCTGAACAAAGGACCAAACACTCTTTATTGACTCAACTATATTATCCCAAAGAATTTCGTTTATTTATCTCAAAGGCTTTTCTAATGAAAGATCTATTTCTAAAGCCTTAACCAATTTTTCCAGTCTTTTGATTTCCCTAGTATTATCAGCAATAGTCTTTTTAGACATATAATATTTCTGCTCCAGATTTACTAGCTGAAATTTTGTGGTTTGAAGTTCTGTGACTCTGAGTTTTAAACTTTCCATTTGTTTTACCAATTCATCAGAACTTAAACCGGAAGTGTTTACCTGTGCTGACTCTGTTTGTTGATCTGCTGCTGTGGTACTTGTAGTGATCTCTGTTGTGGATGTTTGCATGATATCCTGTTTTTCTCTTAATGCCTGTTCCAATTCTTTCTCTGTTTCACTTAGTCGCTTAGTCATTTTCAAGAGCAACTCCATCATTTCTTCCTGTGAATTTTCCTTCAAAACTTCTTGGGTCTGGGGATGCCTTGAGGCTGGTAATTTTAGTTGCTTTCTCAGTGGAGCAATATCATCATCTTTCTTTTTAATTAGTGCCTCAATACTTTTGATATCTTTGGGATTGTGACCCAAACTGATGATTATTTCTTCCATAGACTTTATTCTGTTATCTTTTGCCTGAGAAGAAGCCTTCTCAATTTGCAACTGGGTATTTGTATTATTTAAAGAATCCTGTAGCCTAAGGGCTGCCATGGCCTTATCAGTAAGGGTTGAATATATCATTTCCCCAGTTTGTCTATGCAACTCTATTTGGTCCAAGGGATGAATGTCTTTTTCCAGGACCTCAAAATTGGTCCTAATATAATCAGATGCTGTCATGGGTTTTGGCACCTTGGATTTGAAATGGCTCATCATTATTTTGCCTTGTTGAATGTCAAATGCTGACATTAATCTTTCCCGATTGTGTGGAGCCATTCTCAGATACTGATCATATACCTGCATTCTCAATGGATCATTCTTTGCTTTTATATTAATGAAAGTTCTTTTTATATCACCTGTATCTGTTTTTGGCTGTTTAAAGGAAGAGACTTCAGTACTCAACTGTTTTTGCAATTCTTTTCCTTTGTGGCCTGTGTGTGTTTCACTAACTGTGCCAGTTAGTTGACTATCTTCTCTTTCATCATCAATTATTTCATCTATAGTTTCCACTTCTGGGAGTGGATTGATTTTCTGCCTTTTAGCTTGATGTAGCTCTGAGGATTCTTTGGGAGGAGTAGGATCTGGAACCTGTCTTTTCTTGCCTATTTCCATATTAGATGGAGTTTGCAATTCTGAAACTTCAGGATGATTTACTTGAGTAGGAGAAACTTGTGTTTGATCTGGTGCCCTGGAGGTTTGAGGTTTCTCTGCCATGATGAAAGTTTCAATGACCTGTATTTCAGGTTCTTTCCCTTTTCCTTTAGACTCTACTGCAATTGATGGACTCTCTTCCTGTAACCCCTGTTGGAGATTTCCTGCTGAAGAAGTGCCAATGTGAGGTACCTGCACTTGACCAAAAGATTCTAGGTCAAACTTTTTCTCAAGATCTTTCATAATTTTGTTTATATTGTCTTCTTCATTATCTTGCTCAACTAGTGTTCCTTCCACCCACTCATCTTGATTAGCATATTGTTCTATTTCTGGAATCCTGTGGTGAAAGTAGGGTGATGATTTGTTCTTCATTATTTTGTCACAGATAAAACTGAATGGATCATAAGGAACCCAACGGAAACTCCTTTGTAACTTGTAACGGTTTTGTAGTATATCTTCTGCTTCTCGCTCAGCATCCCTAGAATTGCATATAAAGGGACCTAACTGACTTTTGATCCTGAGTTGGGCTTTCTTTTTCACACTACAAAAATGAATAATATCAGAATTATTCATTTGCCTAAAATATTCTAAGGCAAAAAGTCTCATAGGCACATATTTTGGCAACTTGAATGGATACAATTCATATCCATATATTCTGATGTTTGAATGATTTTGGTATAAATACCAGTCCCCAACTTTATATGTCCGTGAAAGCTGCAAAGTCTTCTTAATCTCATTACTGAGCCTTGGAGGAGGAATTCCTGTCAACAAGGTAGTTGCAGGATATACAAAAATATCGATGAACTCAGCATAAGAATAGGGAGAATTATAGGAAGAGTGAGTTATGGCAGACCAAAATATAACAGATCTAGGGTTTCCCTTGGCATCAAGCTTTTTAACAGGAAAAGGGAACTTCTCTGATTGATAATAGATGATGAGATGGTAAATGACTGAGGAATATTTAAACACTTTCTCATTATCTAGTCTCATGAACTGGTCATGGATTTTATTGGCAATAAAAGATGCAAAGTCATATTTCACTGCAGCATGTTTCCCAGGAGTAAAGATAGACAGCAACACCAGGGTTATTTCATCAACATATTCACTTGTATTGAAACCCATGACAAAGGATATCATATTTAGGATGAGTTTGCCTAAATTATTAAAATAAGCAAAACCATAGGGAGGAGGTCCATTAGGTTGATGTTCAGGTAACATAAAAGTCTGGCAAATGCATTTCAATTTTTCTGGGGACAGTTGGGTAGACTTTTCAAGTAGTTCTTCCATAGACAAGGGAGTAAGATCTTGATCAGGTTCATAATGGAGCATTGTATTGATAGCTTGAGGAGTGATGGGGAAAAGGATACTCTGGTCAGGAGACAACACTGCCCTTTGGGTTGAATCATAGTTGGAGTGACAGTAGTGGATAATTTCTAGGAAAATACGGACTGAGGGGATGAGATATCTCAGGAAATTGGATTCCCATAACCCAATGACATCCAAACCTTTCGAATAATCATCTCTGCAGCGACAATAACTTCGAAGGGGACTTTCATCGAAAACTAAGTCTTTAATTTGGAAGTCTTTATCCACTAATGGTAAGTATTCTAACTCTCTGTGAGGGGCATTTAATGGGGTTACATTCAGGGCTGCCGGAGCTTCCATTTTGGTTCTTGTGTATTCAAAATGGAAGTTTCGGGGTTTTCTTCACAGACCAGACGCAATTTTGATTCTGGGAGCTTTGATTTTACTTGCAGGAACTAGAATAGACTGATATTAACCCTTTTTCAGACTTTGGCATGAATTTTTAACACAAGAAAGTGGATTTTTCAGAGAGTTCCGGCAAGAATTCAAATAAATACCTGTTTGATGGAGAAGTTTGAACTTTACAGGTACTGGTCGATGGCGGATGGATGCTTGGGCACTGGTTTAACAATGGCGTTCGGCAATTTGGTTGGCGGCGTCTCAATCAGTGGAATTTTCAAATTTCTCAGAGGAGGACGCAATTGCTTTCAGTAGTGAAAATGACAGAAAAACACGGGTTTTTGTTTTATTTACAAAGTCAATGGGGTTTTTTGTTTTTTTCGAGGATGACGTCATTCAGTACGGGGGATACGTCACTGGGACTAGGCGGTAAGCGGTAATTTCCGCACTGCTTTTTGGGAGACGGCGGTATTCAGCGGGGAGGTAGCGATTCCATTAGTCGACTGACACGTGGTCGGAGTACTATTCCAAAACCACTGTGCCCCCGCTCGTTATCTTTCGGACGCAAGACGGCCAGCGAAACGATCCTGGGCCGTTGATCTTCGGGGGGGCGATCTGACGGTGGACGGGACGTGGAAATGGCGGGGTTTTAATGCGCAGGCCCGATGGTGGATTAAAAGAATGATTAACTTAATTAAATATCCCGGGGGGCGTTTGATTGGCGGAATGAATGGTTATTAATTAATCTTGTTGATTAATTAACCCCATAGTTTATACATGGTTACGGGAGGGTCAAGGGTTTTTTAACCATGGTTAAAGTGTCGGGGGGAAATTAAAATACCAAGGGAATAGGCCACGGTTGCTCGGGGTAATTTCGAAGTTTTTGTTTGAATTAAAACTTTCGGGTTCATTATTTTTTGTTTCTAAACACATAAAACTATATGTTTAAAAACCCTTTTTCATATATTTTTAGTATATGGTAATAAATAAATGTTATTTATCAACCATAAGGGTAGGGAAATATTTTATATGGGTATATTTTAAGCCAAAGGGTTTTTTATTGGGGGGTTTTTTTATTAATCAAAGGGGATTAAATAAACTTTGGCCAAAAATTATAATAAGAGGGGTTTTTGGGATATTTATGTAAAAGGAGTTATGTACTATAGGATAAGGTCTTTTCACTAGGGATTTAATAGATAAGTCAAAGTTAATATGACAAAAGACAAGGTAAACTCAAAAGACTCAACTATAACTAAGAAAGTGAAGATTTATGAAGTAAATTACATCATATCAATTTCAACACTTAAGCATAGGATAGCAAGTGATTTTGAGGGATTATTATGAAAATTTACATGATTTCCCTAAGTAAAATAGGATTTTACTTAAGAAAAGATTAAAAGTGAATGAGTATAATGATAAATAACTTCAAGTACTTAGGTCTTTTTTATTATCAGGCCGAGGGTCCAGTCCCTCCAAAAGTCAAGGAAATGCCTTGAGCCCCTTTAATCTCCAAATACCTTAGCACTTTGGGGAAATTAGTGAAAATCTTAGGGAAAAAATGATGTGGGAAGTTAATGATTTTGACTTTGCTTTCTTTGAATTTTCCAGTGCATTTCTTGCTTCAGTACTTGTGATGAAAGTAAAATATTAAACACATTTAGCACCATCATTCATCACATGAAACTTTGCAATACCATCTACCTGCCCTATCTACTATACTCTACCATTTTCTCTTCTTTATTAGGGTGCATTTAGACTTGCAAACCCTTATCAATCTTTTTCTTTTTACATGGCAAATCTATCTACTTCTACCCTTATTACATCCAAGGGCTCAGATTAAGATGTTGAGCACCTTTTATTAACTCTACCTATCTACTTATCTGCCAAGATTAAACTGTTTGGTCAGACATTTATTCTCTATTCTACAACATAAAATTGAAAAATGAATGAGTCAAGTTTAAACAGTTTGACTCTTCATAAATTGTGGCAAAGTTTTGACAAGTTGCACACAAATGCTTTATTACAGAAAATGAAATAGTAGTGGCATTTAGATTTGCACACTTTCCTTGGTCTATTTTTTGCTTGGGGTTCATTTCTTTCATTTTTTGACCATTTTATTCTTTTTACCCTTTGATTTTTCTTTTAGGGTATACCCTCTTTACATTTTTCAAATTTTTTGATTTTTTGGCATTTCAAGAATATGGAATACCTTTGCTCAAGAAAAGGGTTTGAACATATTCCATAGTTCAATCAAGACAATCATGAAAAATGACACCTATTGGTATAGGAGTCTAACACGTCCGTCGGAATCAAGAACTGTTAACTCCAAGTAATCCACGTCCTCCTTAACTTGCTTTTCATCTATTTACATTTTGTTTTTAGGCTTTAAATTTCAATTTTTTAGGAAAAATAGGTTCAAAAAATCACTTGCGGGGGTCTGCAAGTGCAACACGCGGGTCCTACGGACCCTAACTTTTTTCTATAGGGAAAAAATTCATGGGTTTACACCTGTTGCACAGCGCCCGTGCATACCTATGCATTGTGTATGAGAAAAAAGTGCAGACCCCGCGCAATGAATTTTAAAACTTAAATTTCTCAAATTTTACCTAATATTTTTCAAACAAGTTTGTTCTAATATGTTTCTTTGTGTATTGTAGGACATTAAAAATGCTTACTTGGCAAGAACGCAAGCACGAGGATGTAGATGATGCCACAATGAATCATTTGCCCACACTGCAGGCATTGAGAGCATGAAAATTGTACAAGTTCTGGGCCATACAGGGCATGAGGGCCCAAGTAGACCTCCTGACATGGCTGGTAAACAAATGGAACACTCAGGACCAGTGTTTTATGATTGGCAGCCACCGGCTCGAAATTGAGCCAGAGGATATATATTTTTTGATTGGTTTACCCAAGAGGAGTGAACAAATATATCTGTTTGGGACTAGGCCAGGTGGCCATTCTGTCGCTAGTCTTCGACTAGAGTTTTGTGATGATCAAGCAGACCCTAAGGATAAATGGATTGATATTAAAAATATCATCCAACCTGAACTCAAATTTATTGCATTCACTATTACTAGACTATGCGGGAGTGCAACATTGCATGTGGCTACTGGGTCCGAGATGTGGATTGTAGTAGATTGTTTCCGAGGCACCATATTCAACTGGTGCGAAGCAGTATTGGCCAATGTGAAAGGCCAACTGACCAGAGAAAAAAATGGGAAGTTAAACAACTTTGGTTACGGATCCATTGTGGTTACATTTTCTTTGGAGAGGATTCCCTTACTAGCTCCGCAGCTCATTCCAGTCGATCCAGGCAGAGCCCGGGAACCTTGGATGGTTCGATGGGTAGCTTTGATGGCCTGTCATGCTGAGGGCATAGAGGTTGTTCGATTCACGTTTGCATATTTTCTTTGGTTGAACAACCAAATTTTTGTGATTGTGGACTTTCCATATGCTGGGATGGATTTCCGTGGCAACTGAGACATGGCTCTTCCAGCAGGAGAACAGTGGGATGATTCAAGTAAAAACCGTTTTCAGCATTTCCTAAGTTTTATTTATTTATTTTTCTTTTGTATTTTAATCGTCCAAAAATAATAATCAAAATTTTAAATGTAGATGTGGGCCCACGATGACCAGCCACTCTCCAGCATTATGAGAGGAGACACCCAGCTGCAGCAGCACCAGCCCCACAGGGCCAATCAGCAGTGATCTTGACTGACTTGGAGCATCACCTAGAGCACTTGACACTATATATTCCAGAGACTGATATAGATGATATTCCACTTAGGTTACAGAGATATGTGATTGGGGTCCTAGGACCTTTTAGGAGGTTCATGTGTAGGGTGGCCCGAGCAGTAGTTTCTTATCGTGACCATCACCAGGGATAGGATGATTGATTTTATAGACCCATGAAAATTTTGACCTTTTTTATTATCATTTTTGCCGATCATAAGGTGTTTTTCAACCAATGATCGTAGACGATGTATATTTTGAAACACACTTCTATGCTATGATATATCATTATTACCAGCTATCTTGTGTAACATGTTATCGAATGTTGTGTAATTTACTATTTTGATTATTGCAAATGTCTATTTATCATACTAGAATCAACTGCATTTGCTAATGTATTTAAATGTCTTGGAATATGCTGATATTCAATGTAATCAAATTCACATTCCAAGAGACGAACTCTCAAAAATAACCATAATAACACTGGATTTCTAATGGCATAAACCCTGTTAAGCTGTAATACAATGAGTTCAAAATCCAACCTAACAATCAAACTCCAAATTCCAAATGATATGGATTCAGATAATAACTCAAACACTGCACTATACTCTGCAATGTTATTCGTTGTTTGACCGAGGCTTACCCCATGCATGGATACTAACTCATCAGAGGGTGAATAGATAACCCAAGCTGTGGAAGAAATGTTTCGTGTACTATGACAAGCACCATCAGCAAAACCAATGTATGTTTGAAGAGACGTCGACATCTGCAATATCAAGAGTAAAACCCAGATAATCGGGAATAGTGATAAGAGCACACTCTAAACTAGGCACACTTTTCTAATCTAAGACACACCAGCTATAAAGAAACTAATCTAACAAAAATATCCACACAGAATTTAAGCATATTATCTCTTCAGATAAAACCCATTTCTGGGTTTATCTAAAGAGACCCTGTCAAAATCTATCAGTTCATAGGCCCCTTTTTCTAGCTTTCGCTTAACAATGTAAGGACCATGCCACATAGGTACAAATTTTCCAGCCCCTAGCTTATTGTTTGCTTGATTGTATACTAAAACTAGGTCTCCTTCTGAAAAGTTGTGAGGTGTAACATTTCTGTCATACTGAGCTTTTATTCGCTTTACATAAGTCTCATTTGCTAATGCAGCAGTGCGTCAATTCTCATCTAGCTAAGCTAAGTACAAAAAATGTTTCTCTTCTTCAGAAGTAGCTAGGAGTAATTCTATGGCTAATTTTAATCATGGAATTTCTCATTCAATAGGTAACACAGCTTCCAAACCTTAAACCAATTGAAAAGGAGTGAAACTAGTTGATGTTTTTACTGAGGTCCGATATGCCCAAAGTGCTGAAAATAGCATAGTATGCCAATTCGACTTATGAATACCAATGATTCGTTTGATCATAATGACTAAAACTTTATTGATAGCTTCAACCAGACCATTAGCCTATGGGTAATATGGAGTAGAACTATCATGGCTCAGGCCAAGTTGATATGTCAGTTCAGTCATCATGATATTTCAAAAATGACTTCCATGATCCGTATTGATAGCTTAAGGAACACCGAATCTAGCAATTATATGATTGAACATGAAAGTTGCAACTATCTTGCCGTCTGCCGAAAATGTAGGCATCGCCTCGGCCCACCAAGTAAAATAATATACCGCTAGGATAATATACGCATGCCCCCCGACCGAGTGAGGGTTACATGTAATGAAGTCAATACCCCACTTTGCGAAAGGACTGACAACAATTATAGGGTGAAGAGTAGCGGGTGGTGCACGCATTTTACGATCAAAGATCTGACAATTGTGGCATTTCCAGACTGCATAGATACAATATTTGAATAAGGATGGCTAGAAATAACTAGCGCGCAATATATTTTGGGCTGTGGCATACCCGAACATATGACCGCCACATGTTCCATAATGACAGTCATTCAGAACCTTTTCAGCTTCTTCATGAGTAAGACAACATTGGAAAATAGAATCCGCTCTACGACAATAGACTGTATTACCAATAATATTGTATTGTTGGGATTGGAAACATATTTTCCGTCGCTGAGATCATGAGATTTCAGGCCGAAAAGATTGGGTTTGGAGATAAGCAATAATATCCCCATACCAAGGATCAAGAGTACTGATAAGAAACAAGGATTCTTCCGCAATGGGTTGTTCCGCCACAGTTTCAATATCAGTACACAGGAAATCACACATTAGTTTAGCAAAAACCAAAGACTTCTTTGCCTTGGATTCTTCAAAATCCAAGTCAAATTCCTGCAGGATAACTATCCATTTGGAATACTTGCCCCCTAGCAATTGTTTGGTCAAGATATACATCATGGGGTTATAGTCAGAAATCACTATGGTTTTGCGTAATAAGATGTAGTGACGAAATATTTGGACAACTTGGACAGTTGCCAAGGCCAATTTGTCCACATGCGAATATTTTATCTCAGTTGGATGCAGATTTTGAATAAGATAGTAAATCACATGTTCGTTGTTGAATTCATCTTCCTGAACTAAAACCATCCCAATGGTGGAATGAGAAGCGGGGAGGTACAAAAAATAATCCTGGTTGTAATTGGGAGGATGCAGTAATGGTGCATGGGTCAACGCGTGTTTGAGTGCATCAAAAGATCGATTAGCGATCTCATCCCAAAAGAATGGAATGTTCTATTTTAACAACCTGGTAAAACCCTTTGTTATCTTAGCGTAGTTAGGAATGAAACGATGTAAAATGTTTGCTTTCCCTTGCAAACTTTGGAGTTGGCGAAGAGTTGAAGGAGGAGGTAGATTGACGATAGCTTCCACCTTCGACGGATCAACATGAATGCCTGATTTTTAAATGACAAATCCCAGTAAGCGACCCGATTCTACATAGAAAACACATTTGTGTGGATTCAGCCGAATTTGATAATGCCTAAATCTCATAAATATAGCTCGTAAATGAGTGATATGATCAGCTCTAGGAGATGAATGGGTAGGTAAATCATCGAGATAAGGTTGCACAATGTGCTTGATGTCATGAAATGCGTAAGACATAGCCCTTTGAAAAATTTCCCTAGTATTTTTTAATCTAAAGGGTAGTTTGAAATAAGCAAATGTTCCCCATGGACAAATGAAATCTGTTTTAGGTTGATCAGCAGGGAGTATGTTTATTTGATTGTAACTGGAAAAACCATCCATAAAGGAGAACATTTCACTACCAGCATAATCGTCAATAATTTAATCGATATAGGGGGTTGGATAATTGTGTTTATGAAAAGCTCAATTAATATCCCCATAGTCGATACATACTCTTATCATTCCTTGTTTTTTGTTGACAGGAACAATATTCGATACCCAATCGGTTAAAGGAATTGGATAAATGAAACCCGCACAAAGTAATTTCTCAACTTCGGCTTTGATAGCAACAATTTTTCTCGGATGTATTTGACGTAAGCGTTGTTGGACAGGTTTAGCATCCGGGTAAGTCTTAATTTCATGGACAACAATTAACGGATCAATCCCTGGCATTTCTTCATATGACCAAGAAAACACGTCACAGAATTCTTGAAATAGGGCTTTATAAGTTTGGATTTCATCGTCCATATAGGAAGCACTTATATGAATATTCTCAATAATTCCTCGCTTAACTAAAATGTCAATAGGAATCGTTCGAGAGATATTTTCCAAATTTAACTCAGAATCAGAATGTTGCAATGGATTCTGTGGTTCTTTAAAATAATCAATAGAAAAAATAGAAGAGAAATCGTTTTCAAAATGATCGAGCTCAGGTAAAAATGAAGATCGGTGATGTAGATCTTCCCATGGTAAATCATCAACAGACAAGAGTTCACGAATCTGTTCATCAGTATGAACAAGATCAGGAAAGGTTGTTGTAGCTGAGCTAGATATAGAAAGTGATTCCTCATGGATCACATTCATTGGATCATTTTAGTTTGAAAAAGGATCAGAAAACGACTGTATAGCCTAATATGCAATTTCAAAGGGACTCAAAGGCATCGCGCCATCAAATTAATCCACTTGGGAATCGGAAGGTATGATCCAAGGATCATCAAAAGTAACAGTATTCGATGAAATCATATGAATATTTGTGATAGGAGGCAATACGTTAGGAGGAGGAAAGGAAAAATTTCCCAGTAAACCAGAGTCTTTAATCAAACCTACGTCGACATCCTTGTAAGGGATAGTCATTTTACTGATGTGCTGAATACTATCTGTATAGGTTGGATCGGATGAGAAATAAGTCAACTGGTCTATTGTAACGATCTTTCCTTTATGTGGAAACTTGATAAGCCGAAATACCGATGAAACAACAGTAGTCATAGCATAATACCAACTATGACCCAAGAGAAGGTTGTAATCTAGAGGGGCATCAACCACTTCCACATTTAGATTTACGATTTTCCTTCTACCTCTATAGGTAAATTCTGCAAAATACCAAAAGGATGGAACCCTCGGCCATCAAAAGCTTTTAGAATTGTCGGAGATTGATTGAGTGTGGGAGAACCAAGCGATTTCCAACACTGGATCGAAATAATACACATAGAAGCCCCTTCATCAATCATAATCCGAAAGCAAGGTCTTTTTTTGACTAATACTGGAATTTGGAAAGCCATTTGATGGCATAGGCGGGGTGTACTATTCTCTAAATTTAAGATTATTAGGTTCGGATCCTAAATATCGACAGCTCCTATGGTAGACAATATTAATTTACGCTGTGCTGGGCACGATTGCAACACTTCCAAAGTTGACATTGTTGAAGGAGAAATGACTAAGTCCTCAAAAATGTTGTAATTATGAGCAACTCTCACATGTGGATTGAAAGATGATTTACGAAGTACACCTTTAGCAAGTGGTTTGATTACTAAGTCTGATTTGGGTTTCTTGATCTGTAGCGGATCAGAAATGGGAGGAGGTGTAGTTGATGTGTTTGAATTAGAAGATTCTACTTCTTTACCACCAACAGGACTTTTAATACCATAATCTTGTGATCACGTCGCAATCCTGACATGAGACATCATCAAAATGGGTTCTTCTGAGGCGTTCGAGGTAGAACTAATCATATTACTATCTTGAGTAGGAAAAGGATCCTTCAAGACAACAGGCATTTGAGAACCTTTAACGAATTTTGAAACCTCTGCTCAATGTGGGCATTCTTTGGTAAAATGATCCTCGTCGCAAATGAAACAAGGATAGCGAGGTTTGCGTTTTTCATCAGTAGATTCATTTTTATCTATTTTATCTTTGGAATTTTTTTTGTTTTTATTCTTCCTCTTCTTTTTATTTCCAGATTTAGATTTGGTCGTAGATGTCTCTACAACATGGATGTTGGCAGAAACTTCAGTGGAAGAATCTCCTTTCGGGGAATTAGGTAAATTTATTATCGAAGAAGAATTCTTTGAAGATTTCTTCTTGCTTTTAGTACTAACTAAACCAATCATACCATCAGTGGCATGAGACCCTGAAGGAGCTGCAGTTATTTGACCATGTTTTGTTAGATTAAGGATTTTTTCATGTAAAGTACCTAACTGTGTATAAACGAGGTCAAGGTACTGAGCCTGAGAAATGACTTGCTCTTTAGTCACAACTCCTCCCTTAGCTACATCTTCAATGATTTTTGGTAATAATGACTTAATGAACCATTCCGCCAAAATTTGATCTGGAATGAAAACTTTCACTAAACGCCTTCTATGTTGCCATTTGTGAATATGATCAGAAATATATGTGGATGTGGATTTTTTTAGTGAAGTCAAAATTTTCATGCCATTTTCGTATCTGACAGGAAACTGAAAATGAGTTAAGAAAGAAGTTGCTAACTAATTGAAATTATTAAAAGAGACTCGTGGTAACTCAATGTACCATTTGGCGGCAAGACCAATAAGAGTTCATTGAAAAAGGTGTAACCGAATTGAATCATCAATTATCGAATTAGACACACCCGAGAGGTGATAATTCATAATGTGATTTGACAGATCCTCTCCTGACTTACCCTCGAATTTCGGTATATCACTGGGCAACTTATGAGTCATTGGCGGCCAATACAGAAGATAGTAAATCGGATCATTTGTAAGGCACAACAAATCAGGTAAATCCAAAGTTGCAATAAATGGTAACTGATGGTTAGGGTCATGAAAACCTTGAGTAATGAGACCAGGTCTGGGAGGAGGATATCCAGGATAACCAGAAATTGGATTTTCATTAAGAATGGTATAACCTCCTGGGAAACTAGGATTAACCGAACTAAACTGGGGTTGTTGAGGCAATTGATAAGTATAGCCAGGATACAGTTGATACTGATAAACTGGGTTTAGTGCAATGAGACCAAATCAATACTGTCCCTGGTATGGTTGATATGTGAATTGCAGTTGACTTGTGGTAATTGTACTTGTACCAGCTTGTCTTGTAGGCATCTGGACTGAAGTCTGAACTATAGGTCCTGACTGGGGCATAGAGACTTGAGGAATTTGCACGGATGCAGGGATAGAAGAAACCAGAGCTACATATACTCCAGAAATAGGTGTTATAGGTTGAACAGATGTTGCAATAGTTGCAATAGTTTGAGGTGGAGTCTGAGGTGTACTAGGCCCCGGCTGCTAAACAAAACCAGGTGCAGGGACTTGAACAGTAGGCTAGACAGGTTGCTGGGTTGGACGAGAAACCAAAGGCTGTCCGAGTTGATTAGGTAACTGCACATTAGGTTGCGTAGTCTATTGAATTTGAGATGGATTCCACACCATGTTCATTCCGGGGTATTTTCCCGTAGAAGGTTCTGCATATGTAGGACCATAGCTTGGTTGAACGTAGGGTTTATAATTAAGTGGAAAATTTCTAGCTCCTTGTGCAAATGATTGACCAGAAGGTGGTTGGAAACCTTGAGTTGGGTACTAATCTTGAGGTTGATAACCCTGAGGCATGTACTGAAACTGGGGTTGATAAGGACCCTGAGGAATATACTAAGTCTGGGGTTGACCTTGGGGTATGTACTATCCTGAAGGTTGATAACCTTGAGGTATGTACTGTCCTTGAGGTTGTTCTCCAAAATAATATTGTCCTACAGTTTGTCCTGGGAAAAAATTACCTTGAAATTTCCCCCCAGGTTGTAACTGACTGCCTTGAGGTTGCCCCCCAAGCGGTAACTGACTACCTTGAGGTTGCCCCCTAGGCGGAAACTGACTACCTTGAGGTTGACCCCCAGGCGGTAACTGACTACCTTGAGGTTGAGGATTTGGGATATTACTAGACATCATAAAGATTTTCTTTGCATTAGACGTTTCAGTTTTAACTCCATTAATACCAGATGATAACACTTGTTCAATCGGTTGAGGAGTTGCTCCTGAGAAAGTACCAGAAAGTGCCTGGTACCCTGAAGGAACAGAAGGACCACCATATAAAAATGTTTCCGGTGATTGGGAAAACATAGATGACTCTTTTGACATGATTGATGAAGGATAATGACCTCTTGGTGTAGGATGAAAAGGAATTCGAGGTGGTGAAAAAATAAGACCTAGATTTTCTAAAAAATCTGTTAATGATAAATACCAAGAGTCACTTCTAAAAGGACTGTAGAATATTGATTCATGCTCCCTAAGATTCAAAGTCTGTTGGTTTTCGAGACGAGTTACATCTTCGTCTGGACCGACAAGTTCTTCAATAGATATGATGTCAGAAGGATGATTTTCAGTAATGATATTTCTTACACTAGGTGAACCGGGATCACTAGAAGTTGGAGTAACAAATCCTGAAGATGGTTCCAAAATAGTAGGTTCAGTGCCAAGCTCAGAAATTTTAGATTTTTCAGCTAATTCGCTAGAAGGAGAAATACTACCAGTAACTTGGGAAACTAAAACTGGCTCTTGAATATGTTCTGTTGTTGGTATTTGATGATCAGGATGAACAATTATAAATGAATCTCTGGCTTTTGTTGATCTAATTCTACTGTCACTAGGTGATACTAGAGCTCACAACCCTTCAAGTTGGCTTGGTGTATACTCAGGGGGCTTCCCCTGAAGTCTACGGGACTGTCTCAGTAATTCTGCCACGATTGAATATTAATTAATCACACGCAAACAAAGAAAATTTCAATGAAAATACCTAAAGTCTCTAAAGGAACAAACAACTGAATCACGCACCTAAAAAATCTAAGAGTTCAAACCATGCACAAACAGTAACTTCCCATACTAAAACACTAGTTGGTGATGAAATCCAACTCAATAGAAGTTTAATACAGAAAGGGCGGTTGGAACAGTTACCCTGACAACCTGCTTAATGAAACAGACTGGCACAAGTTTCTTCACAAAACCATTTCGAGTGAAGATAACCCCCCAGAGAGTCCAAGTGAGTCTAGTCGACGTCTGCTTTAGGTACAGTGAGATCTTTCCTTCACCGTCACCTTAGGAAATAATCTTAAGTTTATGGACACTAAGGTTACCAACAACAACAAATACAACTAGGGGAACAGTCTACGTCCGATTCTACGCGCAAGGGCAAAGTAACAAAGCTTAATCCCCTTCAAGGTTCCTCATCATGATCAATCCGAGGTTTACCAACAAGTGATCCTAGGCTCCTCGAAAATGGTTAATCCGAGGCTTACTGTTTGTAATGCGCACAGATCTTCTATCTTTCCCAATGAAACATAATTGATTGTCTCAAAGCTTCGGACATGATCTCGTGATTAACTCCTTTAACAGAAGCTTCCCGGAATGTACCAATTACAATTGGATTTATTTCCTACCGCAATATTTATCTACTTGTTTTTTTTTACTATCTTGGAGAGTTAATTACTCCCTACTCCAGGATACTAGCCTAAGCTATATTGGTGATAAGAGCCCTAGAAATAGAAAAAGTTACTAGATCAATTTTAACTAAGCATTGTTTTTATGAGTTGTTCTTTAAGTCAAGAGGTATGGAAATGAAACTTTGATGGTGTGAAGACTCGACTTCCAAACACACTAAAAAAATGCACCTAGAATGATAAGCAATTCATTTTTATTTCAATTAAGTCTAGCCAAAGAAAGAGTTCGAGAAATGCAATTTCCTAAGAGACAATTCTTTCTTTCAACATGAAAAATAAATGAAAAGAAAATAATTTTTTTTTTCAATAAGAACTCAAAACGAGACAAAAAATCAATGCTCACAATAAATCCCTTTCACTTTTCAAAACTCGAAACGACAAAAACAACTTTTCTTTCAAAAGAGGTCTACAAGTTCTAGAAAAGCAATCAAAACTATGAAAAACTAATTTTGATATCTAAAAACTTTGAAAATCTAATTGAATAAAAGCTTCAATTTTTTTTTTGAGAATGTTTTTCTTAGTTGTTCAGTAGACTAAGGATTCATTTGCACATAATAAAAAGCAAATCAAAAAACATCCAAATATGTTTTCTTTTGTAAAAATGAAATTCAGAACTTATAACAAAGTTTGTTCAAAGATTTTCAAAGAGAAAACTAGATCTATTCCTAAAAAAGGACGGATTTTGCAACCAAGTCAGACTCATCAAGAAGATAGAAAGACAATAGTGTGATCTAAGGTATTTCAAGCTTCTGATCTTTGAGTCACTACAGAGAAATAGTGAAAACCACTCTAAGTATGCAAAAATTCTAGAAAAACACTCAAAACAAAAATACTATTGGAACTCACTCACAAGAGATCTTTGACAAGAAAAATAAAGGTTTGGGTAGGCACTAAGAGTCCTAAATCAAATCTAAACTTAAACTGGAAGAAGAAATCTGAAGTTTTTCAAAAAATTTAACAGGGACCCCAGGCCCCATAAGCAACAGGTGTAGTCCCACACTGGTTACTCAAGGAAAGTGTGAAAATGCCCGCACTGTGTGTGAAGATAAAGTGCGGTCCCCAGAAAAGTTCAAGAAAAACATAAAATACTTCAAAACTTTTCAAATAAAAGTAAACCTAAGCTACCCAGGCGAGTATACATCAATCAAAAACCAGAAAAATCATTTTCTCAAGTCAAAACCAAGGAAAACCAAAAATCCAAATTTTCCCCAGCGGAGTCACCAATTTGTTGGACGGATAAATCGATCTTGCAGACAAGATCAATCTCCCTAGTATCAGAAGATAGTCTAGCAATGAACAGACAATTAAATCTATCTTTCTCTATATATATCACGATTTATAAGTAAATGCTACAAAGGTGTTACGATCTTACCTCAATCCAATGCTTGTTTGTAGTAGTCGTCCTTCAGTTGCCCAAATGAGTTATCTTCGAATATCTGCAATCACAAACCAGCAAACATCAAATAGCACCTGCATAGAATATATTCATAAATCATATCTATTATGGTGATCAAGGAATCCATAAAATAAACAATCAAATGACAGCTTATTGAGAAAAACAAACTTATTTGTATTAAATTTGAAATAGTAGAAGAACCTTACAACCTTTTCAGCCTTGATGTTGAAAAGGTCCTCCTGGGGTCTGAAGCAGGAATTTCCTCTACTCTGATAGGTCTTGCACTCTTCCAACTGAGATACATACAGGTATGTAATCTTTCCTCATAAAATCTCAGCTAAAGGATTCTAAATTCCAACAACACTTTACCTCAAATAACACTAAAGATTGAACTCTCTTTGAGACTGCCCAATGCCTCTTTTTATAGTGTAAAAGAACATTTTACAGTTCCAACTATGAAGGGATAGAGTTCTCCTTCAAAGGGATAAGCTCCTCACATCAAGGGGTTAGCTCCTTAAGGCATGGGATACATGAACCTGAAAAGAGCAGTTTTGCCACCTCAAGATTCCTTCCAGAGGCTTCTAGAAATGACTGGAAGTGAGTTTTTTGAGTTTACTTGCACCTTTTTAATATTTTACAGGGGTCCACACTCTTAACACAGAGAAAGTATGGCCAATTACGCAGGAGACATGACCATTAGGTGCGGGACCGCAAGTAAGACAAAGAGAAAGTGCGATACCAGAGTTTTAGAGACTTTGAGAGCTTTTTCTCTTATTTTTAAGCCTTGACATGAGGAGCTGATGTTTTAAGACTTGCATAGGAGGCAATTATGAGTGATAATGAGCTCATACAGATAGCAAAATTTCAAGGTGACAATTTTCAGTGCAACATATACTCTTCCAATTGTAACCACAACAATAAGGACTCTTGCTGCCTTCTTGCATTATCAAAATGCAAATCATGGAGCAATAATACAATGATGGACATGTGAGATGTCTCATCAACACAGTACAAACTAGCTCCCTTATACATCATGTGGGAGTTATCATTCCTCCCAATCCAAGGTACATATATGAGATACATCTCAATCATAAATGCATGTGAACACATGAGACATACCTCAAACAAATGTAAATACATGGACATAATATTTGACATATGATGTCCAAACTCTATTTTTAATACCCACAACAACCATGCCTTCCTCTTATGCATCCTATCATTGAGACTTAAGGCATGAGATAAGGAAATAGAAATTTTTGGGTAGTGACCATACTCACCCAAAACCAACCAGTGCAGCCATGCTTCTTGCTGGCCTATATCATACATCAGCAAGGGGTTTAGAAACCTCCCACTCCATACTGGCATCCACTCATTCTAATGTGGATGATGGATCTCATCCTACAAATACTTGGTACCCTCCCATGGTAGGACACCAACCTCCTCAAATCTTTGAATAACTTTTCACTTCATGAAATGTTGAAGTGCACCTCCAATGGAATCTCCCAATGAGACCTCCTCCTCATGCATGGCCTTCCAAAACCAAAGAGGCTTTGGTTTTGCTGCAAGTAGAAGTATCTCTTTGAGTTGTGGCATTCTCATTGAGAGAGTGTCATCTAGAGAGGAGAAAAAGTTTCTCATCTCAAGATGTGTACCCTTTGACATCTATTTCTCCATGGATTCTTGAATGAATTTGTTATCTGAATGCTCCCATGAGGAAAGGGTCCTCCTTCCTTCACTGCTTCTCTTGTACAACTCAGTACAACTCTGTTGATTTGGATCAACTGTATATAATGATGTAGATCCCTCCATAATATTTTCTAAAATTACAAAATATGGAAACTCAATCATACCTTGGTGAAATTTGGAAGCTTCTTGCAGGGTTGCAAGAGTTTCTTCCTCATATGTATAGGCTTCCCAAACTACTGAAGATGAAGGTTGCTTCTCCATGGTTACAACAGCACTGGTACATGTCTCTTCAACTGATGGTGAGGGCTTATCCCTCCTTTTCCAAATCTCCTGATCATTCTTTGAGAAAACTTGAAAAGAGTAGATACCCTTGCATGGCTCAAATGGCTGAACCACCAACTATTAGCTTCACCTTCAAGGTGCAGCACTGAAATTTCAATAGCCTCTCTCTCTACTACTGGATGTAGTAAGAAGAATGCTTCTAGCTTCAACACCCAAGCCTCTACTACACATGTGAGTGATCCATCAAAAGTAGAGAATAGAAACCTATTTCCTCTCATCATCCCATAGCTGTAGGGTCTCTTTCCTTCCTCCAGCTGAATGAACTGTGGTAAATATAGAGTCTCCCTGAAGGCTCTAGGTTTAGCTTTGTATTCAGCAAGGTATTCACTGAGAATGTCAGATTCCAAGTGTCCTTCATGCCTCTGGTCTTCTCCTCTTTGAGAATAGGAAGTGCATGGCTCTTACTCTTCTTGAAACCCTCTAGGAGATCCCTCTCTGGATCCAGGAGGGCTAGATCCTGAGATCCAAAAGTGGTTTGATGTTGTCTTGTCATTTGGTATTACCAAATCTACCAAATCACAGGAACTACAACACTTCTCATCTTCTTAACCTCCTTGGGGAGGTCCTTTCTGGATCTGAAAATTGATGAGAGAAAGCTCATTATTTTCATCATTCTATCCTCTACTCTTCTGACAGCTAGAACTCACAGGCTAAGCCAAAAGATCATGCTTTGATACCACTGTAATATCCCCAAATTGGGATTGATAGCAAGACATGACTGAAAAATGAATTTTTTAGGAATGTGTGCAAAACAATATTAGCCCTTGGATCCCTTAGATCTGATAATCTAAGACCCAAATCTAAGATGAAATAAAAAACAAAGAAAACTAGGTGAGGTAAATAGACCTCTCACACCCAGAATGGCTAGAAAATGCCCAATAATGGGACTACAACAATATGTAAACACAATTATGGAGCAGAATAAATCTATTCACTTATGAAATGTGTCAAGAAACACATTATCATCAACTGGTGTTACAACAGCAACTTATACTTCATTCTATGATCCAGGAATTGGGGAAAAGCTGTTGAAGCCTTAGTTAAACTGAGAGGAGGGGGGCGGGGTGAATCAGTTTAACACATTCATGGTATTTTAAAACTTTCCTTTAAACTTATTGTTATAGCATCATTTTTCACCCTCATGTGATTCATGATTGTCTTTATGGCTTTGGGCACCCATTCCCACAAACTTGGACAAAATTCACTAAAAAACAGTGTTAAAAATGCCATACGCGGTTATGCCCATCTTTTTCCGCGTGTATACGCGAGTCCATACAGACTTTTCCACTTATTCCATTAAAATCATTAAAAAATATATAAAAAATCCCTATTTTCGGGCTAGGTTGATGGTTACTCCAGTAGTTCAACCACCCCAGCACATGGCCAACTATTTCCAACTGATTGAAATTACTTTGAGGGAGTATAAAAGCCCCTCATGTGCATGGCCTAAGGGAGAGAGAAATTATTGATATTATACTATGTTGGAATCCCTAATCCAAGTATGATTTCCCGTGCCTCCTGCACTTCCCAAGTTCATTATAGAAAACCCTTGTTTCCTGGAGATGTTCATATTTCTATATGTCATCTCGTGTGCACAAGTTCTGAAGGAATCTTAGCGAGGCAAGGGTGGGACAGATCCGAACGACGGTCTGTTCGAAGATCGTGGAAGGTTCAGGTGATCTCTCCACTTTTTATTACTGTACATGCTATTCATAATACAGAAGAACCATCTTGTTCCTGAGATACACGTGTTAGAATCTTCTTGCATATGTGAAAGTATTGTTATTTAAGCATTTACTATGGTTTATTTAATGTTTCACATGGATTTCACTAACATTTAGGGTAGATATATAGTGTACAACCAGTTTTCCGTGTATGCTTCTTCATGGTTTTTAGGTTAAGGAGGAAGAAAGGTTGCTGGGGGTTTGGACCCCGTGGGATCTACTACAAACGTAGGACCTACAGGTACGTTCCTCGATCTAGTCTATCTAGTTTTTCGTGAACAAATATGGTTGTGTGAGTCCTTCTTGAATTGCATGCCCTGATCTGTGAAGGTTTCAACCCAAAAAACCTCTAGGGAGTTATTTCCCGAAACAGAATTGGCGACTCCGCTGGGGATCGCATTCTTGTGATTCCCCTGTTGGGTGGTTTCAGTGGTTTTGATAGTTTCCAACAATTTTAATCATCATTTCTAGTCTAGTTAAGATTTTTTCAGTCAGGCTGAAGACCTGGTTTTTTATCCAGGCTTGATCATTTATATTTTTCATTAGTTAACTTTACATACGCTTGTTTGTTTGCATGCAGTCGCATATACATGCAATTTTTTTTAGAGGAAGTCGCGTATACGCGGGTTTACCTTAACACAGTCGCGTATGCACGCTTGTTGAAAAAATGCTAGGTAGCGTATGCCTGGGAAAGTTTTGAAATTTTTGATTTCTGAGCTTTTTGGTCTTGTCTGCCTGTGAAGACCTGTTCCTGCAGTGTCTTTCTAGTCTCTGGATTGTGTTGAAAGTGGCTATCAGTATTTTTCTCTCTTTTTTGGTTGAAAACTGACTCATTTGGAAAATTTTGTTCTTCTAGTGCTTGCATTTCTAGTTTGATTACCAAGATCTCTTTCTTGGGATTCTTGGTTGTTCTTCTTAATCAGGACAAAGAGCTTCTGCTCACATACTCTTTCCTAAATTTATGTCTTTCTTTGCACTTTAGTTTTTTCCTGCTTTTTGGTTGGTTTTATTGATTTCTTTTGACTAGGTCTTGTTGCAATTTTTGAAGAGTCATTCTTGGTTCTTTGAAGCTTTTGTTTGCTGCAAGATTGTGCTATTATTCTGGGTCAAGTTGCTGAGTTTCTGGTCTTCCTTTTGCTCGAATGAATCTTGCTATCAAGTAGCACTATAAGATTTGGAGCATTCTTGTTGAAGTTTTGTTTGAAATTCAGAGTTTGTTTGGCTTGGTATTTGGATAGCTTTCTTGGTCTTGTTGAAGTCTTCTTTTTATAAAATTCAAAAGCACAATTTTTTTTTTGTTTGCCTTTGCTTTTGTTTTGCATTTTTGTTTTGGTCTCTTTTCATCTTTTGGAGCTTTGTTGAGATTTCTTGCCTTTGGTTTTCAACTTGATTTGGGAAGGGAAATTTCATTGGTTTCTTTCTCTTGTTTCAAGTGTATTTTGGTGTCTTTATACTTGGAATTCCTGATTTGGGAATTAGCTTGGTGGGCAACCAAAAAAGTGATAAAACTGAAGGATTCTTGGGAAATTTCTGTTAGTTTTGATAGATTTTTTGCATCTTAGAATTACCATGCTCTTAGTGATTTGCATTAGGTGCACTTAAGCATTTAGTCTTTTTCATAATTTTTGTGAGTGTGAGTTTGTTATTCGAAAAGAAAAAATATATAATCTCGTAGAACCCGTGTAGAAATTTCTTTTCATCGAAAGGAAAATATTGCATCTGCATGTAGTTTGGTTTTCATTAATTTCTTTTCTGCATCACAAAACACCACGAGTTTCATTTCCATATCCCTTGACTTAACATAAAAGCCAACTAAAATAAGCGCTATAATTTAAAATCAACTAGCAAGTTTTTTTACTAAGTGTCATACACCAACTAGCTAGGTTGTAGGGCCTTGGATTAGGTGACTGGAGAGTTAACTCTCCAAGGCCGCTCAAACTGAAAACATAGAAGTTGATTAATTGAGTGAAATCCAACTCCGTTAGGTGGACCGGGAAAGCTCTCCTCCAGAGAGTCAAGCGCGAGGGGAAGTGAAGGCCGAGAAGAGAGATACCCCCTCTCTGATTTGCTGGATCTAACCTCAAGACCATTCCGCCCGGCTTCTGACACGGATTGGTGCCCATAGTTGCCATTCCTAGGTTCCACACAGGTGACTGCGGGGGGGAATACCCGTGGTTCCTGAGGCAGACGTCGTATCACTTCCAGCAGTACTTCTGGGGGGTGCCCTTGCGAAGCTTGGGTGCTTGTGCTGGCAAAAGCTGTTGTTAGGAGGTCGGTGTAACTGTTTCTGTTACCTTCGCTAGTAGGCCTGGGCCGTAATTATCCCAGACTACTTTCAGGAGGTCCTATATTTCGCTTTCTCGTATTTTGGTGTCCGGTCCTAATCACCCGAGTAGAAATACCTGAAGGTTGCTTGTTTGGTTGTATCTTAGGGATCTTTATAGTGAGTGCTCTTTGCTCCTAGCTTGCCTAGCTTTATACTTTTTTGACTCTAATTAATCTATTAAAGTGGCTGTTCAAGCGCCTCATCGATCGAGGAGAATCCGGGGGTTATCTCTCGAGAGTACAGAGCCTTCTCCGAGAAGGCGTAGGAGTAATTTAGCAGGTGAATACCACCCTGTGGTATCTGACGCAGTGGAGAGAGATCCTCCACCAGGGTTTGAAGGTCATGTAGTTGGTTCTAGTGTCGGTTCCGAGAGGAGCGTTCCGCTCACCTCGAGAGTCTTGTTTCCACGAGAAGCAGGAGAAGAAGTAGAAGTAGAGGAAGTATCTAAATCTTCTGAGTCACTTCCATCTCCTCTTCCTCCTGATTATCCATTTGTTGTGGATTACATCGGACCTGAATCTACAAGACCAGAAGATCCTCCATATTATACATACCTTTCGATGGCCACGACTGGGAACGCAACTTCGGCTATGAGTACTACAGGCATTCAGACCCCTGCTTCGTTAGAAGGAGGGGGCACAATTGCTATATCTACAATTTCTTCTAGTACTGATGTGTTTGGCTCTGGTCACACCCAAGCACAAGCTTCTCAATCTGGTCCCTTTTGTTTCGGAATGCCCACTAGTGGGATTCCTTCGTTTTCCTTTTCCACTGCTGCAGCTGCATCTACGCCCATGTCTTCCATGGCTAGTGGGTCAGCTTCTTTTCAGGGGTTCCCCTTCGGAAGTGGACATATTCCTAATCCGAATCCTTCCTTAGGGTCTTTTCCTTTCACTTCTCAGACTCAGAGTTTTAACCCTTGGTCTGGAGGTCAGAGTTCGACTACCTTCACAGGTTGGAACCCTATCTTTACAACAGTGGGGGCAGGGAATTAGTTTTACGCTGGTCACCAAGGGAATGCTTATTTCCCTTCGTCGAGTGCTTATCAGGATTTTTCTCCTCTGTCTAATGCATGGAACCCCTATCAGGGGCTTTCCTCTTCATTTAATACTTTGGGAGGGGGAACTGGTCTGGTCTTTGGTAACTCTACGTTGGGAGGGGGTTCTTCTCCTTTTTCTATGAGTCCTTTCTGGCAACCTGGTGCCTTATCAAATCCAGGCTATTCTTTTCAGAATGTTGAGAATCCATCCCACCAAGGATGGAATCCTCAAGCTCCTCCTCGTTTACCTTTTCTGGCAACGTTAAACTTGCAAGATTTGTTGAAATTGACAAACGATCCGATCCGATATAGTCCGGGGTGGCCTCTAGTTCCTACCAAACTACCTTCAGACATTCCAAAGTTTGAAGGCAAGAATGGAGAGGACCCGGCTGACCATATCACCACTTTCCATCATTGGTGCTCATCTAACTCCCTGATTGAGGATTCAATTAGGTTGAGACTGTTTCAACGCACCTTGACGGGAAATGCTGCCAAGTGGTACATTGAGTTGGCTAGGGGCAGCTTTGCTACATTTGGATATCTGGCTACTACATTTCTTAACCACTTCCAGTTGCCCATCCGTTATGACGTCGGGACTGAACTCCTAGCTAATTTTAAGCAGGATGACGCAACCCACATTTCTGATCATATTCAGGAATGGCGGAGAAGGAAGAGGCTTATTAAAGCTCATATTCCAGGTGAATTCCTTTTGGAATGGTTTTTGAAATCATTGCAGTAAGATATTTCTAAGATGTATCCCTGTCTGGGGTATTTTCTGAGGAGCAGGCCATTTTTAGGGCCCAACAGCTTGAATTGATATATTCTCAGTCTGGTGTCCTTCAAAAATATTTTCCTAATGCTCCACGCTCCAAGTTAGACTTATCCAAGCCTAAACCCAGTCCTCATGGTGATGGACTTGTTGGATCAATCGATAGTGGTGCAGCTAACCTGCTTAGTCAATTGCAGTAGTTGTCTATACAATCTGCTTCTTCTGGTCAGGCTGTGCCTGCTGAGTCATCGCCTTCTCAATCTTTGTCAGTAAATGTCATTCAGTCTTCTAACCCTAAAGGAAATAAACAATTTAAAGGGAAGAAGAAGGGACATAATAAGAAAAAGGGCAAGAATGGGAAGGGTAATGCAAATAAGTCTAACGAGCAGGGTGGTGAGGGGCAAAAGGATAAAAATAAAGTGAAGTTTCCATGCAAGTTATGTGTTGGAGACCATCTTACTCGCCTTTTCCCTAAGATTCAGGATGCTCAGCGCTTGTTAGCTCAGCAGGGTTCTTCTGGTTCCCAGGCTGTGTTGACTAACCATTTTCCCCAAGGGCAACAACTTGTTGTTGGCGCGAATCAAAATACTGGGGCTTCCTCTGGGGGCACCTAGGAAGGGGAAATTCTGTCAAACATATTCATGATGAGTGCTCACGCGGATATCGCTACGAGATCCCGTGATTATGGCAAAGCTGAGGCTTCGAAAGCCAAGGGTGCTCCCGATGCTACTGAGCCGCTTCATATTACGAAGCCTACTTTTGAGCCTATGCCTCAGATGCCAAAAGCATCTACTAAGTAGGTGACGATTAATCCAAATGCTAAGGCTGCCCAGAACTACTCTATTGTAGAAGATATGGTGCAGAGTCCTTGTGCTATGTCTGCTCTTGAGGTGCTCCAGTCTTGTCCGGCTCAGCGCAGTGCTTTGCTCGCTGCTATTGGAGCTGTAGATCCAAAGAACTCTCTTATGATTACATTCGATATGTCTAATGTTAAGAAGAGACTCCCCCATCATATGGCATTCCATATTAAATCATCCTACCAAAAATGCAATATTTTTCGGATGGTCGTTGATGAGGGTGCTTCCACATGTGTGATGTCTCTCACTTGTTGGAAGACAATTGGATCTCCCGCAGCTGTTCCATCTACTACTCTCCTGACTGCATTTGATGGTCATTCTCACAGACCCCATGGTGTTGTCCCAACTTTGCCCATCTGTGTTGGGGGGAAAACTGTAAACATAGAAGTTGAGGTAGTTGATTCAAGTTTGGACTACAACCTTCTGTTGGGGAGGAACTGGATTTATGAGATGGATGTTGTTGCATCCTTGTTATTTCGAATTATTTGTTTCCCCCACGAAGGGAGGATTGTTACAATGGATCAATTGGACTATCCTCCTGTAGACTCGAATGCATCTACTGACTCAACTGTTCCAAAATTGGATAATACCGAGGCACCTATTGAGAATTTAGGAGTTGGGATGTATTCTTCCTTGATGGGTACTTTTGATATTCCACCTCCTACCATTCATATAAATGCAATTTCATCCTCCAAGACTCCTATTCGAAGATATTTCTTCATAACTCATTATTTCTCGGATCCTTGGACCTTACCTTCCCCTACTGCGACATTAGTGGAAGGTCAAGTGGGTGGAATGGCATTTCTGATGTCTGCAGTTGAGATTTCTTATGAGTCTATTGTTGACTCTGCAAAGTCCATTCCAGCTTCTCTTTCTCTGGAGGAGTTGGATGGCGATGTGGCTCCGGCTTGGACACTTAATTCTTCTTCTGCCTAGGATTGCCTTGATACTACTCTTCCATTTGAAGAGGCCATCCTGGAAGCTATGACTGGTGTAGAGAGACCGTGGGATGATTTTAATCATCGGTCTTACTTCTTACCTGATTTGAGCGAAGTTGAGTCAAGTTCTCCAAGTCCTGTGTCTCCTGGTCCTGTTCGCCCAGTCCTGAACCCTTTAGCACCAACACAGGTATATGCTGAAGGGAACATGGCTGTGATTTCTCCAACTATCCCAGTGAACATTTCCAGGGATCCCAATGTCATAGAGAATGTCTTCATTGGAGCTGAATGTTCCCCTGAAGAGATTCAGATTTATACTGATCTCTTTAAAGAGTATAAGGATGTGTTCGCTTGGTCTTATGAGGAAATTCCTGGAATAGATCCATCTATTGTCCAGCATGAGATCAAGACTTACGAAAACGCTAAGCTTGTGAGGCAGAAGCTTCGTCCGGTCAATCCTAGGAAGGCTACATCTATCAAAGCCGAGGTGGAGAAGCTGCTTAAGGCGGGATTTGTTTACCCTGTTCCTTTGACTGAGTGGGTTTCGAACCCTGTTCCCGTAGATAAAAAACAAGGAACAATTCTAGTTTGCATTGATTTCAGAGACCTTAATAAAGCATGTCCTAAAGATAATTACCCCACACCATTTATTGATCAAATTATTGATGAGTGTGCCGGTAATAATATTTTCTCCTTCATGGACGGTTTCTCCGGATATAATCAGATTACTATCTGTCCTGAAGATCAGCATAAGACTGCCTTTATTTGTCCTTGGGGTACTTTTGCTTACAAGAAGATGCCTTTTGGTCTTAAAAATGCTGGGGCTACATTTTAGCAGGCCATGTCATATGCCTTCCACGGCATCAAAGATATTATCGAGGCGTACTTGGATGATTTAGCTGCTCATTCTCAAAAGAGAAGTGATCATCCTACTCACCTCCGTCGCGTATTTGAACGGTGTCGTTTCTATAAGATTAGGTTGAATCCGAACAAGTGTGTTTTCGCGGTCACATCCGGTCAGTTTTCGGGATTTATCGTGTCTAGGGAAGGGATTAGGGTATATCCCTTGAAGGTTGAGGAAATACTTCAGTTGCCTCCCCCATCATCCATTCGTCAACTTCAAAGTCTAAAAGGAAAAGCTAATTTTCTTCGGATATTTATCGTAAATTATGCTGAAGTTACAAAGGGATTTATGAGATTGTTGAAGAAGGGAGTTCCATTCTTTTGGGATGACTTCGCTCAGCGCTCATTCGATGCTTTGAAAAAAGCGTTGACCTTTGCTCCTTTATTGAGTCCACATGATTATAGCAGGGATTTCCTTTTGTATCTTGCAGCAGCGGAATCTACCATTGGTATGGTTCTGGTTCAGGAGGATGATGCTCTTGCAAATCATGTTATATACTATCTTAGTCGAGGCTTGGTAGGACCTGAACTCCGGTATACTCCAATAGAAAAGCTAGCTTTAGCAGCTGTTCATGCTGTGCAGCGACTCCGGCATTACATTCTTCTACGGAAAACTTATATTTTGGCAGCAGCCAATCCATTTCAATTTGTTCTCAGTAGGCGAGTGATTGGGGGAAAATAAAATAGATGGATTGTGATTTTTCAGGAATTTGATCTTGAGTTTATGTCTGCCAAGTCCAAGAAATCATTGGTTTTCGCAGAATTGATCTCCGAGTTGCCCTGTGGAGATGAGATAGTCTATGATGAATCCTTCCCGGATGAACATTTGTTTCTCATCTCTGCATAGGATCCTTGGTATGGAGATATCATTGTGTATCTTCAGACTGCGAAGTTTCCCTCTACTTTTTCGAAAGATGAGCGTCGTAAGTTGCATCACTTGGCTAAAAATTATGTGATTATTGGTGATGCTTTATACCATCGAGGGGTTGATTCCATCCTGAGACGTTGCTTAACTCTCGAAGAAGATGAGGTTGTGCTGAATGATTGCCACAGTGGAGCTTGTGGTGGTCATTTATCTGGGCTTGCTACAGCCCAAAATATCTTGCGTGCTGGGTACTTTTGGCCTTTGATTTTCACAGATTGTGTCGAGTTGGTAAAAAGTGTCATCCGTGTCAAGTTTATACTCGAAAAATGCGCGCTCATCCAGCTCAGATTTTTCTAGTTATCACTGTTGGTCCCTTCACAAAGTGGGGTATTGATTATACTACTTGTAACCCACCTTCGGCTAAAGGTCACAAGTACATTATAGTAGCAGTAGACTACTTCACGAAGTGGGTCGAGGCTATGCCTACTTTTGGGAATGATGGTGAGACTGCAGCTCTTTTTCTATTCAACCAGGTTATTGCTCGTTTTGGTATTCCCAAAGAGATTGTCACTGACCATGGCAGTCATTTTCAGAACAGCATGATGGCTGAGTTGGCTCTGAAATTAGGTTTCTGGCAGGATCATTCATCTCCGTATTATCCTCAGGCCAATGGGCAAGTGGAAGTCGTGAACAAATCCTTGAAGACCATTCTTCAGAGGACGATTGATAAAGCTCGATCCAACTGGCATATCATGCTATATCCTGCACTTTGGGCATACAGGACGTCAATTAAAACTGCAACTGGCTTTACTCCATTTCAACTAGTTTACGGGTTGGAATCCGTATTTCCCATTGAATGCGAGATTCTTTCTCTTAAGTTAGCTGTTGAGCTTCTTTTGGACACTTCTAATCTTGAAGAACGTCTCCTTCATCTGGAACATCTCGATGAGTAGCGTCGGGATGCTGCCATGATGAATGAGGCACATAAAAACTGAGTTAAAGTTTAGTATGATAAGGCGGTCAAACCTAGGGTTTTCTCAGAAGGTGACCTTGTTTTGGTTTATGCCCAAGACAAGGATGCCCTGGGGGCAGGAAAGTTTAAGTCTATGTGGTATGGCCCCTTTATCGTCAAAAACGTCCTTAAGAAAGGAGCATATACCTTAGTTGATTTTGAAGGAAACGAGTTGCCGGAGCCCAGAAATGGGCTCTATTTGAAAAAGTATTATGCTTAGGCTTCAGCCTAGCATGTTGCTTTTGTATATAGTAGTTTTTTGTTTTGTACATATCTGGTTTTTAGGTTTTGGGTGTGATGGTGATGTTTTTGATCTGCTTTGGCAAGTTGTGTCAAGTGTCATGAGTCATTATGGTTTCGCCGATGGTGCTAGTAGACACACCCGGAACTTGGCTTCCGCGGCTTGGGTGCTTCATCATCCATCCGGTCAGCTGCTAGTATCAAGAGGAGTCTGCATTGGTCCTGCTTCAAATAATGTAGTAGAATACACTGCAGTTGTTCACCTACTCTCAGAGGCAATATCTTTGGGTGTTGATTCGTTGGTATTTTTCTTGGACTCTCAGCTGGTGGTGTTGCAGTTGAACAATACTTATCGAGTTCGAGATCCATTTTTACTCCGGTTGTTTTTGAGGGTACGTTTGTTACAAAGATCATTTCAATTTTTAACTTTCATTGATATTCCTCGAGTTGACAATTGGATGGCAGACTCATTAGCTAATCAAGCAATTGATTGGCATATTAATCATTCAATACATTAAAATTTAATCATCAAAAACATCATGCATTTTTGTCATACATTTGTCACATCATATCAAAAATTGCTGTATATATCATGTTTCAAAAAACTATGCAAAATTTGGATCCATAAGTCATACAAAATTTGGGCTTATGCTCGATCATGTTCAGGATCAAAAAATATATAGTCATCTGGTAAATAACATCTAGCTACTCCTGTGGTCCCTGCCCAGAAGCTGTATTCCTATAGAACATGATCGCAGTCGCGACTCGGCGGAATAACCGCACCCAATCACGAGGTACCCCTACTACTCGTCTCTGGACGGCCTCAAGCAGATCTTCCACTGCAACCATAGGCACACGGCGGGTCAAACCCTCCAAGTTCCTCTGTACAACATGGAGAGTTCTATCTAAGTCTACTATATCCGCCTCGCCTCTGCGGTGCTTATGTTGTGGGTAACCATCAAGTCGGACTGGTCCAATATCTGCATCATGATCATTTATAATATTGTAAGTCATTGGAATCCAATCAAAAACATGTTTCATTTTTTCATACATATTGAAAAAATCCAAAAAATCACATAATTCAAAAATCACAAACTTACCAACTGTGCCCCATGCCGTGCCAGGTGGAAGGACGAGGTCTGGATCGCCCCAGAAATCCATACCGGCATAGGGATAGTCGTCCAAAGCGATGATTTGTTCTCCCCACCATAGGAAGAACTCATCATCCCAGGTGGTTCGGGGGACTTCACTCCCCCCCAGTGTCTTCATCAGGTCTGCCCAGCGGGCAATTCTTGGGTCCCTTGGGCTGCTGATAGAAGAGATCACTTTGGGTCTCAACCCAGGAATCTTCTCGAAGAAGAATTTCATCAAAATTGTACCATATCCGAAATTTTTTGTCTTTGTCTTTCGGATGGAAGTCAATTGTTGCTTCATATTCATTAGTAGAGTTGTGCACCAATCATATATATGAGTTAAGCATTCCACTGCTATACCCATTTGAGTCCTGGATGCCTGGTGCAAGGAAGTCGATCCTACTACCCTACCAATGGTGAATAGGAGAATTTTCATGTGCAAGTCTCTTAAGTCTCTGATGGAAATTTGAGTTCCAACTTTCTTTGATCCCTCTATGCAGTAGATGTGGATGTAATCTTCCATGGTTAGCCCTCCCAAAGGCTTTCCATGTAAATCTACTGGTTCCCCCCTCCGGGAGAGTCCAGTAATAAAATAGATGTATTCCACTTTGATACGTAGGGGAATTTGATCTATTATGAAGCAATCTTCTTCCGGTTCCCAATAATTCACAAGTATTTCGAGCAACCAGACATTACTCTTCATATTTGGCATTTTGAAAAATTTGAGTAATCCACAATTGCAGAGAATATTGAGCGATGCTTGATCCTGTATTACTTCATTGTCAATGGCACTGTGCTCACGTTCTCTCCATGATATGGTCATCCTGCAAAAATTCAGTAGTTTGTTCATTAGATATGCCTTTTTTCATTTTGGGTTGTGCATACGCGACTTTCTTTGTGCACAGTCGTGTATATGCACGACTTGGTCATTATAAACCCGCATATGTGCAAACCCGTGATTTTAAACAAATGGTTCTACGGTGAAAATTCCTAATTTTTAACTTATGAATGGACAAAATGAATAACAAGGATGAATTAAGAGCTTACCTGACAAATTCAGGGAATTTTGACAGTCGATTGCTCCTGTTTTGACGAAAGAGGCTTTTTCTCCAGAGCTCTTTTTCCCAATTCAGCAAGTAACAATGAACCAAATGTGAGGTAACTTGTCTATTTATGTCCAAAATTGATTTTTTTTTGCAAAAAATTGTTATGCTTATTTTTTCAATCTATCTTAAGCTGCATAACTTGGATGCTTGGAAGTGCCTAGATTGGTATATTTTTAGGTACATTTTTGACGAAATCGAGATTTTTTCCGGTTTTTTATCCATGACTGCTGACCCGTCATGGCATGTATATGATCTTCACTGGCATATAGGTTAGGGAATCCACTTATCCATTTCATTTTTCATACTAGCCTCCATTATGATCACTTGCCATAGGGTCGATCCCATAAGGTCATGAGTATTACACCCATTTCACTCGCCGATTATTTAATCATGACTTGGTGGTAGAGCCTTCCTTTACATGGGTTTCTTAGTTAGTTCCTCGCTAGCACTTGTTGCACATGATGCATTTTATGTGGGCTCAGGAGTCCTCTTTAGTTCCCGCCATGACTTATGTGTTGAAGCCTCATTCTTCTTCTTCTTCACTATCATTTTTCTGGCTATTACCCTAGAGGCTCCCTGGTGTTGTTGAGTTGTATTACTGCATTGCATATTGGCTACTTGTTTATCCCAGCCTTTAGCCGGCTTCATTCAGACTCGATGTTTAAGCCAACTTTTGACCTTGACTGTCTGTACAAGTTAACCATTGCATGCACTTAGCAATCACGACTTGACACCCTTTTTACCCATGGATGGAACACTCCTTTGAGTATCGCTTACCAGTTTCCGCCACCTTGCATTGAGCATAGGATCGTTCCTATCCCAGGAACTAGTGCATATTTTTTTTTATACTCGTTCCGTCCATTGTACTATAGCATTCTTTTATTCTTTTTCAGGCTTATATGAAAAAGACAAAAAAATCAAATATTAAAAAAAAAGAGCGGGAACGGGATGTTACTTCATTAATTTTATGGCAGTACAGTATCAGTTTGTCACCCTTGAACAAAGCACATACACTTATATATTTCCTTCATTTGGGATGGTTTTAGTTTTGACCTAGGTGCAGCCTTATCCTTGTTTCACTGGTCAGTCCTCCCCCGGTTGGTTATCTCTTCCAATCATATGGAGAGTTTGTTTTTGCCTCCTACATAACAGACTTATACAGTGTCATTTTTTACTGCCATGGTCATCACGAGTCGTGCTTTTGTTCAAGGGAAGTATAACCAGAGTCGGCCATTCTGCGGTGTCTCTTGACTCATTATCCAGTCGGCCTTCCTGGTCTTGTCATTATCTTGTTCTATCACATCAGATGTTTTGGTATTTTTCTCGTGCTGGTTTGAGAAGGTCTCCATTGACTTCTCACTGGCGGGTTTGTCTCTTACCGACTACGACACATTGCTCTGAGAGCAAACCTAGAGCCGCACCCTGGCCCTATTTCCATCATTGATAGGTGACCTTGTGCTCAGCATTTGATCATCATTATGGGTCTTTGACTGAGTGGTTTTCCTTGTGTTCGATGTCAGCATACATTATCACACTTGGGATTAGTGCAGTACCTTGATTTCCATTTGACCCTATTGGTGGATATCTCGCCTCTGTGTCAGATTTCATTATTGGTTGGTTCAGAGGGTTTCTTCCATGCGCTAGCTTCATCTTGTGCATGTCGGAAACGTACTTCGGTTTGGTTCTGTCACTTTGCTTCGTCCGATTCCTTCCAAATCTTGGCCTGCGGGTTACACTTGCGCTGGACTGATGTGGGATGCCTTAATGCCTTCCTTCTAGCAAATCTTTTCCCATCGACTCCGACTCATTGCTCTGGGAATAAGGTCTAGAGTCCTTTTGTCAGTACCTTAGGGTTTGCAGTCATCAGTGGCAGACTCTTCGCTATCGACAGAGAGGAATCATGATTGCCTCCTGATTGGTAGATTCTTCCAAGTGTTCGACTTCAACTCATTTATTTGCACTTGTTAGATTGTACTGGGGCACCTTGACACTCATTTTCATTATTGGTGGGTTGTCTCGCGTTGGTTAACGGTTTACATCATTGACCGGTAATCCAACGATTTCTCACATGGTCGACTTCAGCTCATTTATTCCCATTGTGTAGAATTGTGCCGTCAAGATTGGTGAAGACCTCGGGTTGCACCAGCATTTTTCGGTTCACTTTTGACAATCCATTCAGTTTCTGCCAGTGATGCCATCCACCCTTATATGTTGCAGTTTCAGTACAGCAGCATCCTATATGTTGGCTCCCGAGTTGCGTGATTGTACCATGAGTTCCACCCCTTATGATTTGGTACTTGGAGATTCAGTTACTTTGTGATCAAACATCTATTTTCAGCATCATTGATCAGCTTTCTATATGTGATACTTGGACATTGATTCCGACTTCTACTTCCGGGCCCTGCTCAGATGATTCACTGTGTAATTTCAGTTCAGCTATACTTGTATACATACTGGATCCATTATGTACTCTCTATATACATATATTTTTGACTGAGCATGGGTATGCTCGCCTCAGATATGAGTTGACTCTCTGTTTCCTTTCATTGGTTTTTGGCAGGCTAAAATCTAGTGAAGTCCTCTCTTGTCCTTGTGAAGTTCTTTCTATGTGAATAATACATTTTGGCCATCATGTACCCCTTCTGACCTCATATATTAGGGGTTATCTGTTATAGCATCATTTTTCACCCTCATGTGATTCATGATTGTATTTATGGCTTTGGGCACCCTTTCCCATAGACTTGGACAAAATTCACTAAAAAACAGTGTTAAAAATCCCATACACGGTTATGCCCAGCTTTTTCCGCGTGTATACGCGAGTCCATACATACTTTTCCACGTATTCCATTAAAATCATTAAAAAATATATAAAAAATCCCTATTTTCGGGCTAGGTTGAGGGTTACTCCAGTAGTTCAACCACCCCAGCACGTGGCCAACTGTTTCCAACTGATTGAAACTAATTTGAGGGAGTATAAAAGCCCCTCATGTGCATGGCCTAAGGGATAGAGAAATTATTGATATTATACTCTGTTGGAATCCCTAATCCAAGTCTTATTTCCCGTGCCTCCTGCACTTCCCAAGTTCATTATAGGAAACCCTTGTTTCCTAGAGATGTTCATCTTTCTATATGTCATCTCATGTGCACAAGTTCTGAAGGAATCTTAGCGAGGCAAGGGTGGGATGGATCTGGATGACGGTATGTTTGAAGATCGTGGAAGGTTCAGGTGATCTCTCCACTTTTTATTACTGTACATGCTATTCATAATACAAAAGAACCATCTTGTTCCTGAGATACACGTGTTATAATCTACTTGCATATGTGAAAGTATTGTTATTTAAGCATTTACTATGGTTTATTGAATGTTTCACATGGATTTCACTAACATTTAGGGTAGATATATAGTGTACAACCAGTTTTCCGTGTATGCTTCTTCGTGGTTTTCCGGTTAAAGAAGAAGAAGGGTTGCTGGGGGTTTGGACCCTGCGGGATCTACTACAAACGTAGGACCTACGGGTACGTTCCTCGATCTATTATATCTAGTTTTTCGTGAACAAATATGATTGTGTGAGTCCTTCTTGAATTGCATGCCTTGATCTGTGGAGGTTTCAACCCAACAAACCTCTAGGGAGTTATTTCCCGAAACACTTCTTTACACCTTATTTTCATGATCAACTTAATATATGAGAAATATTACTTTATGTGAGCAGAAAGTATTAAGATAATGTAACAACAATCTAAATATGTGAGCAACAAGTTTTAAACATACTAGATATACCATATCAACACATAAACATCATGCACATGGACAACAGATATAAGTGGAAACCCATAAGGGAGAAAACCACATCTCATTATTGTTGTGATGCAAAGGCAAGCTCCAACTCCCACTCACCACTAATTTTATGTAGGCTCCATCCTATAGGAGGCTCCTACCTCAATTTTGCAAGCTACAACTTGCAAGGAAGCTCCAACTCTCATCCATTTTCTGCGGGCTCCAACCTACAGGAGGCTTCTACCTCAGCCAGCTACAACTAACTTCTATCAAGCTACAACTAGATATGGAAGCACCAACTTCCTCTATTTTCTGCAGGCTACAACCTACAAGAGGCTCCTACCTCAGTCAACTACAACTGACATCTATCAAGCTACAACTTGATAGGGAAGCTCCAACTTCCTAACACTTTCAAAATAAAACACTTGCTGATTTACCTGGATATCAGCTTTGTTCTGTTCCTTCTTTTCTGCTGTCCATTAGTTCTCATATCTGCCATATATCATCTCTGCATCTTCTCAGATTCTCTATTAGATCCTCCTTCTTCTTACACTCTCTGCATCATTTCTCCATTCTCTAACCCCTCTGCATATCAATGTGATATTATTTATAGAGTTCATCACATTACTGTTTGTATCCCACAGGGAATTCGAAGTGAACAGCCACGACTCTTTGACTTTTGCCTTCTCATTTCTTTATCCAGCATATTCAGAAAAATATTACAATATGTATACATTTCAATATTACAGTGGGATATTTCTTTTCCTTCGGAGACTTGACTTTGCATCACAAACAATATAAAATAAATTAAAGCATTTACATTCACATTTTCAGTTACATACATCAATTTCACTTAGCGCTTTCTGGCCCTTGGCTTGCTGGTTTTGTCTTTTCTACTGCTGTCAAGTAACTGTTCTACATACCTCTTATTTCTATGCATGTACACCTGTCAACCCAAAATTTTCATTCTTGTGCATGTAAAAATGGATTCCCATTAATGTGCTCTATACAAATTCTGATCTGGGCAATTTCAATATCTTATTTTCTGAATTGGCAATTTAAATTACTGTACGTGGAAGTTTTTTTCCTCTATGGTTATGAAACCATACATATGATAAACTTCATATTTCAAATATTCATATACAATTCTCTTCTATAAAACCCAAGTAATTCTCGGCAAATAACTCAGGCTTTAATGCTTTACCAATTCAATCTTTGATTCAACATCAAACCCAATTCACAATACTTATATGTGGTTCTTTACCTGTTTCAAATCTTATGGTTAAACTCATATATTGAATCAATATTCAATATTCCAATAAAATAAAGTTTCTCACCTCGAAGGAGCTCAACCCAATACTTGAAATTTATAAAAATCCATATATGATATGCACCAAGCTCACCTTCTGCATCTAACTATAAGGAGCTTCCGCACATAGACTCAATTCATATGTAAGGTTCGGCTCTATCGTATATATACCTCAGCGTATATTCCGACACCAATCCAATTGTTAAGAACCTTTAGTATTCCAAAACCCACCTTATGAAATGTGAATTCATTTATATCAAACCTTTGGTTCATACCATTTGTTTTATATTTAGAACCCAAACTTTATAAGTAGGCCCAAGGCTTATCATAATAGCTGAACTATACAGGTATCTCAACTCCGAAGTTCGAGTCAATTGATTTAATACCAATGCATACTTTAATCTCCAACTTTGGTTTTAAATCCCTGATGCATTAACACATAATAGTTTAACTCCAAACTTCATATGATAACACTCGCACCCACGCACTTAACTTACCACTTCAATCGACGGCTGCATACTTATCGCACTTCCTTTTGATGATCTGACGATCATCACACAACCAAACCACCCATCTTTTAATTGTTCATATTAACGCGATAAAGTGCATTAACAACCCAACAACTTGCTAATGCGAACATCGTGTGATCCTTGGATCGGATCATCCAACAACTATCGCACTTTTTAAGAACTAAACTTTAACTCCCAAAATAAAATGTGAAATAGGTAGTTTTGGAATACGGCCCTATGCTACGTGTCAACAGCCGGACGATATCGCATTTTGATTTGCGATTCCACTTACCACCTTCAAAAAAATGTGAACCCGCTGGTTTTACTTCTCAACACCGCTTTCACTGTTCATTGGCTCATGGTTCCGTTTAGTACATGGTTCTGCTTTCCTCCATTCTATTTCAATTTCACCTTTTCATATGTTAATTTTTAATTCACCCACATATTAACATGACATTCCTCCTACACAGTGAACTACTCGACAATTCATCATATAATCTTGCTACGTCACCAAGGCTCATTTACAAGTCCTAGTGCCTCGTTCTCACCACACTGCTCCGTCGATCTAATTCCATGATGCCTGCAATTCGAGATTTCAATTGGGCCATCTCCAACCCTCACGGCCCTTGCCAATACAGTATTACTGTGCCATCACCTGATTTCACAATTCCCTTCGTGGGTTCAACCATAAACTCCCACTGTATTAACTGGGTTCATAAGAACATTTCCATATGCCGGATTCTGAATTGAATTCAGATTTCCTCCTATGTCATCGATCCTTACAGTGATCGATGACTGTACTTTCCTTAGTATCTCTCAGAAATATATAACCTCATTCACCATAATCCACACTAATTTAACCAATCATATGTAGAATCACATTTCTAAACCCATGTGCAGAGTTAAACATACAATTTCTCAGTCCATCAACACATATAATTATGAAAGGACACTTTCATATAAACCAATGACAATACTTAGAGAAATCTCTGGTCTGGCTAGATTTTCAATTCGATGGCTTTCTGCTACACTACCCTTGTCCCTCTATTTATAGTTAAATAACCATTCCATCTGCCTCTAGGTTGGCACTGGTTCGAACTCACAAAATTTACACAAATGAATATTCATTCTCGATCTTACAGTCAACCCTGTCTCAACAATTTATGGATTTTCTTCAATTATCTGCAGAACACCATAAAAAACCTTTGCCACAGAGTTTATTCAAAACTATCTATAAACCATCAATGCACAGATAATTGCACACCACACCATCAATAACACAAAGGATCCATTTAGACCCCCAATTACAGAGTCTCACCTCACTGGTTCTCACGTTTCAACCTCACTACTCTGTCTCTCTAGATCTCCAATCAAATGGTCCTTCTACTACTGCCTCTGCTTCTGCTTCATGTTTGTCTCCTTTGTGCTCATTTTATTCTTTCTTACTGCTGCCTCTCTACTACTGTGCTTCTTTGCTACCTCTGCTACCTGTCTTCTAGTTTGCCTTATTGCTGGTTTAGGTGCTTCTCCTTTGTGCTCCTTTGCCATCAATGACAACATTTCCAACAGTCTCCCCCTTTGGCATTGATGGCAATACACTTCCTCTGCTTTCCTTTTAGAAGACCCTTTTTCCTTTTCCTCCCCCTTTGACATCAATGGCAAAGGGTTGCACATTTCTCAGTGTATATTCTATCTTTGCATTTCTTCTCTCTGAGTTGAGTTTAGGCCCTTCTTCTTTTGAATTTATACCTTGCTGCTCCAGACTAGTGTACACGAGTTGTTGAGAGAACACTTTTGAGAATAAGTGAACTTGTATATACACAGTAGGTTGATACCATCCCAAAGCATAGACTTCTTTCACTTGTATAAAGCTGAAAGTGAAGATAATGACACTTCATAGAACATACTTATATAGTTAGACTTATATGCTTAGAGATGCGTCATTGGATCAATAATTAAGGATTGTGAATGCTCCATGTGACATATCAAGCTTGCTTCAGCTATACTTCAGTTTATATTATAATATTCATCTACGATGCATATCTATTGAGGAAGGTTGTAGATGGAGTAAGTCTTTTTTTTGCAATACACATCTGCAGTACACATCTGTTCAAATATGATGATGCCAATATATCTTTTGTGGTTGTGGTCCACCTGTACTGCCTGTTGTTGGTGATATGTGCTAGACTGCTAACAAGGATATTATACTTAAATAGCTGAAAGGTCCTTGTTGCTGATGTGAACAATGAATCAACCAGAATTTAATCTAAGAGATCAAATGCCTTTACTACTTGCATAATGTACTTTCAAAACAAACCCTTGAGGCTAGATACCTTCAATGTATTGGTCATTCTCACTTATCAACCATGAAATTTTCTTTATGACATAATGAGGTATGTATGTCAATGATCAATCTCTCTTTAAAGGTGAATTACCAACAAATCCTTTATGCTGAAGTAGGATTTGGATGAATTAATAAAAGACTTTTGAGCTTCAAATGGTAATCACAACTAGTCCTTCATGCTTCAGATACTTTAACTGTTCTATCATGATGATCTTCCGCACACACATATTCAAGATGTTTAATTGAAATCTCAACAAACAGACTTCACATAGTTTTATGAATGATCTTAAGGAAGAGGCCTTGAAGATATATCTATACTGACTTGAGGAAGGCATGCAATTATATCTAGAAATAGATATTGCTTCAATGTACTAATTCAAGTGTAAACAAGATAATGATTCTTTTTCCCTTTCATTGACTCTTTTATGCTTTAATAATGCAAATAAAACTAGGATACTACCTTGATGTACTCTTGCCATAATCCTTTGATCCTAAGGACCTGTACCATACTGCTACTCTATTGATAACATTTGGTAGTTTGTTGATAGGCATGTTGCTTGTACCAAATACCAATTGATACTACTTTGATAAATCATGCAGAGATTTCACTTTAGCTTGAACATGAACCCATAGTTTCTACTATTGATCTTTCTACTATTCACAACAACAATCATCAATATACTGAATTTGATCTTAGCATCATTAACCATTCTTCTTTTTCTGCCATTCTGTTCAAAGGAAAGCCATTGCATGTTCCTTTCTAGGACTGCTCTAGAATCATTTTTGCTTTATATTCAATTCAATTGTTCTAACATAAAGATATTTGGGAAGACATCCTCAATTTCTATACTAGGAGTCTTCTTGGGCAGATCACTTAGAGATTTATCACTTACTTAACAGTACTCCTCCAAGGGGAATTTTCATGGATGAATGATGTAATTACATAATGATGATAGGCACTTCTCTTACTTATCCTTCTTAATGTGATTCATTTTTAATTCTAGCAGTATGAGGCACAATGCGATCATCACTTAATGTGCTGATGTCTTCTTAGCTTACATGATCATGGCTGATGTTTTCTATACCATCATGGCTACTTGCTGCCTTCTCTTCTCCCATCAACCTATTGGCTATTGAGTGCTTCTAGTATTCTTCTTCTTCTATAGTTCTCTTTTAGAGAAAATTTCCTTTCCCTTCCTGATCTTATAGTTGTTCTCATTCCAAAGCAGCTCTTCTTAGACTAATTTTGTGGGGACTATTTATGAACTGTGTTAGTGTCCCGTGATTTGGCCGATTGGTGAGCCAAATGACGATGTAACATCAAACCAAGCTTTGGAGCCCGAGGACCTAGCCTTCCTGGACTCAGAGAGGGCTCTCTCTATTATATATAAAAGATATCGGTGTGTTTGCTTGTGGTGTTCTAATATTAGGCTAGTTATGAAGTATGTTTTTTGATTTTTGGTTTTTTAAGTTGTGAGGAATGAAATTGATCAAAGATATAAAATAGATAAAAAGATGTAGATTAACTGGGCTATGGGGTCAAAAGGCCAAGAAAGCTATTAGATGACGATGCAAGGCTGTTGAAGGGCCGATTTGATTTCAAGGTAGAAAGGATCTTTGGACAAAATGGATTAAATGGACATCAAGTTTGTGAATAAAAAGGAGTTTCAGGCATCACTGGTTTGATAGATAACATAAACATGGTAAAGAAAACTATAAATATTTAAAATGTTCTTCTGTAAAACTAATAAACATTTTAAAACAAACATTTAAGCCCATACTTAAAGTATAAGACCTCACTTTGGAAATAAGCGTTGCTATGAGACTTTCAAGGAAAAGCAAGATAAAATGAATAAACTCAAAATGCTATGAAGATAAATAAACACAGTCTTTAAGTTATTGGGCACTTTGACAAACAAGCTTTCATAGTTTTAGGCAAAGGGCTAGATCGGGACTAGGCCTCTTTGGTTCAAACAAAATGATAATCTTAATCAGTCAAAGAGATAGTTTCATGGATGGAAACTATGGACAGTCATAGGTAAGCAGGGCACACCATACATCCTACTCAACATGCATAGATCTATTAATGAAACTAGCAACAATATCCTCAAGTTATTAAAGAGCAGTTAAGAATTTTTTAATGCAACTAAGGAAGAAGAAAACATAAAAGCTATGAAGATTCAAGAATTTTGAGGTGCCTCCATGGGCATATCTCAAATTTAATCTCTACTGATCTATAGCAAGCAAGAATCATGTATCATGAATGCAAACTAGAAGACAACAACAAAGCAAGAAACACTATACCATTCTACCATGTCATGGAATCCATCAACAATCCTTCATCATCCATCCAAGAACATTCAAGGAAATCCAAAAGCATAACACAAGTATTTTCTCAAAGCTCATATGATCATATATTGCTTCTCTTCGAAAGTTCGCCTTGTTTTAATGAGAGCTTGTGGAATAAATAGGCTCAAGTGAGGAAAACCTCATGGTTCAACTAGCTATCCCATTGGCCTAATCAAAATATCTAAACTTGTCCTTGAGGCTTTGCAAAGCCCAAGGCACAAAATATCCCATAAAATATCTAAAAAATGCTAAAAACAGAAATTATATTGACTTTGCATCATTTTCCAAGTGCAAAAATAGCTAAACGCACATTTCGAAAAAGCAGATTTTTGAGGTTCAACAATTACAAAAATACTTCAAATTTATATCAGAAAAAGGTCCCCTGACTTGCCGGAAACATTTGGCAGCCTTCCCTGTGTCAAAACAAGGCTCATAATGGCCCGTTGGAAAGCTCTCTGTGTCTAATTTCCGGTGCAACTGAAATTTCTCCAATCCGATGCCCAAAAGTCCTCCAAATATGCACCTGTGTGTAAAAAACCAAAAATTTGCACCCTGCTGATAGACTGGGAAGAATGTGCAAAAAGTGAGCATTTTTCGCTGTTTTGAAGGGGAAAATGATCTTCAAATGCTCTGAAAATCGCTGAGGACCTGCTCATGAAATTATGGCACCTAATGGTACAATTCTCCTCTCTTGACGAATCCTCAAAATGAAATAGCGAATTTATGAGTTTTTGATCAAAAGCTCAAAAATGCCAAAAAACCCAAAGTTGTCAAAATGGGCCCAAAATCTGTGTGCATGACGCTCAAGGGTCCTTAGCAACATGCTCCAAAGCTGAAGCCAAAATTTCAACTGCTGATATGTCTTTCTTCTCTTTCCGTGCTAGGCTCTTCCCTTTTGCCTCCTTCAGTTTCTCTTTGGCGGTCTTTAGCTTGCGCCGGGAAAACTGATTTAACTTTCGATAATGCTGTGTTCTTTTCCTTTGCAGCTCCAGGTCTCTGTTTGCCCTTTCAAGTTTCATCTCCAAGTGTTTATTGTCTCTTTCTAGCCATGCCTCTTTATTTTCTTCAATTTCTTGCTCAAGTAGGGCAGTGAGGGGAAAAGATTGAAGATGAGCCTGTTCTTCTTCCCTTTGCTTTTCCAGGGCTCTTTTAAGCCCTATGGTTCTAGGCCTCTTCCGCCTAGGCTGGTCTTCCTCTTCATCTTCATCAAACTCACCGATGAGCTCCTCTATCCTTACTTGTGCTTTAGTAGCCTCATTTTTGTATTTGATTTCCCGTGCTTCATGAACAACCAAATGGAAATTCATTTGTTTATTTTGTGTCTCCAAGAAATAATTGAAGTTTCTTGCCCGATGAAGGTCCTTCTCTAATGCCTCAATTTTCCCCTCTCTATGGATTAGGAGGTTTTCAAGAATGCTGGCTTCATTATCACTGTCATCGCTTTGGATTGGGATGACAGCCAATGCACCTCCGTGTTTTTTACTTTCTCCAATATTGCCTTTCCCTTTGAAGGCCAATCTTGCACTCTTCCTTCTTGGCATACTAGTGAGAGTTTCCTTGGGCGATTTTATTTTGCTAGGGACAACTCTTGTCACTTTTCGAGTGGCAGCCTTAGGCCCTTTCTTTCTTGTTGTGCTAGGCTTTGTTCTTTTGGGAGAAGGAGACATAATGGCTTTACCCTTGTCAATTTCTTGAAACTGCTGCTCTTCTTGAGGCTGCTGTGTGTCCTCTTTAAGTTGCTTCTGTCCCTCAATATTATGAGGCTGGTCTGCCTCAAATCCTTGTTTCCCTTGATCATCAACCTTATGCTGCTGTTGTGCTTGGATTTCCTGCTCATTTTGTGGCTCAAGCAGCTACTCAAATTCCTGCTCAAACTACTGTTCATGACCTTCAACATCAAGCTGTTGCTCTTCCTCTTGTCCCTGTTGTTCACTTTCACTGAGATGCTGTTGTTCAGCACCTTTTTCTTCTTGCTCCTGTTGTTTCCCTTCATCTGCAATTTGCTGCTCTTCACCAATCTCTTCCTGCTATTCAGACTGATGTCCCTGTTCACTAACATCAAGCTGCTGATGTGTTTCCACCTCATGCTCACTGGGTGGCTCAAGCTGCTGTCCCTGACCATCAAAATCATGCTGCTGTTCTTCATCAGTTTCTTCATGATCATCCCCTTCCTCTTCTACCTGTTCATGTCTTTCTTCTTCATGCTTTCCTGATTGTTCTGTAGGAAACTTGAGCCTTCTAGGAGTAGGCTTGCTGGACAAAGGTACAGGGCGATGAACAGGCTGGGTGGGAGATATGTGGACAGGAGGAATAGTAGAGCAATCTGGGTGGCTGATAAAAACATCCCAGATTATAATGGCAGATTCCTCACTGGTTCTTCTCTATGGGATGCAAGTTTAAACACTGTTATGCTTTGTTGACACAGAGGAAAACTGGACAAGGTAAAAACATTTATGGGATGCTTTATTGTTTGTTTAACAACAAGTTTATTGCTTTCATCTAACAACCTTTAACCTTATATTTCCCAAACTGTTCCACCTTCCCACTGTGTTTTTCTTTTGGGGGTATGCACTTGGGTCTTATACCAATAAACACAGTAATTTTAATATGCAGACCTCAGGCTCAAGGTGACATGGGAATCTTGAGTGTTTAATCGTAAAACACCCCTCTCTTAGCAAACTCAAAACAGTGGTTTAGACTGTGATTTTCTAACCCTTTCTCATCATTGTGCAGTTTGAAAAACCAAGGAAGACACATGAAAATACCTTGAGAACTTGATGATGGCTTTGGAGGTGAGGTTGAGCACACTTCAGAGGTGATTTGAGGGTGTTTTGGAGGCCATAATTACACGCGACACGTTTAGAAGGAGGAGCGCCGCGCACAAACAAGTTGTCGGGTCACCTATCGGGTCGGTCGGGCGTTGCGTACAGGCGCGTCGCACACATGTACAGGCGCGTCGCGCAATAGTTGACCGCTTGTGTTAAAATTCTCCGTAGCGCGTCGTGCAATACTCCAGGCATGTCGCGCAATGAAACTGTGTCAAACTCCTTCAAACCGCTCCGAAACTTCTTTGTTTGATCTTGAGGGCAACAAAGGGTCTTTGCTCGATCTTGATGAATTTGCAATGGTTTTTATCACTTTGGAATGCACAAAATAGCCAACGGTCTTAATCCCTTTTGAAAAGGTGTAAAGGCCAATGGGCTTTTGTCATTTAGAAATGAAAAATTGAAATCCAACTCCGTGTTTAACCTTTGCAAGGCCTTTTTAAAGGTTTTCTTTTTGCAATGCTGCCTTGGTGTACTCTTTGAAACTTGAAAACATGTTGACTTCATTTGAGAGGTGCTCACCCTTTTTGAAATGATTTCGGCAACAGAGTTTTTATGCCTTTAAAAAATGCTAATAGAGTTTTCAACCCTTTTATAGGAAGAAAATACAGTTTGAAAGGTCAGAACTCTGTTCATTTATGCATATAGGTTTGAAAGGTGATCCTTGTCAATTTTGTCTTTTTGGTGACAATCTAACACAAAAATTCAAACTTTGAATATTACCCCGATGACCTATAGACCATTCTCTGCCACTTTGTTAACACTGATGGTGATATTCATTATGTAAACCCCACTCCAAAACTGTTAAAACAATACTGAAGACTGCTTTGTTATTTGAAAGGATAGGGTTTGTCTTTTCAACTTGCTTTGATAGTTTCTGTCTCCAATTGCTTCTTCAACCTCTTTCCCACTGTAGGCACCAAAAAGTTGCTGCACTTATTTGGATTTTTCCATGGCCCTTTGATTAAGAAGGGCACCTCTTTCCAATACTCTTCTCTGCTCAGGAAATATCACCATGATGCCTCTGTCCACTTGAATAATAAAAACCTATGTTTGTTTCAAACTTTCCAACACACTGACAGTAGGTCAAAGCATCTCTTTGCCTATTATGACCAATAGTTTCAATGGTGATGTATCTTGATGACAGAAACCTAGATTGTCTGTGCTAGCTATTATAGCATGTTTGAAAGAGCAGCTGTCTATAAATGGAGCTGCTTTCATGTGGAAATAATGACATGGCCTGAATAACCTTGCAAGCTGTTCCAGAGTTTTAAAACTCAGACCATAACCTGTTTTAATATCCTTGTGTTGAGGGGACAAACATATGAAGTGTAAAAAGCAGCTAGGGTTACTCATAAACACCAAGGCTCTTATTAGCCATTTTCTTCTAATGGAACTCTGAAATCACCAAACTTGCTGCATCTGAAGGCTGCATTTGTCTTTGTGGTGGTGTGTAGCTTGCAACAACTAGACTTACACTGGCGCTTTGACTGATAGCAAGATGTCCCCTGTCAGAGACTGTGTACTATTCTCCTGCCTCTTCTTTAGGTTCATCCAGAAACCATGGGCTGTATTCCACATTTCAACAGAAACAAAAGAACACACAGGGGTCTTTTCACTAAAGTATTTTCCTGCTCAAGACTGATTGAAACTATTCATTTTAACACCCCTGCAGAGATATTTGTTATGATAGCTTTTATTAAGGAGTCCTTTTTTGATGCGCCCTGATGATGATTGAGAATTCAAATGATTATCTTTACAAGACATAAGACCAAAACTTTGTTTTCTTTTGTCTTGTACATTCAGATCTTAGCCCTGTTATGATCATCACTTACACTCAGAAACCTAGAGTCACTGTTTTACTGTCTAGCAAAAGCAAACCTGTGCTTATAGTAATTTCTGCAATCCTTGAAGTCAATATTGGCCATCGCCCTCTGCTTGTAAATGAAGGAGGTGCCTTAACCCTCTGCTTGTAGATGAAGGAGGTTCTTGGCCATGACAAATTACTAGTTTGCTTGACAGTGGTGTCTTTCTTCTACTGTGATTTCATGCTGAAAGGAAGCTGCAAGGTCTTGATGAGTAATTATCTGTCTTGCAGATATATCTCAGGCTCATGTTTACATTGAGAAGCAGTTGTTCTTCTAAATGTAGATTCAAGCAATTTCTTCTGAGATGATGTTATATTTCCTGTCTTTGCAAAATCCATAAAACATTGTAAAACACCTAATAATCAGCTTGAGACTGTGGTCTATGCAGTGCTGAGACTTAGGGGTGTGTGAGTGGCACGACTTAGGGCTGTGATTAATTTCATTTGTAGAGTGGGAGGTCTGTCCTGATTGGTCTGTAGCAGATGGAGGTTTTTTTTTTTGGCCTTTTGATGGTTGCCAAGGGTAAAATGCCTTAAAGTGCCACTTCTTAACTTAGGGGAGGCTTTTGAAACAGAATTGGATTTTCCTTTTAGAGCTGATGGGCAGACCAGTAGGGCTGAAGCTAGATAGGATAGTGATAATGAGTTTAACTTTGACATGGGCGGACTGAAAAGTAGGAAAGGCGAAAAAAGTTTTATGAGGGTTTTCTAGATGAAAAATTGACATATGGAGATCAGCTTCTAGAAAACTCAGCTATGGATCTAGTCATCACTAACAAGTGAAAAATACTGATGACTAACAGTGGCTCCATTTGGGGAGGGCAACTCCTCGTCAGGAGGTGTCCAGAATTCAGATCTTTGGCTTATGAAGACCAGTGCCTTATCCATTGGCACAAAATTTCACCCTTCTTTGATGCTATTTCTGAAAAGTGATGGCATGGTTAACATCAATGATACTTCTACCTACCCCACTATCTTCCCTAACATTTTTTTCTTCTCTTTGGCGCATTTGAACTAGCAGCCTTTTGACAATGTATATTTTTCTTTTTGCAAAATGAACCTATCTATTTCTACTCTTATATCTGCCGGGAGTTCAGATTAAACTGATGAACTCCTTCATTACTCTACCTACACTAGATCAACTGTCAAGATTAAGCAGTTTGACAGGATTTTGTTCTCTAATCTAAAACATGAAATTTAAAATGATCAAATCAGGATTAGATAGTCTGATTTGTCATGCATTTGCGGCATAAAAGACAAGCTGCACACAAATATTATTTTGCAACAAAAGGAAAACTAGACAAGCGGGGCTAAGATGTACAATGTATTTTTTATCCCTCACTTCTCTCTTTGGTTCTGTTTTAGGCATGTGGAACCAGATTCTCTCCCTAATCTAAACTCTGTGATAAGTCAATCTTACACAATGTTGACTATCTTTTGCACTCACTAACTTATCAGTAAATAAATTTAAACATGCTCAGCTATGATTAGGCTAGATAGTTGAACAAGACATTGAAGTGCTAGTAGCAGCATTTAGACTTGCTCGCTTTCCGAAGGACTATTTTTGGAACATGGGGTTTTGTTCTATCTTCACTCGCCCTCTTTTCTATCTTTTACTGTTTTTTACTTTTCTATTTTTCAACATTTCAAACAATGGTATATACAATGAATGAAAGTGTTTCAAACTCAAAAATGGAGATCCTGACAAAAATAATGCTTTAATGTCCTGCCATTCACAGGACCTCCAAAAATTTCAGTCCCATCAGGTTCTTGCAAGAAGAAAGCATTGTTTCCACTGAATGAGTTGATGATGTAAGGCCCTTTCCATAAATTTTCAAACTTGCCATGTTTACCTTTATCTTCCCTTCTAGAATCCCATTTTAAAACTTTATCTCCAATCTGAAAATCATTTTCCTTAGTTCTTCTGTCAAAAATCTGTTTTATTTTGTCTTGTGCTAACTGAGCCCTTTGGTAAACTTCTTCTCTGGTTTGTTGTAAATGGATAGTCTGATTTACCCTCCTTTGCATGTAATTTTATTCTATTTGGACTTCTTGTAATAGCTTCATTACCGGAACCCCTAAAGATGTTGGGAAAATGGCATCTATACCATAAACTAGCTGGTAAGGAGACATACCTATGGATTTATTGGTGGTTAATCTATCAGCCCATAAGGCGTGTACTAGTTTTCCATGCCATGCTTTTTTATTTTGTTCAAGAAGTTTTTTGATAATGTTGACTAGGCTTTTGTTAGAAGACTTGGCTAAGCCATTACCTTGAGGGTAATAGGTTGTGGAATGTCCTAATGAAATGTGATATTTGTGACAGAAGTCAACCATTCTTTTGGAGGAGAAGGCAGCGACGTTATCTGTAATGATCTTTCTGGGACAGCCAAATCTAGATAGGATATTGGTTTCTAGGAACTTGATGATGACTGAATCGGTGGCATTCCGGGAAGGTATGGCTTCTATCCATTTGGTAAAGTAATCAGTGGCTATGAGGATCCATTTATGTTGAGCAGATGAGGAAGGGTAAATTTCATCGATAAAATCAAGACCCCATTGCTGGAAGGGTCCTTCAACTATAATGGGATGTAAGGGCAAAGGTAAAATCTTTTTCTTGCCATCGAAAATTTGACATTTATGGCATGTCATAACTAGTTTGTGAGTGTCATGGAATAAGGTAGGCCAATAATAACCGGCTCTAAGGATTTTTTTCGCCGTGGTTTTCCAGTAGAGATGGCCCCCACATTCCCCTTCATGCATTTCATGCATAATTTTCCTTGCATCAGACTCAATCAAACATTTAAGAAGCATACCAGTGGGATTTTTCCAATACAAAAAACCATCTATAATGCAAAACTTTAAAGATTTTTGTTTAAGAAATCTCGCTTTTGTTTTTGATAAAGTCAGAGGAGCATTCAGATAAGTTAATACATACAGAATATCTGCATACCAAGGTGAATCCAGAAATATTTGATCAATAGAGGGGAGTGTGCACTCTTCCTGTTCTTCTAAGGCATCAACAAAATTTATATCTAAAGCTTGGAGGTTGGTTTTAGCCATTAGCCTTGCAAGTCCTTGTCCTTTAACTAGTTTGGTAGGTCGGATTTCTAAGTCATATTCTAGGATGATAGCGATCCATTTTCCCCTTTTACCATCGGGATCTTGGTTCAGAATGTCCTTGACGACAGTATTAGGGACAAAAGCTATGACATGAGAATGCAAGATGTAAAATCGGAAATCTTTCAGTGCTTTTACTAATGCGAATGCCTGTTTTTCCATGATGTTGTATTTTAAGGGAGAATCTCTCAGGGATTTGCTAAAAAAGGCAATGGGTTGTTCTTTCCCAGCTGCATTTTTCTGTAACAACACCGCAGCTATTGTGTGTTCTGAGGCAAATGAAAAAATGTAAAAATCTTTGGTAAAGTCAGGGCTTATCAATACTGGTGTTTCAGTTAAGGCCCTTTTAATTAGTTCAAAAGATTTTTTGGCTTCTATGGTCCACTTAACCCCGACCTCCCTTTTTAACATGTTTGTGATACCTTTCAGGAGTTCGGCAAGGTTTGGGATGAATCTTCTTAAGAAATTTATCTTTCCGATAAAGGACTGTAACTCCTTTATGTTTCTGGGGTGACTTATCTGCAATATACCTTCGATTCTCTGGGGGTCTATTTTAATTCCTTCTTCCGAAATAATGTGACCTAGGATTTTTCCTTCCTCTAGACCAAAAAGTGTTTTCTTGGGGTTTAGGGATAAACCATATTTTCTGCATTTGTTGAAAACCTTTCTTAAGTGTGCTAGGTGTTCTTCATCTGATTTGGAATATACCGTAATATCATCCAAATATATGACTATGAAAATACCTATATCTTCTGAGAAGGCTATATCCATAGCTCTTTGGAATGTGGCACCGGCATTCATCAATCCAAAAGGCATTTTAACGTACATAAAGGTGCCCCAAGGTGTGGTGAAAGCTGTTTTGTGTTGATCAATGGGATAAACCAGCACCTGATTATAACCAGAAAAACCATCTAGTAATGAGATTCTTTTGGCACCGACTACATTTTGAAGTATGTGGTCCATTTTGGGCAAAGGATAGTTGTCCTTTAAACAGGCTCTATTTAGGTTTCGAAAATCAATACAGAGTCTGATTTCGCCGGTTTTCTTCCTAACCGATACTAGATTTGAAACCCACTCAGAGTACCTGAGAGACACTATTATTCCAGCATCATACATTTTTTTAATTTCTTTTTCAACCAAAGGTAGTAATACTGGGTTTATTCTTCTCAGTTTTTGTTTAAAAGGCTTCTGGTTTTCTTTAAGGGGAATCTTATGCTGAATGATACTCGTATCATATGATTTTAGATCTTGGTATCCCCATGCGAACACATCTTTAAATTCCTTGAATAAATTGATGTACCTTTGTTTTATGTGAGGCAGGAGGGTTTTGGAAAGTTTAATGTTTTTGGGCTCTTCTAGACTTCCTATGTTGTATTCCTCTATGTCATCCTCGGTAGATTCCATTTTTGGTTTTTTGGCCACATCGTTAAAGTCAAACAATTCTTCTAAAGGTGCGAGCCCTCTGGGTATGGTGTCATTTTCGCAGTGTAAGACTTCAAGTTCTCTTTGGTCAATGTCCTCTCCTATTTTATTTTCATATGGACGATCTACCAGGTTTAGATTGGTCCACAAAGGTGGATTTAGCTCTTGGTCTTGACTTTGGCTGGGTTTCCTTTCTTTGTCTTCTGAGTCTGTTTTGGTTATTTCAAACTCATTCCTAGATTGTAGGAAATCATCAATTTGATCATCATCTTGGAATATTTGCCAATGGTCAAGATTATCTGGTACTGTAGGGTGATGTTTGACCTGAGTACTATATTTTTCACTTAGGCATGGTATTTGGCCATTACTAGCAGCAAAGGTGAGTTCATTTGCTAGGTTGTTTTGAATCCTAGGGATATAGGTGAGTTTGTATTTCTCGAAAGTTTTAAGGATGTCCAAAGCTGCATTCCTATATTCTCTTAGTCTTGGATTCTTTGCTGAATATTCCCCTTTGATTTGCTTGATCACAAGCTCGGAATCTCCCTGGGCAGCTACTTTCTTAGACCTAAGTCTTTAAGCATGTGTAGACCAATGAGAAGGGCCTCATATTCCGCAATGTTATTAGTACATTGGAATTCCAATCTAAAAGAATGACCTTCTTTAGTATTGTGTATCCAGATGTCGGCCCCTGAACCCGTTTTGCTACAAGAACCGTCAAAGCTTATACTCCAAAGATCTTCCTTTTCATACATGATACTAAGCTGTTTTTCCGGTTTCTTGGGACTTTGGTCATCAATTTCTTCATTCAGTAATGGTTTGGAAATGTCTTCATTGTCTTTTATCTGCTTGTCTATATCATCTTCATTGTATAAGATAAAAGAATCTAAATTGGAATGAACGGAATTGATGGGAGTATTGTTTGGCCTATCTCTGTTGCTAACCATGTATTTCATGTGAGTCTCTCGGTATAACCTCCTAATTTGGTTGAAAACTGGGATAGTAGCGAAGGACATATCCATTTGAAGACTACCTTGTATTTTGGCAGCCCATGCCCTTGATAATAGCATTCCATACTTGGGCGGGATATCGGCCACTACTACGTCCATGACTAAGTTTTTCGCTAGTAGTTGTGTTAGGGAAAAATCTAGATTCTTTATTAGACCTAAACATTTGACCTGGCTTGAGTCAAAAGAATACAGGTTTTTGTAAGGTTGAGTCACTTCTAGTCCCAGGTTTTCCATGACTGCTTTAGGCATGAGGTTATGGGAAGCACCAGAATCTAACATGGCGTTATGTAATATCTTGTCCCGTATGTTTAAGCTTACATAGAAAGGAGAAATAGATCCTTCCTGGTATTCACCTTCTACTTTTGGGCCAAATAAGAGCTCGGGTTTGTCGTCAGTTAGATTCAAGGTAACTGCCTTGCTCTCTAGGTTGAGGACTTTGAAGATTTGAGATCTATGCCTATCTACAGTTATTAGCTCCGTGAGGGGTATGGTAATTTTTATTTTGGAAATTTCCCCTTCGAAACTAAAAGGAGTATGTAGTTTGGGCAGATTTGTTTCAGCTTTCTCAGACATTACTTTTTCTATGTTCTTAATTTGCTGACTTTGGCTTGGGACTTTGTTTGATATAGCCAACTCGGGGGTTTTTGTAGAGGTACTACGATTATCTGAGATAATACTTGTCTGAATGGCCTTGCCTTTGTTTTGGTCAATATTTTTGGCCTCAATTTTGTTACTATCTATGGTCTTCTTTAGGATGTTACCCGAGGTTTTGGTACTATCAGGACTACCCTTTTTGGAATGGTTTTGGTTTTTTCTGCTTCTAAGGTTATACTGCCTGTGAGCTTCTATAATGGCATTCTGAAAATCTATGGCAGGATCTTCGAACTCTTCCCAGTTGATTTCGTCCCGACCTGGAGAGCATAACTCGTGTTCTTCTGCTGTGAGGTATACCTCGCTTTCATTATCAGAGCCTACGAGATTTAAATGACTTTCATCAATGGGTTCTGTATCCCTATCTTCTTCTTCCACATAATTTTCATTGAATGGTGGCCTAATTTGTTGGTCATTTTCCCTTGGTCTGTTTTGAGGCGGCTCCCTCCTAAAATTTTGGTTTCGGTTTCTGTTTGGAGGGTTTGGCTAGTTGTCCCTAACAGGAGCCTTTTCATTTATCCTTTCCCACATTTTGGCCATTGTTTTGACTAGGTCATCTATTCTAGGATCTAGGGAAGGTGATGAAGTGGAGACCTCATCTTTATATGTGACCTTTCTTTCTGATCTAGTCCTAGCCCTTTTTTCTGCTAAGTTGGCATCTGCTTTTATTGCTATTTGTTGCATTTATTCTAAGGTAGGGGGATCTTTGTCTCTCAGATGATATGTCATGTCCGGATCGAAACCCTCGGGGAATTTTTCCAAGGCTAAACCAAGTGGGGGTTTGAAATGAGGTGGGAGGGAGTTATATACAATGTTGAACCTAGTGCAATAAGCCTGGACACTTTCCCCATTTTCCCGTTTTAGGTTGTTATATTCTGACGAGATTTGAATGGGGTTTCTTCGGATTTCCCACCTATTTCTGAAGACTTGATGTAGTTCTGGGATATTGTGGATGTTGTTTGGAGTCAAGATTTTGAACCATGTTTTGGGTTCACCACCAAGACTTTGGGCGAATATTCTCATTCTGACGGTCTCGTCTTGTACCTCCAGGTATTCATAAGCATCAGTCATCCTAATTATATGCTGTTGAGGTGTGGTGGTGTCTTCTTCGGTAAAGTGTGGGATTTTGTCTTGATATTTATTTGGGAGAGGAGCCAAAGGCGGTGGCAACACCAAAGGTGCATACCAGGCTGCCATGACGGGAGCTAATGGATGATGTACAAGATGAGGACTAGTGGGATGAGATGAGGTGGTTTGAACAGTGGTGGTTTGGATAGGTGTGGCGGATGAACTTGGACTAGTGCTCTAGTTTTGAGCAGATCTGGGATGGTAGGAGCCAAATTGATGGAGAAGCTAAAAGTCAGGAGGAGTGGTAGGTGAAGCTTCTCTACTAGGACTCTGTGGTGGGTCTAGGGGTTCAAGATCGTCAAAGTTTATCTTACTATATGATTTGCTTCTGAGAAGAGTTTTTGATGACTCTAATTCAAAAGGTGAATCTGGTAGGATAGTGAGATGTTTAGGTACTGATCTTGTTTTACGGATGGATCTACCAGTAGCTAGATGGTCAGTTTCGGAATCTTGCCACAGAATCTTCTTTGGGTCATCTACTATGAAAGGGGGATTTGGGTCGGGATGGGATCTGGTGTTGATTCTTTGTGAAGCCAGATTTTGGATCTAGAGTTTAGAGAGGATGGTATTGACGAATGTTTTGGATGGGTGGTCTCTCTAAAGTTCTACTAAGGTGAAGGATGGTCAAAACAAAAGGGATGGACTAGTGGAGTCGCCAGGTGGAACTGGGTTGTTTTTATGAAGATAGCTATAGTCCACCACCGGTAACTAACCTGGAAATGTTTTGGATTTTCTGAGTTTATGTGCAGCTTATGGTTTGTTAAAGTATCCTAGACTTGTTTCAACACTTTGCTAGGGTGATGAGAACAAGAAGGGTTTACTCTAAATGGGTATATGGGCTACTTGGTTGTTTAAGTATCTAAAGGATCAAAGAGTCGATAAGAGTTTGCTAGACTATTGTGTACTCAGTGTCCTATTATCTCCCGCTATGTTGATGAGATAGAAATCTAGAGTTCGGTAGAATAGTAAGGCCTGCTGGAGGCTAGTGGAGTCGCCAGGTGGATTTGGGTTGTTTTGAGGTATATGTGTATGGTCCACCACCAATACTTACAAAAACCAATCTAAGGGAGTTTTTTTGGGGTTTTTCTGAGTTCTTTATGTGTAGCCTAGTATGTAAGAGTGTTATAAATCTGATTCACCACTTTGCTAAGATGGTGAAACAGAGAGTTTACTCTAATGATTCTAAAAGGCTGATGGTCTAAGTTAAATGTTGAAGGACTAAAGAGTCTATAAGAGTTCGCTAGACTATCATGTACTCAATAGGTCCCACTGTGATCGCCATTATGTTAGTGAGGCGATGAGGTGGCTAAATCGGATGGAATTCTAAAATTTAGCAAGGAAGTAAGGCCTACTGGAGGCTAGTGGAGTCGCCAGCTGGATTTTTAGTTGTTTTGAGGTATATGTGTATGGTCCACCACCAATACTATAAAAAACCAATCTAAGGGAGTTTTTACGGTTTTTCGAGTTTTTATGTAATCCTAAGGTTTGGAAGAGTGTCCTACAGCTGAGTCATCATTTTTCTAGGATGGTGAGACAACCAGATTCTACTCTTCTAAGTTTGACTGAGATCTAAGAGTTCCTAAGGGATACCTAGGATGTTTTGACTCAAAGTCCCACCGTGATCGCCATTATGTTAGTGAGCGGTGGGATAAGTCCACGAGATAGAATTCTCAAAGGTCTCTGAATGTACAGGGAATCTAAGTTTGTTTAATACTCAGAGTCCCACCGTGATCGCCATTATGTTAGTGTCCCGTGATTTGGCCGATTGGTGAGCCAAATGACGATGTAACATCAAACCAAGCTTTGGAGCCTGAGGACCTAGCCTTCCTGGACTCAGAGAGGCCTCTCTCTATTATATATAAAAGATATCGGTGTGTTTGCTTGTGGTGTTCTGATATTAGGCTAGTTATGAAGTATGTTTTTTGATTTTTGGTTTTCTAAGTTGTGAGGGATGAAACTGATCAAAGATATAAAATAGATAACAAGATGTAGATTAACTGGGCTATGGGGTCAAAAGGCCAAGAAAGCTATTAGATGACGATGCAAGGCTGTTGAAGGGCCGATTTGATTTCAAGGTAGAAAGGATCTTTGGGAAAAATGGATTAAATGGACATCAAGTTTGTGAATAACAAGGAGTTTCAGGCATCACTGGTTTGATAGATAACATAAACATGGTAAAGAAAACCCTTAATCATGCAAAATGTAACTATAAACTAATCAACACATCGAAACAAACATTCAAGCCATACATAGAAGTATAAGACCCTCTAACTTTGGGAAATGGCTATCAGACTTTGGGGAAAACACATAAGACGGACTAACAACTCAAAATACTATGCCGGAACGCCTAAACACAGTCTTTAAGTTATTGGGCACTTTGACAAACAAGGTTTCATAGTTTTAGGCAAAGGGCTGGATCGGGACTAGGCATCCTTGGTTCAACAAGATGATAATCTAATCAGTCAAAGAGATAGTTTCATGGCTGGAACTATGGATAGTCATAGGTAAGCAGGGCACACCATACGTCCTACTCAACATGCATAGAACTATTAATGAATCTAGCAACAATATCCTCAAGTTGTTAAAGAGCAGTTAAGAATTCTTTAATGCACCTAAGGAAGAAGAAAACATAAAAGCTATGAAGATTCAGGAATTTTGAGGTGCCTCCATGGGCATATCTCAAATTTAATCTCTACTGATCTATAGCAAGCAAGAATCATGTATCATGAATGAAAACTAGAAGACAACAACAAAGCAAGAAACACTATACCATTCTACCATGTCATGGAATCCATCAACAATCCTTCATCATCCATCCAAGAACATTCAAGAGGCAATCCAAAAGCATAACACAAGTATTTTCTCCAAAGCTCATATGATCATATATTGCTTCTCTTCTCAAATTCAGCCTTGTTTTACAATGAGAGCTTGTGGAATAAATAGGCTCAAGTGAGGAAAACCTCATGGTTCAACTAGCTATCCCATTGGCCTAATCAAAATATCTAAACTTGTCCTTGAGGCTTTGCAAAGCCCAAAACACAAAATATCCCATAAAATATCTAAAAAATGCTAAAAACGGAAATTATATTGACTTTGCATCATTTTCCAAGTGCAAAAATAGCTAAACGCACATTTGGAAAAAGCAGATTTTTGAAGTTCAAAAATTACAAAAATACTTCAAATTTATATCAGAAAAAGGTCCCCTGACTTGCCGGAAACATTTGGCAGCCTTCCCTATGTTGAAACGAGGCTCATGATGGCCCGTTGGAAAGCTCTCTGTGTCTACTTTCCGGCGCAACTAAAATTTCTCCAATTCGATGCCCAAAAGTCCTCCAAATATGCACCTATGTGTAAAAAACCAAACATTTGCAGCCTATTGATAGACCGGGCAGAATGTGCAAAAAGTGAGCATTTTTCATTGTTTTGAAGGGGAAAATGATCTTCAAATGCTCTGAAAATCGCTGAGGACCTGCTCATGAAATTATGGCACTCGATGGTACAATTCTCCTCTCTTGACAAATCCTCAAAATGAAATGGCGAATTTATGAGTTTTTGATCAAAAGCTCAAAAATGCCAAAAAACCCAAAGTTGTCAAAATGGGCCCAAAATCTGTGTGCATGACCCTCAAGGGTCCTTAGCAACATGCTCCAAAGCTGAAGCCAAAATGTCAAGCGCTGATATGTCTTTCTTCTCTTTCCGTGCCAGGCGCTTCCCTTTTGCCTCCTGCAGTTTCTCTTTGGCAGTCTTTAGCTTGCGTCGGGCAAACTGATTTAACTTTTGATAATGTTGTGTTCTTTTCCTTTGCAGCTCCAGGTCTCTATTTTCCCTTTCAATTTTCATCTCAAAGTGTTTATTGGCTCTTTCTAGCCATGCCTCTTTATTTTCTTCAATTTCTTGCTCAAGTAGGGCAGTGAGGGGAAAAGATTGAAGATGATCCTGTTCTTCTTCCCTTTGCTTTTCCAGGGCTCTTTTAAGCCCTATGGTTCTAGGCCTCTTCCGCCTAGGCTGGTCTTCCTCTTCATCTTCATCAAACTCACCGATGAGCTCCTCTATCCTTACTTGTGCTTTAGCAGCATCATTTTTGTATTTGATTGCCTGTGCTTCATGAACAGCCAAATGGACATTCATTTGTTTATTTTGGGTCTCCAGGAAATAATTGAAGTTTCTTGCGCGATGAAGGTCCTTCTCTAATGCTTCAATTTGCCCCTCTCTATGGTTTAGGAGGTTTTCAAGAATGCTGGCTTTATTATCGCTGTCATCGCTTTGGATTGGGATGACAGCCAATGCACCTCCGTGTTTTTTACTTTCTCCAATCTTGCCTTTCCCTTTGAAGGCCAATCTTGCACTCTTCCTTCTTGGCATACTAGTGAGAGTTTCGTTGGGCGATTTTCTTTTGCTAGGGACAACTCTTGTCACTTTTGGAGTGGCAGCCTTATGCCCTTTCTTTCTTGCTGTGCTAGGCTTTGTTCTTTTGGGAGAAGGAGACATAATGGCTTTACCCTTGTCAATTTCTTGAAACTGCTGCTCTTCTTCAGGCTGCTGTGTGTCCTCTTTAAGTTGCTTCTGTCCCTCAATATTATGAGGCTGGTCTGCCTCAAATCCTTGTTGCCCTTGATCATCAACCTTATGCTGCTATTGTGCTTGGATTTCCTGCTCATTTTGTGGCTCAAGCAGCTGCTCAAATTCCTGCTCAAACTGTTGTTCATGACCTTCAACATCAAGCTGTTGCTCTTCCTCTTGTCCCTGCTGTTCACTTTCACTGAGATGCTGCTGTTCAGCACCTTTTTCTTCTTGCTCCTTCTGTTGCCCTTCATCTGCAATTTGCTACTCTTCACCCATCTCTTCCTGCTGTTCAGACTGCTGTCCCTGACCATCAAAATCATGCTGCTGTTCTTCATCAGTTTCTTCATGCTCATCCCCTTCCTCTTCTACCTGTTCATGTATTTCTTCTTCATGCTGTCCTGATTTTTCTGTAGGAAACTTGAGCCTTCTAGGAGTAGGCCTGCTGGACAAAGGTACAGGGCGATGAACAGGCTAGGTGGGAGATATATGGACAGGAGGAACAGTAGAGAAATCTAGGTGGATGATAAAAACATCCCATGGAACCTCTTTTTTCTCTAGCTGGTGTAGGATGATAATTTTGATCAGAGAATGATGGAAAAGGGAAGGTATTTGCAGAGATGGAGCCTTCTTCTAGACTGTGGATGCCATCTTCTCGATACTCTTGTATAAAAAGTGAGGGAGATTTAGCTACTTGGTTCTAGTGAAATGCATCAATAGTCGGACATGGTAGGCATAAACTCAAGTAAATCTCCCTTCACAAGTAAAATACTTCATTATGACCTTCATTAGAGGAGCATAGCTGTCAAGAAGATAAGAAAAAGGAAAAATAGCAGTGCAAGTATCTCTATGCTCGGGCTTGATGAAAGGCTTGTAATCATCCAAGTCAAGATGGGTCTGTTTGAACCATTTCTCACCATGATATGGAATTTTGGTGGCTTTGGACACTGACCTTGGGGAAAACTTGAAATCAAGGTCTGCTACCTGGAAATTCTTGTTCTGGAACCTCAGGGTGCATAGGTGTGTCAAGGGCGAGAAACTTTTGACCTCCTGTACCTTCTGGCAGAAATCTAGACAACCTACCTCATGAAAGTTGAAGAGGATGGATGGATGAGCATTGACCTCCTCTGTAGAGATTGGCTCATATCTTTTATGCAAACCACTTCTGTTGTCTTGTTTAGGAGGAATTTTGACCTAGTTGTGCTTTTGAATAACCAAACAGCCTCACTGTCTATAAACTGCCTTCTTTAAGGTGAACTCTGTCAATTCACTGTTTTGATAGTGAAAAATTGTCCTTGAATGACTTCAACAAGTTTCCTCACAATACAAAACCCCTGCTCTTTCAAAAAGTGGCTTTTCCACCTTTAAAGTATCTCAGCCAGCAGACTTTTCAATAAGAGACCATACAGTGGAAAGGAGACAAACTGTTAGGTGAAAATTTTGTGTAAAGTGTCAAGAAATCACCTTGCTCTTGTGAAGTTTGGAGGTCAATAACATATTGCTGTCTTTGATAGGGGTGTATTTCTCAATTTCAAAATCATGCCCTTGTCCTAGTATGCAACTCAATCAAAGATTTCACCAAAACACAGTCAACCAGATTATATAAACACACAGTCACAATTTACTGCCTACAGGACAAGGTGGCAGAGCTTTGACATGCTTCTGAGGGTTTAATCAAAGGTAAGAGTGTTAATCAAACAAGGCTCTTTTTAATAAAAATACTCCACTGTCACTGGCACAATTTTGACAAAAAACACCTTCAGATTATAATGGCAGATTCCTCACTGGTTCTTCTCTATGGGATGCAAGTTTAAACACTGTTATGCTTTGTTGACATAGAGGAAAATTGGACAAGGTAAAAACATTTATGGGATGCTTTATTGTTTGTTTAACAACAAGTGTATTGCTTTCATCTGACAACCTTTAACCTTATATTTCCCAAACTGTTCCACCTTCCCACTGTGTTTTTCTTTTGGGGGTATGCACTTGGGTCTTATACCAATAAACACAGTAATTTTAATATGCAGACCTCAGGCTCAAGGTGACATGGGAATCTTGAGTGTTTAATCGTAAAACACCCCTCTCTTAGCAAACTTAAAATAGTGGTTTAGACTGTGATTTTCTAACCCTTTCTCATCATTGTGCAGTTTGAAAACCCAAGGAAGACACGTGAAAATACCTTGAGAACTTGATGATGGCTTTGGAGGCGAGGTTTAGCACACTTCAGAGGTGATTTGAGGGCGTTTTGGGGGCCATAATTACGCGTGACGCGTTTAGAAAGAGGAGCACCGCGCACAAACAGGTTTTTGGGTCACCTGTCGGGTCGGTCGGGCATTGCGTACAGGCACGTCGCACACATGTACAGGCGCGCCGCGCAATAGTTGACCGCCTGTGTTAAAATTCTCCTGAGCGCATTGCGCAATACTCTAGGCGCGTCGCGCAGTGAAACTATGTCAAACTCCTTCAAACTGCTCCGAAACTTCTTTGTTTGATCTTGAGGGCAGCAAAGGGTCTTTGCTCGAGCTTGATGAATTTGCAATGGTTTTTATCACTTTGGAATGCAAAAAATAGCCAACGGTCTTAATCCCTTTTGAAAAGGTGTAAAGGCCAACGGGCTTTTGTCATTTAGAAATGCAAAATTGAAATCCAACTCCGTGCTTAGCCTTTGCAAGGCCTTTTTAAAGGTTTTAGTTTTGCAATGCTGCCTTGGTGTACTCTTTGAAACTTGAAAACATGTTGACTTCATTTGAGAGGCGCTCACCCTTTTTGAAATGATTTTGGCAAGAGAGTTTTTATGCCTTTAAAAAATGCTAATACAGTTTTCAACCCTTTTATAGAAAGCAAATACAGTTTGAAAGGTCAGAACTCTATTCATTTATGCATATAGGTTTGAAAGGTGATCCTTGTCAATTTTGTCTTTTTGGTGACAATTTAACACAGAAATTCAAACTTTGAATACTACCCCGATGACCTATAGACCATTCTCTGCCACTTTGTTAACACTGATGGTGATATTCATTATGTAAACCCCACTCCAAAACTGTTAAAAAAATACTGAAGACTGCTTTGTTATTTGAAAGGATAGGGTTTGTCTTTTCAACTTGCTTTGACAGTTTCTGTCTCCAATTGCTTCTTCAACCTCTTTCCCACTATAGGCACCAAAAATTTGCTGCACTTATTTGGATTTTGCCATGGCCCTTTGATTAAGAAGGGCACCGCTTTCCAATACTCTTCTCTGCTCAGGAAATATCACCATGATGCCTCTGTCCACTTGAATAATAAAAACCTATGTTTGTTTCAAACTTTCAAACACACTGACAGTAGGTCAAAGCATCTCTTTGCCTATTATGAACAATAGTTTCAATGGTGATGTATCTTGATGACAGAAACCTAGATTGTCTGTGCCAGCTATTATAGCATGTTTGAAAGAGCAGCTGTCTATAAATGGAGCTGCTTTCATGTGGAAATAATGACATGGCATGAATAACCTTGCAAGCTATTCCAGAGTTTTAAAACTCAGGCCATAACCTGTTTTAATATCCTTGTGTTGAGGGGACAAACATATGAAGTGTAAAAAGCAGCTAGGGTTACTCATAAACACCAAGGTTCTTATTAGCCATTTTCTTTTAATGGAACTCTGAAATCACCAAACTTGCTGCATCTGAAGGCTGCATTTGTCTTTGTGGTGGTGTGTAGCTTGCAACAACTGGACTTACACTGGCACTTTGACTGATAGCAAGATGTCACATGTCAGAGACTGTGTACTGTTCTCCTGCCTCTTCTTTAGGTTCATCCAGAAACCATGGGCTGTATTCCACATTTCAACAGAAACAAAAGAACACACAGGGGTCTTTTCACTGAAGTATTTTCCTGCTCAAGACTGATTGAAACTATTCATATTAACACCCCTGCAGAGATATTTGTTATGATAGCTTTGATTAAGGAGTCCTTTTTTGATGCGCCCTGATGATGATTGAGAATTCAAATGATTCTCTTTACAAGACATAAGACCAAAAATATGTTTTCTTTTGTCTTGCACATTCAGATCTTAGCCCTGTTACGATCATCACTTACACTCAGAAACCTAGAGTCACTGTTTTACTGTCTAGCAAAAGCAAACCTATGCTTATAGTAAGTTCTGCAATCCTTGAAGTCAATATTGTCCATCGCCCTCTGCTTGTAAATGAAGGAGGCGCCTTAACCCTCTGCTTGTAGATGAAGGAGGTTCTTGGCCATGACAAATTACTAGTTTGCTTGACAGTGGTGTCTTTCTTCTACTGTGATTTCATGCTGAAAGGAATCTTCAAGGTCTTGATGAGTAATTCTTTGTCTTGCAGATATATCTTAGGCTCATGTTTACATTGAGAAGCAGCTGTTCTTCTAAATGTAGATTCAAGCAATTTCTTCTGAGATGATGTTATATTTCCTGTCTTTGCAAAATCCATAAAACACTGTAAAACACCTAATAATCAGCTTGAGACTGTGGTCTATGCAGTGCTGAGACTTAGGGGTGTGTAAGTGGCGCGACTTAGGGCTGTGATTAATTTCATTTGCAGAGCGAGAGGTCTGTCATGATTGGTCTGTAGCAGATGGAGGTTTTTTTTTTTTGGTCTTTTGATGGTTGCCAAGGGTAAAATGCCTTAAAGCGCCACTTCTTAACTTAGGGGAGGCTTTTGAAACAGACTTGGATTTTCCTTTTAGAGCTGATGGGCAGACCAGTAGGGCTGAAGCTAGATAGGATAGTGATAATGAGTTTTAACTTTGTCATGGGCAGACTGAAAAGTAGGAAAGGCGAAAAAAGTTTTATGAGGGTTTTCTAGATGAAAAATTGACATATGGAGATCAGCTTCTGGAAAACTCAGCTATGGATCTAGTCATCATTAGCAAGTGAAAAATACTGATGACTAACAAATTGCTCTCCCCTTGAGATGTTGCTTCATATCTATCACTGGTTGGATATTTGTGTTTCTTCCTAGAGCAGCTCTCCTTGAGACTATGATAGATTCATTATGTTGTTGAGGTAATAGGCTCCCCCTTTCTCTTTTCCTTCCATACTTTATTGGGGTTCTTCATAATGTATGCACTTCTTTTTTATTCATAGTTTTGATTGATTTGTTTTGATTCCATCATCTGTCTAGAGTTCTTTAATGTATATGGTAGATTACAGTCCTTTGCTTTGTGACCAAGCTTGAGGCATACATAACATCTTGTTTTACCAAGGCACATTTGAGCTGAAGTATAATAATTTGTTCCCCTTTTTTAACACAATTTACATTCAACAGATTTATGTCCAAATTCATTTCATGAATAATAGTAGCCATGGAAATGATTTGTATACCTGGTGAAAGATTATCTTTTCCAGTTGCTTGCTTGAAGGGTTCTTCTCATTTGCTGCATCCTTTGTTGGTTGGAATGGATTTGCTTTGTCTTACAATTTGTTGCAATATGTCTAGGTTTGTGGCAAGAAAAAAAAGTGATACTTCTCTTAGGAGGAAATAACCTTCTTTGAAATCTTCCAAATTTATTCAATTCGTATTCAGGAGTGTATGAGCCTTTTTCAGTTGACTGTTTCATCCTCTCATTCTCTGTCCTTTCTTGTTGTTGCTTGTTTTTGTTTGTTTCTTTGCAAATCATGTTCTTGTTGGCTTCTACTTATGTAGGAATCTTTTGAGCTGCTTCATTATCCTTTACATCTTTTACAAACATGATATTCCTGTTGTCTTCTACCTTGGACTTACTTGTTTCTCCTTCATAGCCTATCCCAGTCTTTATGAGAGGAGACCATTGAGCATTTAGAATTTGGTCCAACTGTCCAGAGCTATTCATTTGAGGAGTATTCATTAATAATTCTCTTTGGGATTTTTCTAATTTCTTTCTCAGGCACACTACTTCTTCTTCCAATTTTTCACATTCCAGACTTTTCTCTCTCATTTGTTTCAGTAGAGTGTCTTCTACTTTCCTTTCTTCTTCAAGTTGTGTCTTTAGGCCAACAATTTCTTTCTTATCTTCATATTCTTTCTCATCACATATTTGCACCAATTTCTTCAGTTCTTTGTTTTCCTTCTTTAATATTTCTATTTCAGTTAAGGTTGTGTCAAGTTTTCCTTTTTCCTCACCTGTAATCTCTTCATGGGACTTGCTTCCATTCACACTAGCAGGTACCTCATTTGATTGAACATTTTCCTTTTGACATGAATTTTTATTCTTCTTAATTCTCTTCTCCTTCTTGACAATGTAGTCCCTAGTGTCTACTTCATGCATGAAATGCAATCTATCCCATATTTATTTTGCAGAGGTTAGATCCATTATTAAATCAAGATCCTTGTTATGAAGATTGTTATATATCACACATGTTACTTGGAATTCCATTGTTGTTCTTGAACCTATGGAGAGTCTGTGCAGTAACCTTCACATACAAGTTTCCATACCTAAGGTTCATAAGCCTTTAAATTTATTTTAACCTTATCTCTCCATTCAAGAAAGTTTGTTGTATTTACCACGGGTACATTTTGATAGTCCATGACTCAACCAGATCTCTTTCAAGCTATAAGGCTTACACCAAAGGAACTGGCTCTGATACCAATTGTTGAACCCTTAGTTAAACTGAGAGGGGGGTTGAATCAGTTTAACACATTCATGGTCTTTTAAAACTTTCCTTTAAACTTATTTACACCTTGTTTTCATGATCAACTTAATATATGAGCAATCTTACTTTATGTGAGCAGCAAGTATTAAGATAATGTAATAGCAATCTAAATATGTGAGAAACAAGTTTTAAACAGACTAGAGATACCATATCAACACATAAACATCATGCACATGGACAACAGATATAAGCGGAAACCCATAAGGGAGAAAACCACATCTCATTATTGTTGTGATGTAAAGGCAAGATCCAACTCCCTCTCACCACTGATATTCTATAGGCTCCAACCTATAGGAGGCTCCTACCTCAATTCTGCAAGCTACAACTTGCAAGAAAGCTCCAACTCCCATCCATTTTCTGCAGGCTCCAACCTACAGGAGGCTTCTACCTCAACCAACTACAACTGACTTCTATCAAGATACAACTTGATAAGGAAGCACCAACTTCCTCTATTTTATGTAGGCTACAACTTACAGGAGGCTCCTACCTCAGTCAGCTACAACTTGATAGGGAAGCTCCAACTTCCTCACTCTTCCAAAAGAAAACACTTGCTGATTTACCTGGATATCAGCTCTGTTCTGTTCCTTCTTTTTTGTTGTCCATCAGTTCTCGTATCTGCCCTATATCATCTCTACATATTCTCAGAGTCTCTATCAGCTCCTCCTTCTTCTTACACTCTCTGCATCATTTCTCCATTCTCTAACCCCTCTACATATCAATGTGATATTATTTATAGAGTTCATCACATAACTATTTGTATCCCACAGGGAATTCGAAGTGAACAGCCATGGCTCTTTGACTTTTGCCTTCTCATTTCTTTATCCAGCATATTCAGAAAAATATTACAATATGTGTACATTTCAATATTACAGTGGGATATTTCTTTACCTCTGGAGACTTGCCTTTGCATCACAAACAATATAAAATCAATTAAAGCATTTACGTTCACATTTTCAGTTACATACATCAATTTCACTTAGCCCTTTCCGGCCCTTGGCTTGCTGGTTTTGTCTTTTCTGCTGTTGTCAAGTCACTGTTCTGCATACCTCTACTTTCTATGCATGTAAACCTACTAACCCCAAATTTTCATTCTTATGCATGTAAAAATGCATTCCCGTTAATGTTCTTTATACAAATTCTGATATGGGCAATTTCAATATCTTATTTTCTGAACTGGCAATTTAAATTATTGTATGTGGAAGTTTTTTTCCTCTATGGTTATGAAACCATACATATGATAAACTTCATGTTTCAAATATGCATATACAATGCTCTTATATAAAACCCAAGTAATTCTCGGCAAATAACTCAAGCTTTAACACTTTACCAATTCAATCTTTGATTCAACATCAAACCCAATTCACAATACTCATATGCGGTTCTTTACCTGTTTCAAATCTTATGGTTAAACTCATATATTGAATCAATATTCAATATTCCAATAAACTAAAGTTTCTCACCTCGAAGGAGCTCAACCCAATACTTGAACTTTATAAAAATCCATATATTATATGCACCAAGCTTACCTTCCGCATCTAACTATAAGGTTCCTCCGCACATAGACTCAATTCATATGTAAGGTTCGGCTCTATCGTATATATACCTTAGTGTATATTCCGACACCAATCCAATTGTTAAGAACCTTTAATATTCCAAAACCCACCTTATGAAATGTGAATTCATTTATATCAAACCTTTGGTTCATACCATTTGTTTTATATTCAGAACCCCAACTTTATAAGTAGGCCCAAGGCTTATCATAATAGCTGAACTATACAAGTATCTCAACTTCGAAGTTCAAGTCAATTGATTTAATACCAATGCATACTTTAATCTCCGACTTTGGTTTTAAAACCCCGACGCATTAACACATAATAGTTTAACTCCAAACTTCATATGATAACACTCGGACCCACGCACTTAACTTACCACTTCAATCGACGGCTGCAGACTTATCACACTTCCTTTTGATGATCCAATGATCATCACACAACCAAACCACCCATCTTTTAACTGTGCAAGTTAATGTGATAAAGTGCGTTAACAACCCAACAACTTGCTCATGCGAACATCATCCAATCCTTGGATCGGATCATCCAACAGCTTTCACACTTTTTAAGAACCAAACATTAACTCCCAAAATAAAATGTGAAATAGACAGTTTTGGAATATTGTCTTATGCTATGTGTCAAGAGCCAGATGATATCGCATTTTTATTTGCGATTCCACTTACCACCTTCAAAAAAACGTGAACCCGCTGGTTTTACTCCTCAACACCACTTTCATTGTTCATTAGCTCATGGTTCCATTTAGTACATGGTTCCGCTTTCCTCCATTCTATTTAAATTTCGCCTTCTCATATATTAATTTTTAATTCACCAACATATTAACATGGCGTTCCTCCTACACAGTGAACCACTCGACAATTCATCATATAATATCGCTGCGTCACCAAGGCCCATTTATAGGTCCTGGTGCCTCATTCTCACCACACTGCTCCATCGATCTAATTCCATGATGCCTGCAATTCGAGATTTCAATTGGGCCATCTCCAACCTTCACGGCCCTTTCCAATACAGTATTACTATGCCATCACCCGATTTCACAATTTCCTTCACAGGTTCAACCATAAACTCCCACTGTGTTAACTGGGTTCAAAAGAACATTTCCATATGCTGGATTCTGAATTGAATTCATATTTCCTCCTATGTCATTGATCCTTACAGTGACCGATGACTGTACCTTCCTCAGTTTCTCTCATAAATATATAACCTCACGCACCATAATCCACACTAATTTAACCAATCATATGTAGAATCACATTTATAAACCCATGTACAGAGTTAAACATACAATTTCTCAATCCATCAACACATATAATTATGAAAGGACACTTTCATATAAACCAATGACAATACTTAGAGAAATCTCTGGTTCTGGCCAGATTTTCAGTTCGATGGCTTTCTGCTACACTACCCTTGTCCCTCTATTTACAGTTAAATAACCATTCCATCTGTCTCTAGGTTAGCATTGGTTTGAACTCACAAAATTTACACAAATGAATATTCATTCTCGATCTCACAGTCAACCTTGTCTCAACAATTTATGGATTTTCTTCAATTATCTGCAGAACACCATAAAAAACCTTTGCCACAGAGTTTATTCAAAATTGTTTATAAACCATCAATGCACAGATAATTGCACACCACACCATCAATAACACAAAGGATCCATTTAGACCCCCAATTACAGAGTCTCACCTCACTGGTTCTCACCTTTCAACCTCACTACTCTGTCTCTCCAGATCTCCAATCAAATGGTCCTTCTACTACTGCCTCTACTTCTGCTTCATGTCTATCTCCTTTGTGCTCCTTTTATGTTTTCTTACTGCTACCTCTCTGCTACTATGCTTATTTTTTTCCTCTGCTACCTGTCTTCTCCTTTTCCTTATTTTTGGTTTAGGTGTTGCTCCTTTGTGCTCCTTTGCCATCAATGACAACATTTCCAACAAAAGCAACATTTTAAGCCCTAAAAACGTTATTCCAAGAAAATATCATAATAACAAGGGAAAATAATGGTGGGATCCCTTATATTATGTCATATGGGACTTACATACCAAATGGGAGGAAAAAAAAATCACTCTAGCTAAGTTAAACAGGTCTTCCAGTTCCAATATTGCTCAAAAGGCCCAAATCCCATGACTTTACTTATGCAGATTTTACTGAAGCATATACAACATGATTTTATGAGGGTTTATGATGCAATATGATGGAAATAATATACATGGAGTGTATCATATCATGGGTAAAAATGGATAATAAGCCACTTTTATACATTATAGAAATGACCCGGCAAGGGTTCTATGATAGTACAAGTGAAAAGTGTCAGATTTGCATATCTGGATCTGAAAATGACACATTCTAACTGAAGCTATGTCTTTATACAGTTGAAAAATACATGGAATGGAGGAAAATCCTCTTTACAAACTTTCTGGGAGAAATGTTGGCCTTTTCCCTGAGAAAGCAACTCAAACTTGAGGGGACTAACCCTCTCACTGCAACACTGCAAGAAATGATGCAGTTCTTGCAAGGGACTACACTGTAGATGATGGGATTACTTTGGCCAAGTGCCAATATGTGCAGTACTTCTCTGGAATGCTTCCTCACTAAACTCTCAAAGGAAAGAGAGCCTCCTCCTCTGAAAAACAAGTGTTGGAAGTGGTGTTGTGAACCCTCACTGCAACACCCTACAACACAACATTATACTGCTGCAGAAATAATGATGTAGCTGAAGGAGGCTGCTTGATCTCAAGCCTGGATGTGAGGAAAATTAGTACACTCCTTCAAGAGGCCTCTCAAGAAAGGAGAAGGATTCCTAAACAGGAAATCCTTGTGCTAAGTAGCACAACAACTCTCCTAAACAACAAGAGATTGTAGAATAGTCTAAGTAGACAAATCCATAAATTGAATCATAAGCATAAACTTGTTATGGGTGCCTTTCCCTCCTTTTAAAACATGTGTGAGCCTCCTTTTCTTGGGTCCCACTCATTAGGTTTTCCTTCACCAAGGAATCTTCTTCTGACTTGCACCGCACTATCTATATGGATGATCTCATCCTCTCATACCTGCGCTATTGACTTGGTCAAACTTGACCTTGTTCCCATGCATTTATCCTTGTTCACACATGAGAGTGTGAAATTCAGCTGCTATAATAATCCCATTTCACACCAAGAGGGTTTTTATGCTGATTTTGGTGAAGTATGGGTCTCCTCCCCCATTTATTCATCTACTATGTGCAAAAATAAAAAATTAATATTCCCCTTAGCTGCTTGCTAAAGTAGGAATATTACAGTTTGATAGGATGTTTTTATTTCTTGGAATAACATCCATATCATATTCTTCAAATGTCCATAGGAAATCAAGAAAAACATTTCTGTATGCTCTCAATCTAAGATATTTTGCAGAATATTCTCCTTTAATTGGTTTTATGATTAGTTCAAAATCACCATGGAAAGAAATCATCTTAGCTCCTAATCTTTTTAGCAATTGTAATCTTGAGAGTTGGGCTTCATAGTCTGCTATATTGTTTGTGCGTAGAAAATTGAGTTTGTAGGAGTGACCTTCTTCATGATTGTTCCTTGCATTATATACCCAAACACCTGCCCCTGAACCTACTTTGCCACATGAGCCATCAAAACTCTTATTCCAAAGAGGTTCATTTTCAAGGTCTTGTTGTACAATTTGTATTTTTTTTTCATGTCTTTCATTAATATCATTTTCTGCATGAGTAACATGTGTGTCAATGTCTCCATTATTATAAATAATGAAGGAGTGAAGGTCGGTATGGACAAAGTAAAAAGGATAGGTGTGTGGTTTTTCTTGACTATTGACCGTGTACTTCATTAAAGTTTCCGTATAAAATCTTCTTTGTTGACCAAATACTGGTATTGTGGAAAAAATCATATCCATTTGAAGGTTCCCTTATAACTTCGCTCCCCATGAGCATGAAAAAAGCATTCCGTACTTAGGAGGGATGTCAGCTACTACTATATCTAGCACTAGACTCTTTTTTGGTATCTGAGATAAAGTGACACAGAGATCTTTGATAAGACCTAGACATCTAAATTTGCTAGAATCAAATGAATACAAATATTTGTAGGGTCTAGTAATTTCAAGGGAAAGTTTCTCAATAACATCCTTTGGCATAATATTATTTGGTGCACCTGAATCCAACATGGAATTATGGATAATTTTTTCATGAACATTCAGATTGACATAAAATGGGGGTACACCTTCTTCTTGAGGTTTACCATCAACTTCTGGCCCAAACAAAAGTTCAGGTTGATCATCATTTAAATTAACATTATCAATAGTTTCACCTATGTTTAGTACCTTTAGGACCTGAGTAATATACACATTCTTGTTTATCAATTCAGTGAGAGGAATAGAAATTTTCAGTTTAGCATGTTCCTCCTCAATACTAATTACTGTTTGAATTTTGACCATATTTGAAAAATTAGTCCTTTCAGCCACTAGTTTTGTGGTAAGTTCAATTTTTTGACTTGTAAAAGGGATATTAGATTGGGCAGTTTTGGCAGCAGTATCAATTGTTCTCCTAGTAACATTTTTTGTGTTCTTCTTTTCTGAACTGTTTACATTTTTCTTTCAAGTTTTTGCTGTTTTGTTGTGATCAGGTTCAGAGACCTTTTTGGCAGAGTTTTCAGAATTCTTTTTATTGGAGTTACTAGAGTTTTTCTTGCTTCTAAGGTTATAATATCTGTGAAATTCCAGGATAGCATTCTCAAATCCCTATTTATAACCATCATATTCTTCATATTCTAATTATGTTTGAGTTAATAAAAATAATCCTTGCTCTTCTTGAGTGAGAAAAACAGAGTCATATTCATTAATTCGCATTAAGTTTATCTGATTTTCTTCTACTTATTCAACTACTCCCTCATCTTCATCAGCATAATTATCTAGGAATGGAGGCCTAATTTTCTGATCGAGACGTCTTTGCTCTCTCTGTCTTATATGGGGAGGGTTTCTTCTAGGAATTTTATTTATGTGTTGAGGAGGTGGTTCATTTTCTCTAGGAATATTCCTCTCATTTATATTAATCCTCTCCATCATTCTCTCAATATTTCTAACTAATGATTCAATTTTAGCATCAGATATGGAAGTTGAAGGTTCTTGTCTTATAGTAACTCTTCTCTCAGCTCTCATTCTAGTTCTTTTTGCTAACAGGTTGGCTTCTACGCTCATTTCATTCCTCCCCATTTCTTCTAATGTGACCGAGTTTCTTTCTCTTAGTTGATAACACATTTCTAGCTCAAAACCATCTGAGAATTTAATTAAGGCTAAACCTTGTGGTGCTTCTATATGAGCATGTATTGCATTATATAAACAGTTGAATTTGGTGCAATAATCCTGAACACTTTCACCTGGGGCCCTCCTAATGTTTTCACATTCAGATAAAATATGAAGAGGGTTCTTTTTTAATTCACACATATTGAGGAATGTTTGATGAAATACAAGAATGTCATTGAGGATGTTTGCATGTAAATCTTTGAACAATTTTCTAACTTCTCCACTAGGACTTTGAGCAAAAATTCTTAACTTAACACTTTCTTCATCTACCTCTTGAAGGTCAAAATAATCATTCATTTTTTCCACATGCTGCTGGGAAGTTACAGGTCTAGTCCCATCAAACAGTGTAATTTTTTACTGTAATCCTGTGGCATAGCTTCCAATGGTGTTGGCAACACCAATGGAGCATATCCAGCTGCCATGATTGGTGGAGGTGGTGGAGGTATATTGATAATGAATGAAGGAGGAATATTGAGTGGTGGAAAGTAGAAAGTAGATGAAATAGGATGGATGATGGGAGGAGATGTGTGTGTGGGGGTTTGGGTACTCTTATGAGGAAGGATAAAAGAAGTGGTGGTGATTATAGAAGCAATAGGAATAGCTGACTTAGTATGGGAAAACTAAGAGGTAATAGAAGAAGCCGCTATAGTCAATGCAGTTAATTCTACAGATTGTTGAAGGTAAGCATCATCAATGGTTGAAGTGAACTTTGTTACCAAATCTTGAGGATTGTTGAAATCTTGGATAAGCTAAAGATCATATTGAGTTTGTGAATAAGCTTTTTTCACTGGAGTTTGTTGTAGAATAGATGGATCAAATACTATCTGGTCTTTCCAATTCTCAGATTTATTCCTTAATAAACATTGTTTAAAGTGTAAATCAAACTAGATGTCTTGTAATGTGACAAATTTTTCAGGGAGGGAATTTTCTCTATGAAGAAATCTGTTACTTTTTTTACTCTCGGTTCTAGGAGTTTTTGTAATAGTCCAAATAAGGAAAAGCAGTAATATTGAACAGAAAACTGGAATGTACAAAAAATATCAATACAAGCACATGATAAAATCATATATCCATTATATTTTGTATCATAGCAGAAATAATATACAATATGTTGAGGAACAAATCACTCAAACTAGGAAAACAATCCTCCAATTCCCAAATACACTAAAACCACAAATGTTCTTGCTATATAGAAATGATGAAGTACATGACAGCATAGTCCCAGTGAGGGTTACTGTAGCTAGAAAATGGAAACAAGTAGATATACTGATATGATGCTCAAAAGGTGCTAAAAATGGAGAACTAGTCTCTCAAGCACAATCCGAAGACAACCCGAAAAGGGTTTCTTGAAATATCAAATATGCAAAAAGTACAGACTACAAATCTATGGCTGAATCACATTGTATCACTGGAGCTCTGTTGAAATATGTCTGATATAACAAGAAAATGGTTGTAACTCCTCCTCTCTAGCTTTCTAGGTGAAGGGATGTTCCCCTCACTAGGAAACTAGCTCATAAACAGGCTATCTCAATCCTCCACTACAATACCCTACAAAATAACACAGTTCCTCAAGGAGACTACACTGTGACTGAAGGTAGTTTCTTCACCTAATGCCAGATGGTGGAAATGAAGCTCATAATAGCTCTCCTAAGTGGGCACTTGAAGTCCCCTGAGGTAGAGTGTGGGATTCTCACCTGGAAATACCCTTGTACTAAATAGTACAACAAACTCCACTAAATAGCTGAAGCATGCAAGAAGTCATAAGACCAAAACATAAAAAAATATTTTGAATGCCTCTCATGGTGACCATCCCCTTCCTTATATTCTTGGTGAGCTCCCTCACCCTTGGCCACACTCATTTATAATGCTACTTCCATGCAAAGACTCCTCCAAAATTTCACTATCCCCACTAGCTCCACTCTCTCCTATGGCAACGTTGTTGATGTGGTGAACCTTTAACCTGTCTACATGCATTGACCCTTTCACACCAAGGTTTTCTTTATTTCAGCTAGCTAAATTGATCCACAGTTATACAAGAAGTGGTTTTATTCTTACTAAAGAGATTTAAGGGTCTCTTTACCCCACTTATTCATATAAGCTATGAATATAAGCAACATATAATATTCTAACTAACTAAAATCTAATTAGAAATATTACAGTCCTCCCCTCCAAAATTGTGCTTTTCCTTAATTAACAATAAAGAAGGATGCTGCAAAATCTTCTCGCCTTCCCAAGTGGCATCCTCATCAGGTAGATTCCTCCATCGAATCATATATTCTCTAATCATCTTGTTTCTTAGCTGTCTCTCTCGGGTATCCAAGATAGCCTCCGGTTGTAAAACTAGATGGCCCTCATCATCAATAGGTGGGAGATCCATGGTGGCAACCACATGTTGTCCAATGGCCTTCTTGAGGCATGAGACATGAAAAATGTTATGGATCTTGCTTCCAATGGGAAGGTCCAACTCATATGCTACTTCCCCAACATGAAGGATCACCTTGTATGGCCCATAGAACTGAGGCTTAAGCTTTCCAGCCCCTTTCTCCTTTAAGTGTATATGGGTGAAGACAAAGATAGACAAAATCATCAACCTGAAACTACCTCTCTATCCAACCATGGTCTGCATATAACTTATATTATTTTTGTGTTGTAGCAATGTTGTTTCTAAGGGCCCAGAGTATATCATGACTCTCCTGAATCCACTCCTTTTCTCTAGGATCCTTTCTTTCCCCAAACATCACATCAAAAAATGATAGAGAATCATACCCATAAAGAGCCTGAAATTGGGTCATGCCGATGGACATGTGAAAATTTGTGTTGTAGAAATACTCCCCCAAATGGAGCGAGTGCAACCATGCCCTTTGCTGCCACGAAACATAGTTTTGCAAGTAGCCTTCCAGCCACTTGTTTACTATCTCTATTTTTCCATCATTATGTGGATGATAGCTAGTACTCCGTGTCAAATCAGTATCCACTAACTGAAAAAGCTGCTGCCAAAAGCCACCCATGAAGCGACTATCATGATCACTGACTATGGTATTTAGAAGACCATGGAGTCTAAACACATCTCTAAACAAGATCTTAGCAATCTGTGAAGCATTATATCATGCAGAAATAGAAAAGAAATGTGAATACTTTGTTAGTCAATCAACAACTAAAAATATATAATCCTTACCCTAAACTGTAGGTAGACCGGTGATGAAGTCCATGGAAATACTCTCGCATTTTCTTTCCAGAATAGGGAGTGGCTACAAAAATCCTGTAGGATGGTTTTGTTCTCCTTTGTTCTACTCGTAAACTATGCACTTCTTGATGTGTTGGAGAAAATCATCCTTGAGACCCTTCCATGAGAATCTTTCCTGAATAGCTCGGTATGTCTTGGTGAATGAATCCTTGATGTCCAGAAAGTGGTGAATCATGTGTTGACTGCAAAACCTTCTTCTTGAGTCTAGAATCTCTAGCCAAGAAGATTTGGTATCGTTAATAGATGACCTCATACATCACTCTATAGCTCTCATCAGTCACCTCACCATCTAGGATTTCACATGCAAAGCGGTCTTTCGAATACTCCACCAAAAATTGGGCCTTCCAATCTGTATCCATACTCGTCAAGGAAAATGTTTCTAGCCTCCTAGATAGAGCATATGCCACTACATTTCTCTTCCCCTTGACATATTAAATGTAAAATTCATATTCTTGGATCTTTCTCACCCATTTCTATTGTCTCTCCTGCAGCTGCTTCTGCTAGAGAAAGAACCGAAGACTATTGTGATCAGTCTTCACTCAGAACCTGTTACCCACCAAATATTGCTGAAACTTGGCTATTGAATGCATGATATCCAACATATCCTTATCATATATAGGATACAATATCTCATGTGGAAGCACCTTCCGACTCTCAAAAACTATGGGGTGTCCCCCTTGCATCAGAACTTCTCCAATTCCCTCCCCTAAAGCATCACATTCCAACACAAAGGGCTGGGTGAAATCCGGTAAAAAAAACATCGGGGATATACACATCACCTCCTTGAGCCTATCAAAGTCTCTCTGCGCTGGGACTATCCAATTGAAAGCTACCTACTTAGTCAAATCTGTAAGGGGTGCTTCTAGTTGAGAGAACCCTTTAACAAACTTTCGGTAGTAGGTACAAATGCCTACAAACCTCCGAAAATATGTGACATTATTTGGCTCAGGCCAATCAATGATAGCATGGATCTTCTCTTCATGATCTCTCACTCCATCTACTCTAATGATGTGGCCCAAATAGAGCGTCTCTATGAGTCCAAACTCACACTTGGAGAGCTTAGCATAGAATTGTTGCTCCTCAAGAATGTATAATACTACCTCAATATGTTGTAGATTCTCCTCCCATATGCGGTTGTAAATAAGAATGTCATCAAAGAATACCAACACAAACTTCCTCAATTGACCACAAAAAATGTGGTTCATGCAATACTAGAAGGTTGTCGAAGCATTGGTTAGCCCAAAATGCATCACCAAGAACTCAAAATGTCCATAGTGGAATATAAATGCTGTCTTGGGGATATCTTGGTCCCTCACTTTGATTTAATGGAACCCCAACCTCAAATCAATCGTTGAAAATGTAATATTCCCAATTATTTTTCAGTTAGTTGGAATACTGATTTTTTTTTTCTTTTTAGTTAGAAGAATAAGAGGGTAGGGAGACCCATAAATCTACTTAGTAGGGATAAAATCACTCCAAATGTGAATGGAGGTCATCAAAATAGTTGTATAAAGCACCCTTATGTGTGAATATCAAATGAAGCATGTGGAATGGGTCAACCTTGACCAAATCAATAGCACTAGTATGGAGGGCATGGACACTCAATGAGAGACAATGTAGTTTTGGAGGGAGATTCTTTGCATGGAAGTAGTGGATTTAATGAGTGGGGCCCAAGGTGAGGAAGCTCACCAAGCATATAAGGAAGGGAATGGCAGCCTTGGAGGATATTTTTTGGATTATTATTTTTATTATGGTGTGTTATGACTTGTTTCTCTCTTCAGCTATTTAGTATATACTGCAATGTTGTTTAGCACAAGGGTGTTCCCAAGCGAGAATCCCACCCTCATCCTCAGGGGACTTCGAGTGCCCTCTCAGGAGAGGTTATTGGGCTATATTTTCACATTCTGGCATCAAGCCAAGTTATAGCTTTCTTTTACAATGAAATTTCTATTTAGAGTTGTGTTGAGTTGCAGGGTACAACAATGATTTGTTTGATGGGGCCACTTCTAAGCTTATTTTCAGTGGAGGAAGCATTCCTTCATTTAAGAGGCTGACAAGGGAGGTCCTTGAGCATTATTGCAGCATTTTTCACCAGGCCAAGACATTACTATCCCCTATAACATAGTTTCAGTCTTGGACTGCGTTATTTCAGAGGGCAGTTGGTGATCAGGAGTTCATGAATTTTGCTCAAAATTGAAAGTGCTAGAAACTGTACCAAAATTGAGCGATTGGGTATATATCATCGTTATGATTATAGGGATGAAAATGGTTCAAAAAAATGATGTCATATGAGGGAGATATTGTGTTTTGATTTATTTCCCACACAGCTAAAATTTTGTGACAGGGTTGACTGGGATGCCCAATCAGCATGCAAGTAAAGTCAGAAAAAATGAGAATAGTCCTAAGAATGTTCCCTTTTCTAAACCAATGGTGTTTCGCCACATGGTACATTCAGGATCGTCTGATTTGGTTGAACGTTTGTTTTGATGGTGTAATGAATGGGTGACACATGGCTAGCCCTATGGCTACCACGTGTCCCTTGTACAATTTACTAAAATTATTGTTGGGGTTTGGGGGGTTCGATCCCGTGACAGCCAGGTGCACCCGAAAATTTTTCGACCATCTCCACTACTGGGTGAAGCTTACCCCTATAGTGTGCCAAAAATATATATGTTATAATGGTAGGTCATTTGGGGACCCCATCGTGTATGTTCAGATATGTTTTAAAAGAAACCACAAAATAGTTGTTACCTCTAACAGCTCTAAAAATCCTTACTCCGGCGGCTAACTATAAACCACATCACATGTCTGGTTCCAATGATTAATACGGTCGTCGGTTCCATAATAGTAAACTTTGGTAGTTAGAACTCCAACTTATCACATGCACTTTCCCGCCCTTAAACTTACAGTTAATGTCATGGTTAAGATTTAGGCAGGAGGTTTAGCACTCCCCTAAAATTGTGGATTTTGGCCATTTTTTACTACAGTTAAGTGTAGTTCTCCATAGATAGTGGAGGTTTTCTAGGGGATATTGGGAAAAAGCTTAGCCAGGTCAATTTTCGACCAATTTGGGTGAAACAAGAGTCTACCTAGACTAATTTGAGCATTCTAGAGCCATTGGTGCAAAGAAAAAAAACCATTGGAGCCTTGTAAACACATGTATTTTAAATTTTGAGCATAATGAAAATATGGACATGCCATTGGGAGCTGGACCAGGAGATGTAGCCAAGGAGGGGTGAACTACTTCATCATGCCTACTATGTAAATCTTATGTGTGATGTTATTTATTTGTTATACATTGTTGCTCAATGTTATTTAGGCTTATTTACATACTTAAAACTCATAATTTCATCTATGTTTCATGAATAAATTCCTCATTCCTTAAGAAAACAAATGGAGACAAATATGTACATGTTTTATAACTGAAACGACACTTAGCACAAAAAACTAATACAGTCCTTTTAGATCAGGTTGGTATCTATCTCTAAGCTAGAGTTTATTCTCTGGTTTTTTTGTGTGAAAATATTTGTTTAACTGTTTTCAAGTGTTCACATGATTACTAGGCTCAAGCTTAAGGGAGGAGAAGGAAAATTGGTGGAAGCAAAGGGTCTCAAAGTGAGCCATAGAAAAGGAGGGAAATATTTCCACATTCCCCACCACCTAGTTCACCTTCTAAAGAATAAAAGTAGCATTAAGCATGCCTATAGGGGAAGAATGAATCCATGAAGAGGTGGATCCCAAAGATGAAGAAAGAGTTTTTAGGAAATAATTCCTTGACATGGCTGAGATGGTCAAAATCCTTTATCAAGAAAGGAATGAGAGAATAGAATGAGAAGGATCCGAACTTCACAACAAATGACAGGGATCATTAGGAGGTCAAAATTATGAATATAAATCAAAGAAAGGAAATGGTGGAAATGGAGGCAGTGGAAAGTCACCATCCTCACCCTCATCATCATCATCCTCTACTTCATCTTCAGTACATCAGCCACACAATTCAAAGAACACTAGTAAAATTCCTTTCTAAAATTTGATGTTAAGTTTGAATTACTAATGTTTAACGGTGAAGTCAATGTATAAAATCTTGATGATTGGATTAGGCAATTGGAGGTCTATTTGAGAATTCAGAACCTTCATGATGATGATACCAAAATCCAACTAGCTTCATTGAGAATGGAAGGTGCAACACTTGTTTGGTGGGAAGCCAAGAAAAAGGAGGAGATCAAGAAGCATGGTAAGATTATCCTATCATGGACTGCTTTCATTACTGCAATAAAAGAGTAGTTTTATCCATTAGCTCCTACGCTGAAAGCCATAATGAACTGGAAAAACTTTAGACAATTGAAAGGACATAATGTTCAATAATAGACCTAAGAATTTAGGAGAAGAGCTCTCTTATTAGGGGTAGATTTGCAGAGTCGAGATACTTTTCTCAAGTACATAAGAGGCTTACATAGCTACCTAAAACATACTATCCTCATGTTTAACCCTACAATTCTAGATGAAGTTTGTGTTTAGGCCACACATCTAGAAGCTAGAGGGAAAAACATTACTGATGAGGGTAGGAATAAACCTTTTAAGGGGAAAAACAAAGAGAATACCTCAAAAGGTAAGGGAAAAAAGAATGCATCTTGCAAGAAAGAGGGACAAACAGTGGTCTGTAAACATTTTTCAAGAGAAGGCCATGATGAGAATCATTGTTGGAAATTGCATCCTGAAAAGAGGCTCAAACATCAGAACAACAAAGGGAAATAGAAAACTGCAGCTACAACTCAACATGATTTAGGAGAGGATTCAGGTGATGAATATAAAATTACAACCATGGATTGAATAACATCAAGGGGAAATAAATTGAAACTAAACCCAGTACTAGTACATCAAACTGTCACATAGAAGCTCCAAGTGAAGAAGAGAGAATTGAACTGTTTCATGTGAGGGTCATATCCAAACATACCAATATTGACACATTATTTGATAGTGGGTCACAAGAAAAATTAATCTTTGAAGACTTGGTCAAGAAAATTAATCTTGAGACCATTCCACATCCAAAACCAAATCCACTTGGGTGGATTTGTAAGGATGCAAATTTATAGGTTTCAATGAAGTGCATATTGTGGTTTGCAATAACTACACATTTTGTTGACACAGTTGAATTAGATGTCGTTCCGCTTGATATTACAGGTATTGTGTTGGGAATTCATTACTTTTATGATAAGAAAGATATCTTCCATCACCATGAGAACAAATATCATTTATTCAAAGATGGCAAGGAGTACATTGTTAGAGCACATCACAAGAAGACAAATATTGCTATGGTAAATGTTGGACAAGTAAAAACGATGGTAAATTCAAGTAAGAATTTTGTTCTTCTAATTATTAAGCCTAAAGATGATGTTAATCATGAATCATTTGAGGATTGTGATCCTAAGTTGAAATCAGATTTATATGATGTATTTAATGCACATCATGAGATGTTTCAGGAGCCAACAAGAATTCCTCCAAAAAGGGACATTCAACATGAGATTCAGTTGCAGCAAGATTGACCTCTTCCAAACATCGACATGTATCACATGTCGATAATGGAGAATGCTAAAATTAAGAGGAAAATCAAGGACATGTTGGAAAATGGACTCATAAGGCCAAGCACTTTGGCATGTAGTTCACCCGTAGTCTTGATCCCAAAGGAAGATGGGACTTGGCGCATGTGTGTAGAGTTCAGAGCTTTGAACAAGATAACGGTAAAGAATCGATACCCACTTCAAAGGATAGACAATTTGCTTGATCAACTGAAAGAAGAAAATTTTTTCACTCAGTTAGATTTGCGAAGTGGATGTCATCAATTAAGAATTGCATAAAGTGATATATGGAAGACTGCATTCAAAACCAAACAAGGACACTTTAAGTGGTTGGTTATGCCATTTGGTTTGTGTAATGCACCAACAACTTTCATGCGTGCTATGGATAATGTTTTGTGTCCATTTCTTGATGACTTTGTGATTGTGTATTTAGATGATATACTAATTTCAGCAAAACAAGAGAAGAATATGTCTTGCATGTGAAAAGGGTGCTTGATGTTTTGAAGCAAGAGAAATTATTTCTTAATATGTCAAAGTGTGAGTTCGGAAAGATTTCTTTGGTTTATTTGGGACACATTGTAGGAGGAGGCGAGTTGGTAATTGATCCTTCTAAAGTGGAAGCCATCGTGAATTGGCCCACTCCCAAAACAACAACTAAGGTAAAAATTTTCTTAGGTGTAGCTCAGTATTGGAGAAAGTTTATTGCTAACTTTTCTGCCATAGTAGCTCCTGTGCATGTAGTGACAAGCGTGAATAAAGGCTTCCAATGGGGAGTCAAACATCAGCAAGATTTTGAAGCTTTAAAATACAACATCAGTTCAGCTCAAGTCCTTGCATTACCGAATTTAAGACAACCATTCAAAATAAAAACCGATGCTAGTGATTATGCCATGGGCACAGTACTTTTGCAGCATGGTAAGCCTATCGATTTTCATTCTGAAACATTCAATGGTGTTGTAACTAATTATCCTACATATGAAAAAGATTTGAATGTGTTGGTATAAAGCATCAAGAAGTGGAAACACTACTTGATGGGTAAAGAGACAATTATACATACCGATCACCAACCATTACAGTACTTGCAGTCCCAAACAAAATTGCAACAATCACGACATTTCAGGTGGATGGGATTTCTTCAAAAATTTCACTTGGTTAAAAGGTACAAGAAAGGTATTTTCACTAAAGTTGTTGATATGCTTTCAAAGCCAATCATAAGTGCTTCTACTTAAAAAATATTCTATTGTACATGAGAGTTACATAGAAAACTATGCACATGATGTTGATTTTCAAGATGTGTATGCTAGTTTGATTGAAGGGAATAAAGTTGAGGAAAATGATTATCACATGCATAACAATTTTCTGTTTCATTTGGGCAAGTTGTGTATACCACAAGGAGAGGGGCTAAGTGTCATGAGACAAGCTCATTCATCTCTTATTGTTGGACGCTTTTGGGTAAGAAAAATAGTGGCACATCTGTAGAGGTATTGTTATTGGCGTCGTATGATAGATAGTGTGTCACGTTTTATAAGAGGTTGCTCTATCTGTGCAACAAGCAAGCCTAGCAATAGGAAGCTTGGATTGTATACGCCACTATCAATACCATCAAGGCCATTGGAGAGTGTCTCAATGGAATTTTTTGGAGGTCTACCTATGTCAAGAAAACAACATGATTATCCTTATGTAGTTGTGGATAGATTCAGTAAAATTTGTATATTTATGCCATGGAAGAAAACCATTAGTGCTGAAAAAACTGCTGAAATTTATTTTCAACATGTATGGGATCATTATGGATTGCCAAATTCTATTTTTTAGTGACATGGATTCGAGGTTCATTGGGAATTTTTTGGTCCAATCTTTGGAAGATGATGGACACAAAGTTAAAAAAGAGTATTTCTTTTCATCTGCAAATTGCTGGCCAAACCGAGGTGGTGAACAGAACCGTTGTGCATCTATTGAGAGGTTATTGTAGCAAACATCCCAAGTTGTGGGATGAACAATTGCATTACATTTAGCACACTTACAACTGGGCAAAGAAATCTTCTACAAATAATTCACCTTTTGAAGCATGCTTTGGGTATTTTCCAAAATCGCCATTAGACATCATCTTTGAGAAGGTTGTTGCAATTGATGGGCATAGTGATATTGACAAGGCTCAAAATTTCACTGAGAAAATTCAGATTATTCATCAGCAAGTTCAATAAAAAATTGAGAAGATTCAAAGAAAATACAAGGAAAGGCATCACAAACATAGAGTTGATCATAAGTTCCAAGAAGGAGATGAGGTATGGTTGCACATAAGCAAAGAAAGGATGCAAGGAGAAGGTAAAAATCTCAAGCCCATTCGCTATGGTCCATTCAAGATCATCACGATAGTTGGTAAAAATGCATTTCAACTTGACTTTCCTTCATATATGAAAATGTATTCAATTTTTAATGTTGAAAACTTACTTTTGTATGATGCACCTTTGATCGATGATCAAGGAAGTGATCTTCATCTACCTTCTATTGAATATTTCTCACCAAAATTTCTAGATAAGCTCAAGGAGGATACCATTCTTGACAGGAGGACAAGAGCATCTAAGAGGGGAAGCCTTGACTACCTTTGAGTTGGGCTCAAAGGCAGTAAGCCAAGCAAGGCAAAGTGGATGGAAGTTGGAAGGGTGAGGGAACTCTACCCTCATCTACTGAACAGGTAATAAAAGTCTTTTGGGGTCCAAAAGCTTCCTAATGGGGAGGTGTGATCAGGAGTTCATGAATTTTTCTCAAAATTAAAATTTCTTGAAACTGTATCGAACTTGAGCAACCGAGTATATCTCATTTTTCTGATTTCGGTGCCGTGAATAGTTCGAAAAACCAATGTCATATGACAGAGATATCGCATTTTTTTTTATTTCCCAAACAACTAAAATAGTGTGACAGGGTTGACTAGGATGCCCAGTCAGCATACATGTACAGTAAACAAAAATGAAAATATTCCTAAGAATATTCCCTTTTGTAAACCAATGGTTTTTCACCACATGGTGCTTTCAGGGTTGTTTGATTTGGTTGAATGTTTGTTTTGATGGTCCAATGAATGGGTGACACGTGGCCAGCCCTGAGGCTTCCACGTGTCCCCTGTACGGTTTACCAAATTTATTCTTGGGGTCTAAGGGGTTCAACCCCGTGACCTCCAAGCACGCTCGCAAAGGTTTCGACAATCTCTGCTACCCGGTGAAGCTTACCCCTATAGCGTGCTAGCAATATATATGCTATAATGGTAAGTCATTTGGTTGGGGGGGGGAGGAAGACCGCCGATGGTCCCAACCCGCCAGCGGAACCATCATGTATGGTCACATATGTTTTAAAAAAAACCACAACATAGTGGTTACCTCTGAGGGTTCCAGAAACTATTACTCCGGCGGCTAACTATAAACCACATCACATGTGCGGTTCCAACGATTGTTGTGGTCAACGATTCCATAACCGTAAACTTCAGTGGTTATAAATATAGCTTATCACATGCGCTTTCCCACCTTTAACCTTACAGTTAATGACATGAATAAGATTTTAGTTGGAGTTTTAGTGCTCCCCAAAAATTTCAGAGTTTGGCCATTTTTTACTACAGTTAAGTGCGGTTCTCCACATTTAGTGGAGGTTTTCTAGGGGATATTGGGAAAAAGCTTAGCCAGATCAATTTTTAACCAATTTCGGTGAAACAAGAGTCTACCTAGACTAATTTGAGCATTCTTGAGCCATTGGTGCAGAGAAAACAACCATTGGATGCTTGTAAACACATGTATTTGCGATTTTGAGCATAATGAAAAGATGGACATGCCATTGGGAGCTGGACCAGCAGATGTAGCCCAAGAGGGGTGAACTGATTCATCATGCATGTTGTGTAAATCTTATGTCTGATGTTATTTCTCTATTATACACTCTTTTTTAGTGTTATTTAGGCTTATTTACATACTTAAAACTCATAATTTCATCTATGTTTCATGATTAAATTCCTCATTCCTTAAGAAAACAAATGGAGACAAATATGTACATGTTTTATAACTGAAAGGACACTTGGCACAACAAACTAATACATTCCTTTTATATCAGTTGGAGGGGTAGTTTCAGTGCACCACTTGGGAGGTTAGATCTTCAGTGAAGGGATCAACCTTTCATTGGGAGAGTCTATTGGAGGAGGGCCATTCATTTTTGCATTAGTTCATCCATCTCCTTCTATGTGCTTCAGTTGTAGTGAATATTTGGCCCTAGGGCTTTAGATCACTACTCCATATTTTGTATATTTCTGGAAACCCTTTCTGGATTTTCTAAGAAAAGTGTTGTAGAGCCTAGATTTTTATTTCCAGTATCTCTTGAGGCATCTATCAGTTGTTTTATATCATTGCATTCTCCTAGTTGTATCTATGACTATGTTGTAGCAGCTCTCTGGAATTTTTTATAGTAGCAACATCTCAATTTTGAGAGTATTTGATCATTGGAGGCTTGTTTGCCTATATCATATGATTTTTGCCTCAGTATTTTGTACTTATTTATTGATGATATAATGAATGTAATGGCTCCATATTGGTCTCATATATTTTTACAATGATCTTCACTACTAATTTCCATTATTGTGTTCAATATTGTTCCTTTTCCTATTTTGGAATATTACAGTGGTATGGGAGCATAATCTTTTCTTAGCCTACGCATTTTTAAGCCAATATATCATCATAAGGGGGATATCCTCTCATAGAAAAAGAGGAGATGTATCTCAAAAGAAACTGGAGATAATAGTACATAGATGATAGAGAATACAAGGGAAAAACTCCCTTATTAGGAGGATATGAGGAGAAGGAGTATCTCAAGCTTCTTCTTCAAACCATGCAAAATGTTGCAAGAGAAATCAAGGAGATGAGGATGGATAGACACAAAGAATGTCGTAAATGGTTTCTACATGGAGAAGGCTCCGACATTTCACATCACTAGAATGATCAACTAGTGAAGCAGTAGGTTTCCCAATGCTCTACAATGCCTGCATTTTTAGTAGTGAGAAATGGAGGGTTTCAAGAACAAGAAACTCTTGAAGACTACTTTCTTGAGTATGGGTCTCAATATCATAGATTCAAAGATCATTTGAGCTTCCAAGAGTATTTTCCGATAAAGTACAATAGGAGACCCTGACACCATAATAGAGGTGGAGGATTCATAAAAAATAATGATCTTCACTGGACTATGGGAAGATTTTTCTTACCCACTTTTGATGGGTCATCCAAATACACTACCAAATCATGGATAGAAAATCTAGACATCTACTTCCAATTGAACCAAGAACCGGAGATGGAAGCCATCAAAACAGAAGCGCTCCAACTTGAGGGTGAGGCACATGATTGGTGGTTTCATGGTCTTTCTACAGTGGGGCATGCCCATGTGACTGCATATTTAGAGTTCACTAGGAGGTTTGTGGAGAGGTTTGATCGAAGAGAACCGGGGCCTCCTTTCATTGAGCTAGCTAAGCTCAAACAATAAGGTAATCCATAAAATTACATTTATGAATTTCTAAAACATTCTGTTATGGTTCCTGATTTATCTGCATCTAGGGGGGTCTATATGTTTATTGATGGGCTAGAAGAACCTCTACATGGGTTGGTTAAGTTAACCAAAACAGCTACCCTTCAAGATGCTGTTGAAAGGGATAGATATCTACAAGATTCTTTTCCAAGAGAAAAAGCACCATTTTAGAAAAATCCCACTTTTCCATCAAATGGAAAATATGTGAAGGCTCCTCCTTCAAAGGAGAGCTAAAACAAGGTACCTCTTAGTGATGATGTCTGAAGAGACTTGAGGAGAAGGAATATTTGCTTCACATGCCAAGAATCATGGGCACCCAAACATAGATGTGTAGTAGGGAAGGCACACTATATAGAGGTATTTCCTAATTATGAGGAGGAAGAAGAAGAGGAACCAGAAGGAGGTCACAGTGCTGGGATAGTAGGAGAGGATCCACTAGCACTAGGAGGGGCCCTTGCATCATTGAGGGGGGCACCCAAGTACTTGACCTTCAGAGTTCAAGGTTCCATTCAGGATCGGAGGGTATCAATGTTAATTGAAAGTGGGTCTACCCACAACTTTATTGATGCCCAATTAGTGTAGAGGAGGGAAATACCCACTGATTATTTTGAGGGATTTCCAGTTTTGGTCCCAGGAGCTAGAACCATGCAATGCATGCATTATGTTCCTTATTTATCTGTCTCCATGGGGACATATACATTTACTGATCATTTCTTTTTGGTTGACCTACCTGACACCAATGTAATATTGGGTGTGAAATGATTGTTTACTTTGGGGAAGGTCACCATAGATTGGGAGAATTTACAGATAGAGTGGATAGATAAAAGGAGTGGTAAGCATGAGGTGATTAGGGGAATGCACACACATCCCTCTCAGACAGCTTCTACACATAAAAAAGAGTTAAATTTGTTCAGTGGAAGCAATGACCTAACAATCCAAACAATTATGAAAATGACTTTGGCCCATGACACATTATTATCTAGAGGCTTTCCACCTATGAGGCCACCAAATCAGGAGTTGATGAGAGATGCCTCACAACAGGTTGCACCACTCATAGATCCATGAGGGCTGAGGACCTTGGGAGGACTTGGTACAACGCAGAGAGCCTTGGGTAGGCACAAGGAGGAGGGAGAAATTCTCCCAATATCAGTATTACCCACTCTCACCAAACATCTTGCATTGATAGTAGATGTTTTCAGGATGGAGGATGGCACCATCATGGTGCAAGAATACCACTCCATGGCTTTGGATAATCAAAGGATACTTCCACATAGGGAGGAATATTTCACATAAGATAGAGGTTAGTGGCCACTCATGCATACATTGGACAAAATCAGAAGGTTTTTGATGGGTGATAGCCTCCCATGGAAGGCTAACCTCCAAAAGCTTCAGCCTTCACTTGAGCATGAGAAGCTACAGGAGGAGCAGTAGAGAAAGGATAGGAGCAGCCTGGTATATGACTTTGGCATGGGACATGTCAAAGAAGAGGGCAGCGACATGACAAGTGCTTTACATGGTAGATCAAAAATGTTGTCATTATGGAGTATAGATCGTTATTGGAGATCCTAAATTGTTATAGCATCATTTATCACCAGCTTATACTTGATGATTTATACATTGGCCTTCGGTAACCCTTCCTTTCAGACTTGGACTATTTCTCAAAAAACAGTGTCTTAAAACTCATACGTTACTCTCCCCACACTTTTCCACGTATATACGCTAGTCCATACATAGAGAATCACGTATGCCATTTTAATCATGAAAAAATATATATTTTCCTATTTTAGAGGCGAGGTTTATTGTTGTTCCAGTAACTTAACCACCATAACACATGGCCTAACTATTCCCAACTGCAAAAACTAATTTGAGGGAGTATAAAATCCCATCAAGGGAATGGCCTAAGGGAGGAGGAGAGAGAGAAATATAGATATTATACATTGTTGGAGCCCTATCCAAGTCTGATATATTCCCGTGCCTCCTCCACTTCCCAGATATTTGCAGGAAACCCTTGTTTCCTTGAGATGCTCACCACCCTATGTGACATTGATTGTACGTTATCCTTGGAAGAAATCTTGAGATCAGGCTAGGGTTGGACGGATCCAAAGGATAGTATGCTCGAAGGCCGTGCCATATTTCAGGTGATCTCTCCATGTTTATTTATTGTACTTATCATTAATGATAGAAGAGCCATCTTGTTCCTAATGTTTACATGTCAATAATATTTTATACATGTGTAATGATCATCAATTGAACATTTAATATTGTTTTTATGATGTTATGCATGATTTCCACTAACATCTAGAATGTATATATGCTATACAACTAGGATTTTGCGTTCGTTATTTTTTGATTTATAGATTAAGGAGCACAAGGTGTTGCGGGGGGTTTGCACCCCATGGGATCTACTTCAACCTAGGGATATCCGGGTAAGGTCTACAACCTTTAGAGTCTAGTTATTTGCATAGAAGTTGGTTTAGTGAGTCCTTCTTGTAATGATATGCCCCTGATCTGTGAAGGTTCATCAACCCAAGACCTTTAGGGTAACATTTCCCAAAACAAAAATGGCGACTCCACTGGGAATCACATTCTTGTGATTTCATATTTAGGTTGTTTTATCTGTCTTGTAGGTTCCTAACAACTTGTATCACTTTTTACAGTCTAGCAAGTCTTTTTTCAATCATACAAAAGACTTGGTCCCTTGATCAGGCTTGAATGTTTATTTTTTCCTTATATTTATTTTCATACCCAGCTGTTTCTCTGCTCAGTCATGTATACCTCCAATTTTTTTCTAAAGGGACCGACGTATATGCTAGTTTCCTTCGTTACAATCACGTATACATGCTAGGTACACACTGTAAAACCGCGTATGACTAGAAAAATTTGAAAATTTGAGTTTTCGGCCTCTATAGTCTTTTTTTTCTGTGTTGAACCATTCCTGTGGTATCTTTAAGGTCTTTGGACTATTTTCATGGTGATTTCATTTCTATTTCTCTCTTGTTTTTGTGAAAACCTAGCCATTTGGTGAATTGCCTTGTTTTGTATGTTTGCAATTGTGGCTGAGGCACCGAGAACTTTTCCTAAAGTTCTTGGCTATTCTGACCTATCAAAATAGGGAGACTTTGTTTGTTTTCTCTTCCTGGCCCTATGCATTGCTTCACTTATGGGTTTTTCCTCCTTGGTTTTGTTTGGTTTTCTTTATTTCTTGGACTTATCTTGTTACAAATTTTGAAGAATCTCCTTTTTGTTTTTTTGAATTCCTGTTCGTTGCAATATTGTGCTACTGTGATGAATAAATTGATTGAGTTTCTTGGCTCTTTTTTCTTATTTAAGTCCTGCTACAAAGGCAACACAGTTGGCTTGAGCACTTTGAATCCTTTGTTGAGATTCATTTGACTTGATTCCGGTTCTTGGGTATTTTTTGTTTGTCTTCTTGAAATCTCTTTTCTTCCATTATAAGTAAAAAGCCCAAAAACATTTTGTGTTTTCCGTAGCTTTTTCTTTCAGTTTGTTTTGACGGTTTCATTACATCTTTTGAAGCTTTTTGATTGGTTTCTAGTCTTTAGTTCTTGTCTTGATTGTGAAGGAATTCCTCATTTGCTTTCACTCTTTTGTATCAAGTGCATTTTTGGCGTTCTTATGCATAGGATTTTTGTTTGGAACTGGCCTTGTTTTCTGTCAAAAAGTGATCGAAACATTGCCTGCCTAGAGACCCTTTCTTGTTTATTTAGAATTGACATCTTAGGATTTGCATATCATTGATAACTTGCATTAAGTACAATTGGGCATTTTATACTTTTTCGTAACTTTCTGAATCGTGTGAAGTGTGAGTGTTGTTGGAAATATTGAGAGGGGGTGTGAATCAGTATTCCTTTCAATTAGAGAATTAGTTAATATTCAATTATTATCGGGGTTTCTACAATGATAGCAGTAAACAAAAAGAACACAAATGCACATAGTTTTTAAGGTGGAAACCCACTCCGGGACAAAAACCACCTAATGCTTTTCTAACAATTCTTTAATATTCAACTCCAATTGAAAATAAAGCTGCAACTTCCTAGAATCTATAAAAGCATTCTTCTCTAGCTCTCACTGCATGGACGCTCCAACGCCCGAGATTCTTTAGTAGTCAACTGAATGGATGCCCCAACACCCAATGAGCTACAACTCACCCTAGCACCACCCTACCACCCTATAGAAGAATAAAACAAGAATGGACTCCTATACCAAGGAAAATGGTCCACTTTACAATGATATAGAATGATGTAGAAGAAGAAGAAAGACTAGAAAATAACCCCAACTATGACAGAACCACCTAATCATGATCCTCGACCTCCTGACACTTCCTGTTCTACTCTTGGCAGATAGACACTTGTACAATTTTTACAATGATGCATGACTGTATGCTATGCTCCCCACTTGAAGACTTCATCTAGTGAACTTTTTGCTATTGTTCTGCACCATGGTTGCTGATCTTTTCATACTACCCTCTGTTGCACCTTGCTTTACTTTTCTGCACTAGAAAGTCTGGTCCTTTGCAGCCCTTGACAACACAAGATCTAGATTTTTATTTCTTTCTAGGAGCTCGATATTGAATATAGTGTATCTCTATTATTTCAGATCCGCAATATGCAATTTTCATCCCTGTAGTATTCCTATGAGTCTTCTTTTCAATGCCATAGGTCTAACCCAATTTGGATTCTTCAAGGGAGAGTTACGCTCAATCTCTCACAATTCCCTAATTATGGACTATTTCAGTAGAGAAAACTTGTACGGCGTGCCATGTGTCACTGTTTCCTCATTCAGCTCTGAAATTGATACAGTGAATACTATAGTCTGTCTGATATCTGCCAATTTTTATAGAATTCAAATCTAATACTCAGAGAGATAGTTATGACGATTTTTCCAAGGTCACTTCTTTCAGATGAATTTCAAGAGCCTACAAAAACACTGACTTCCACAGATCATATCTCTGAAAATATGTTCCACATTGATCTAAAATTATTACATGAGATTCCTCAGGATGTTGGCTTCACGTCATAAAAATTTCAGCTTCTTAACCATTGTAGACAAAAAATTAGAGCAAAAATTCCACGATGACGTGTTTCAGATAGTGAAATCCCTACATAAGGAGGATATGAGGATCACAATTTATATAGATTCTTAGGTTGAGACGGGCTTCAACAAGTGAATGTGGGAGGGATTTTAGGAGCTAAAAAATTATTAATTATTGGCATTTCAATTACCCATGCCACAATCCCATGGGGTTTTAGCCTACTAACTGGAGTTACAAGCTTCAAACATGGATATCTCTCAAACTGTGAATAATTATGTGGCATGCCATATAAAAACGGAAACATCTCGACAAGTAGAAACCATCAAAAGAATTCTTGACACAGAATATAGTAATTTGGTAGGTCAATTCCCATGAAATATTGGGTTAGCCCCTTGTGCTTCTTGGGTTCACATCAATGACAACCGCTGATCAAAAATCTCCCCCTTTGGCATTGATGGTACCACAAGTACTCCACCTGCGATCATGACACCTATTCCTACAACATTCTCTCCCCCTTTGACATCAATGGAAAAGATTAACTCCCCCTGACACACAACCATGTTGCGAACCTATACACACTTCCACTCCCCCTTTATATTCTTAATAAGGAAAATCTAATGAGAACTTGGGAGAATCGTAAGCTTCTAGTGAAGACATTCCAATGCTTCACAAGTACTCTCACGACCATCAACGCTTCCTGCCCAAGCTGCATCTATAAAGGCCTGAATAATGAGATTTTTACCCTTGGGATACCACAAGCCATATTCTGTTGTTCCCTTTAGATATTGAAGAATTATTTTGATGGAAATAATATGTGATTCTTTTGGTGCTACTTGGAATATTGCTACTTTTCTAACTGCTTGTATAAAATCTGGCTGGGAGGCTGTTACATATAGAAGAATACCAATCATAGATATGTACAACCTTTGATCCAAATACTTAGATGAGTTGTCTATGCTCAATTTGCAACTTTTTACCATCGGAGTAAGGATGGGTTTGCAATATTCCATTTTGAATTTCTTGAGCATTTCCTTGATGTACTTGGCTTGAAAAATAAATATTACTTTCTCTTGCTAAGATATTTGAAGCCCTAAGAAGTATGGCAACTCACCAAGTAAAGACATATCAAAATCACTTTGCATGTTTGTAGTAAACTTCTTACTTAGTCAATCATCATTGCTACCAAATATTATATCATCCTCTTTAGCTATTAGACGTGCTTTCGTTGCTTCATCTAGAACCTATATGTCATTTGGAGCTTGACTTGTTGTAGCCACAATTTCACCATACCTGCCTTTCCTGATTTCACATTTTGTGGAGTTGAATAGTATTTTGTGTCCTTGATCACACATTTGTCCAACATTGAGAAGATTGTGATTCATGTTTTCAACCAGTAGAATATTCTTGACTAGAGCATCTTTGCTTCCGAGAGTGACATGTAATATTCCTAATTAGCCCAGGCTAATAGGAATATTCAATTTTCTTTTCATTTTCTTGTTCAAGAATAAAATTGTAAAGGAGGAAAAATTAAACTCCTTAAACAACAAAATAAATCAATGCCCATGTGAACAAGGCTAAATCTGGGTTGCCTTAATAAAACTTCGTCATGTGTGAAAAGGGATTGTGACAATTGACTGGGTCAACAAGACCAAATCTACAGCGCTGTCCAGATGCAATGAACCTAGATGAATAGCGCAGATCTAGTTGGAGGTTTCAAATGTGAAAGGAGCTAAACCTTTGAGATGGTTTAGGGTTTTTCAAGGCTTTCATCCCATAAATGAAAGAGGAGAGCAGCATGAGAGGGGTTGTTGAAAATATTTTATTGAAAGGATTTTTCTATTTAGACACTTCTCATTCTCTGGCTATTTAGCTAAGAATAGTGATGTTTAGCACTTGGGCATTCCTGGTCAGGAATCCCACCTCTTTCTTTGAGAGACCTCTTTGAAGAGTCTTGCTATTCTTGGTCCACTATCAGGAATTTTTCCAAGCTTCTTCTTCCAACTAAAATTTAGATCATGTTGAGGGTTTGGTTGTCCTTGTGAGCAGCAGCAAGTGGGAGATAGATCTCTTCAGATCTATGCACATCTACCCCCTCTTTTCACTCGGAAAGCCTTCTATCCCATTGGCAAGAGTGTCCTAGATCACTGGAGCTCTAGATCCATACCTTGGCATCAGGCCAAAGTCTAAATCAAGCCTACAACATATTTTCTATCCCTGGGCTATGTTATTTTTCAAGTGAAGAGTTGCAGGGTGTTTGGAAACTATTTGGAGGAGAGATCTCTGGTGTAAAGGAGCCTTCCTTACACTGTGGTGATCCATGGATTAGCCAACTAATCCATGTGTGTTTTATATATAATGCATTCATTGATGTATCTACTTCAGAATTCCTAAATAATTTTGCAAATCTCCTGCAGTAGTTCTCAGATCTACTCTTGTGCTTTCATGTTTTGTTGAAAACCCCAAGGGGTATGTAAAATAGAGACAGTCTAGTGTACAAATCTGATATAGATTTAATATTTTGTACAAATATCTATCCTAGATCTAATTTGTAACTCACAACTACTATTTACTCATGAAAATAACATTGTCTTGGCTATACAATGAATTATATTCTTGCAACACCTCTTTTAGAGCGTTTTTCTCCATTAAAGTCTCCATCTTTCTCCTATAAATTGATTGGGCTACATTGTAAATCTGATTTTTCATTGTATAAGATATTTTTATGCTATCATATTTTCCTACTACTACTACTATCTAAAATTGTGTTATTTTCTAGGCAGTGTTCTTTGTATTGCTGCAGTCCCTTCTTTGGGCAGTTTTCAAGCCTTCCTAGGTGTGGGATATCTGTTTAACCCACCTAGAAATATTTTTTTCTGATATCCTCTTGGATTTAGGACTTATATACTCAGATCTAAGGGATCCAAGGGCTGATTTCACGAGATGTAGTAGCCATTCTTGAAAAATGCATTTTTCAGGCATGCCTTACTAGCAGTGCCGATTTTGGGATATTACAGTGGTATCAGAGCATGTTTCTTCACACAACCTATGATTTGCCTTTTGAAGAGATAATATGTATTTTCATGGGAGGAAAATACTGGTGAAGATATGTGGTTACACCAAAGACATAGAAGTAAAGGGTCCAAACCCTTTATCTGAAAGTTTGCAGAGAGAAGAGTTCTCAAAAAATCTTTCTCAAGCTATGAATGAGCTGAAGGAAGAAATCTGGGGAATGAAGAGGGAAATTCATGCAGATCCCTCAGGAGGATTCTTACATCAAGGAAGCCCCGGTACTTCCTACCATGTGTGTGAGCATTCAGCCACACAACCTGATCTGCAACGCTAGAACATGCCTACTTTCTTGTCAAAGAGAGGAGGAAAGGGAGGAACACCAAAGGAGGAATCTCTTGGTGATTATCTCCAAGAATATGAATCTAAATCAGAGAAATTCAAAGAGCATCTTAGTTTCCCAGAGTTATTTCAAGTCAAAGAAGAAGGATCCAACAACTATAGTAGAAGGAAAGGGTGCATGCAACACACTTTGGGTATATTCTCTCTACCTACATTTGATGGATCACCTAAAGACTCAGCCAAGTCTTGGGTAAAGAAGCTTGACACATAATTTCAGCTGCATCAAGTATCAGAAGAAGAAGCCTAGCACTACATCTTGAAGGGAAGGCTTATGCTTGGTGGTTTTTTGAGTTCTCTTCCTTGAAAGGGAGAAATATCTCTTCTTATGCAAGATTCACTAGGAGACTAGTAACAATATTTGATGAGAGACATTTTGAGACTTCTTGGGAGGAGAAGATCAAGCCCAAGAAATCTTTAGGTCTGCATAAGTTGGAAGAATCCATGGAGCCAACTCCAGTCCTAAACTTTGTTGAGGGGGTTGAGGATTTTCTGCACAATTTACCAAAGGCAAAGGCCCCATTTCAACAAGATCTCTTTTCTCAGAGAGAAGACATGAGGATTCCTTCTTCACTAAGAGATCAAGAAAAATGATCTCTTGATGACAAAGCATTATCCACTGACAAGGATAAGGGGGGGAGAGAGCAGAGAAGATCCTCCAGTGTTGTTCTATCAGGAGGAGATCTAATTTCATTTGGAGATGGAGATGAAGCAATGGCTTCCATTAGAGGGCTTCTCGCGCCATTGCAAGGAATTCCAAAGGCTCTTCCATATGGAGGACATGAGAAACATGGTCTTTGCTAAAAGACAATGAGACAGAACAAAGGAGGGGTCACACAGCTGATCCACTATCAGAAGATGGGGCAAGGGCTCCAATCAGAGGCACTTTTACACCATTAAGAGGGGTCTCCAAGTTTCATGGTACTTCCACACAGCAACCAGAGATGGATTTGCGTAGTGGAAGAAGTCATGATATGTTCCCATCTATTGTTCTCATGGGAATGAGCCTTGAGACATAATTATCCTGTGGTATGCCATATGGGAGACCACCTGATTTAGATTTGATGAAATATGTTTCATACATTGATGCTCCTTTCATAGATCCAAGTGATGAGGGAGCATTAGAAGACCATGGTACAACGCTAAGAGTATGGGGAAGGTACAAATAGAGGGAAATAATTTTTCCATTGACATTGTTATTTGTTCTCACCTCTCAAATTGCATTGAGAAGATATGCTGCAAGGAGAAAGAATGACACCATCATGAAGCATGGGAGGCAAGACTTGAATCAGAAGACAAACTTGCTTGAAGAACACTCTTCCATGCATGAAGAGGGATGGAGGTCTCACATGAATCCTTTGGAAAAAACAAATAGGTCTTGGATAGAAGATAGCCTCCCATGGGAGACTGGAGACTAACTTCCAAGAGCTTCCATCTTCTTTTGAGCATGTGCATGAACAAGGAGAGTAGCAAGGAAAGACTGGCAACCTTCCACCTTGTACCTTTGGCATGGGAGATGTCAAGGAGGAGGAAAATGGGAAGCTTGGCTTCCCAACATACACCTTTGACATGGGAGATGTCAAGGAGGAGAATAACAACATGGTAGACACTTTAGATGACACACTATCACTGTTGTCATTGTTAGGCACATTAGATCCCTGTTGGAAATCCCAACTACTGGTGGAATATTTCAAGGATATCCATACTTGCATGATTCTTGATGTCTGGTTGCATGAAGGAAGCTATTCAATCCTTGATGGAGTCATCTATAATCATGGTAGGATCTTCTTGTCTAGAGCTTCCAAGCTCAAGGAGAAGTTACTACAAAGGGCTTATGAAGAGTTCAAATTCAGCCACACCTATTCTATGAAGCTCAATAATATCATTTTGAGGAGCTATTATTGGGATGGCTTTGAAAGAGAACTACATCGGCATTTTCAAAGATGCATTGACCTTGTGGATGTGGAGCAGAAACATGACTCTAAGGAAGAGTTAAATCAGCCCTCTCCTTCTTCCCTTGAAGAAAAGAGTAGATCTATGCACCACTCCATGTATATGAGGAGGATTGTTGGTGAAGAGCATGATCTTAGTACATGTGTTTTATATTCTTATTTCATGCATTCTCACACCATGTTATTGCAGGCCATGACTCCAAGGGAGAGTAATATATTGTGTAAATCTCATGGAAATTTTTGGGCCACTGAAAATTCTGAATTTTGCCACTCCCTTGATGTGCATAGGGAGATTTATTTTCATGATGGGTGCTTCCCAAAGGCACCAAATATATCTCACATTTTCTGTAATAGTGAGACGACTTGGCAGCAAGTAAGTGATGGGAATACCACTTACCACATCTTGGTTTGATGCAGGCAGGGGATGCTCTATGCTAGTTCCACATGTGGGACTATGATCCACCTCCATGTGCACATATTTTTGTTTTTCTGTACCTTGTTTTGATCCCGTATATTGATGATGTTCTTGTACTTTTCATGGGGGATGAATGGAGGAAGGAGGGAAGGCATGCATGTGCCCTATGGGATGACTACACTCCCTGTATTTTTTTTCTTATATTTCAATGAGGGCATTGGGTAGACCATGGTTGTTTCATGTGATTCATTGTTTCCTTATGGGAGGCGTTGTTTGCATCTCATGAGGAAATTGTTGAGAAAAGTCATAGATGGATGGTTTGGTGATCACTTAGCTTATGAGAGAAGCTTATCCTTTTTTTGTGACACCAATGGAGGAGGAGATGAGTTGTAGCACTCACCTTATCAGTTTCTTGAGGACAAGAAACATTTTTGAGGGAAGGACTGTAATATTCCTAATTAGCCCAAGCTAATAGGAATATTCAATTTTGTTTTCATTTTCTTGTTCAAGAATAAAATTGTAAAGGAGGAAAAATTAAACTCTTTAAACAGAAAAATAAATCAATGCCCATGTGAACAAGGCTAAATCTCGGCTGCCTTAATAAAACTCCCTCATGTGTGAAAATGGATTGTGACAATTGACTGGGTCAATAGGACCAAATCTACAACACTGTCAAGATGCAATGAACCTAGATGAACAACGCAGATCTAGTTGGAGGTTTCAAATGTGAAAGGAGCTAAACCTTTGAGATGGTTTAGGGTTTTTCAAGGCTTTCATCCTATAAATGAAAGAGGAGAGCAGCATGAGAGGTTTTATTGAAAATATTGCATTGAAAGGGTTTGTCTCTTTAGACACTTCTCATTCTCTAGTTGTATAGTTGAGAATAGTGTTGTTTATCACTTGGGTGTTACTGGTCGGGAATCCCACCTCTTTCCTTGAGAGGCTTCTTGGAAGAGTCTTGCTATTCTTGTTCCACTATCAGGAATTTGGCCAAGCTTCTCCTTCCAACTACAATTCAGATCCTATTGAGGGTTTTGTTGTCCTTGTGAGTAGCAGCAAGTGGGAGATAGATCTCTTCAGATCTATGCACATCTAGCCCCTCTTTTCACTGGGAAAGTCTTCTATCCCATTGGCAAGAGTGTCCTAGATCATTGGAGCTCCAGATCCATACCTTGGCATCAGGCCAAAGTCTACATCAAGCCTACAACACATTTTCTATCCCTAGACTACGTTATTTTGCAAGTGAAGAGTTGCGCGGTGTTTGGCAACTATTTGGAGGAGAGATATATGGTGTAAAGGAGCCTTCCTTACACTATGGTGATCCATGGATTAGGAAACTAATACATGTATATTTTAGATCTGATTCATTCATTGATGTATCTACTTTAGAATTCCTAAAGCATTCTACAGATCTGCTGCAGTAGATCTCAGATCTACTCTTGTGCTTTCATGTTTTGCTGAAAACCACAAGGGGTATGTAAAATAGAGACAGTCTATTGTACAGATCTAATATAGATCTAATATTTTTTACATAGATCTGTCCTAGATCTAAGTTATAACTTACAGCTACTATTTAATCATGGAAATAACGTTTTCTTGGCTATAAAATGAATTATATTCTTGCAGCACCTCTTTTAGAGGGTTTTTCTCCATTAAAGTATCCATATTTCTCCTGTACATTTATTGGGCTACATTTTAAATCTGATTTGTCATTGTATAAGATATTTTTACATTGTCATATTGGCCTACTACTACTGCTATCTAAAACTGCGTTATTTTCTTGGCAGTGTTCTTTGTATTGTTGCAGTGCCTTCTTTGGGCAATTTTCAAGCCTTCCTAGGTGTGGGAGATCTGTTTAACCCACCTAGAAAGATTTGTTTATAATATCCTATTGGATTTAGGACTTAGATACTCATATATAAGGGATCCAAGGTCTTATTTGAAGATCTGTAGCATCCATTCCTGAAAAATGCATTTTTCAGGCATGCCTTGCTAGGAGTCTCGATTTTGGGATATTACATGACAGTACCTAATTCTATAACAATTGAAGATCCATAATTTCCAAAGGACATGGTTCCATCCTTCTTCTATTTTAGAGATAAAAATTTCTTTCTATCTCTAGTCATATGCATTGAGAAACTACTATCAACATACTACACATCTTTGTTTTTTTTAGCCTTGAGAGCAAGAGCACAATCATTAGTCTTCTTGTTCATCCATGTTCATTCGTTTTGTGGCTTCAAAGATTCTTATATAGGATTTTAAAGTTTGCAGTCTGTGGCTATGTGTCAAAAGTTTCGACATTTGTAACATTTAACATTATTTCTTAAATGTTCAAATATATTGATGTTTTGCTGAGCCCTGGGAGGTTCATATTTGACAGATCTCCTGGAATTTTACTGGTTCGTAGGGTACGTGCGACATTATAAAACTTTATGACCAAATTTTTCACATGAATAAAAATAGCCATAAAAAATATGTTGGTACCTAGATGGAAATCTTCGTCAAGGAATTTTCTTCCAAGGTTGTTCTTGCGAATATTATCTAATGAAGTCTACATGCATGTCAAATCTCATAGGTTCATTGTATTTTGTTGTAGAAGATCCTGCTTCTCCTTCTTTGTAACTGAGGCCAGTTATTTCATTGGAAAATAATTGATTTTTGATGAGTTCTTCCAATGCCCTTGAGCTATTGGCATAGTTTTGGATAGTTTTCCCCTTCACTTCCTTACATAGTGAGACTACTTCAGCTTCTAATTCTCCCCTTTCTTGGTTGCTTTCTTCCAACTTCTTTTGAAGTGACTCTTCAATGCATTTGTGTTCTTCAACATCAATTTTGAGACCTTGAACTTTTTCTTCAAGAGTATTGGAATAGATATTCTTAGCCTTGAGCTCTTTTATAAGCTTGATTTCTTCCTTAGAAAATTCTTCTAAGGTCCCCTTCTTATTTGTTGTTTGATACCTCTTGTTTATTGTGCTTGGACCCAAACAATACTCTCTCATTGGCTTCTTATTCACTGTCATTTTCTTCATCGAATGATGAGCTATATTATTTAGAGAGAAAGTTCCTTTTGGATCCTTTCTTGTTGAATTTATTAAATCCCTTCTTTCCTTTTGAGTTTCCATCACTTCTGTTCGGACATTTTGATGTGAAATTCCCAACCTCACCATAGCCGAAACATATCAATGGAAGTTTACCTTTGAATTTTCCCTTACCAATTTTTAGTTTTCTCATAAAGTAAGCATATTCTTCATCTGAAATACCTTCTTCATCATCTCCTTTTTCTTCAAACTTGCAGGTGCATGTCTTTTCAATTGAAGGTTGTTTGTCCTTATTATTTTTCTTAGATGCAACGAACGCAGTTTCTAGATGCGAAGTACCCTCTTATTCATCAAGTCTCATTTCATATCTTATGAGAACTCCATGTAATTCCTCTTTGCTGAGTTTATCTAGATTTGCACTTTATTCTAAGACTGATACCTTTGGGTTGAATCTCCTTGGTAACGTTCTAAGAATATTTCGTATAATAGTCTTCTCGTCAAATGGCTCTCCTAATCCTTCCAGAGTATTGATTGTTTCATCAACGTATTGGAAGTATGCAACAATGTTGAAATCTTCTTTCATTCTGAGCTGCTCAAATTTTTCTCTATAGATTTTAAGCTTTGCTTCCTTGACATTTGAGTCACCTGCATATATATTCTCAAGCTTGTACCATACATTTTTGGTGGTTTTACAACCCAACACCTTATGATAAGAAGATGAAATAAGTCCACTAATAATAATATTCTTTGATTTTGCATCATTTACCAAATTCTTCTTACCTTGTTCATTTGCGGTTGATGTAAATCCATTTTGAACAGTGTCCCATACTTCATAACCTTGCGCCAAGAGATAGACCTCCATTCTTCCTTTCCAGAGTGCATAATTATTTTCATTCAAAAGAGGTACACCATTCTTGGTAAGCTCCATGACCTCCTTCCAGCTGTTAAACTGCTATTGAAGGAACCAAGCTCTAATACCAATTGTTGGAAATACTGAGAGGGGGTGGTGAATTAGTAGTCCTTTCAATTAGAGCAATAGTTAGTCTTCAATTATTATCAATGTTTGTACAATGATAGCAGTAAACAAAAGGAACACAAATGCACACATTTTTTAAGGTGGAAACCCACTCCGGGACAAAAACCACCTAATGCTTTTCTACTAATTATTTAATATTCAACTCCAATTGAAAATAAAGCTCCAACTTCCTAGAATCTAGAAAAGCATTCTTCTCCAGCTCCCACTAGATGGACGCTCCAATTCCCGATATCCTTCAGTAGTCAACTAAATGGATGCCCCAACACCTAATGAGCTACAACTCACCCTAGCACCAACCTACCACCATATAGAGTAATAAAACAAGAATGGACTCTCGTACCAGGGAAAATGGTGCACTTTACAATGATATAGAATGATGATGTAGAAGAAGAAAGACTAGACCATAACCCCAACTATGATACAACCACTTAATGATTATCCTAGACCTCCTGACACTACCTCTTCCACTTTTGGCAGATAGACACTTTTACAATTTTTACAATGATGCATTTACAGTGACTTAGTACAATGATACGTTTACAATGACTGTATGAAGTGCTGCCCACTTGAAAAATTCATGTCATGAAGTTCTTGCTACTTTTCTGGACCTTGGTTGCTACTCTTTTCATGCTACCCTCTGTTGCACCTTGCTTTTCTTTGCTTCCCTAGAAAGTCTAGTCCATTGAAGCCCTTGACAACACATGATCTAGATTTTTCTTTCCTTCTAGGAGCTTGATATTGTATCCAGTGTATATATGTTATTTCAGATCCCAAATCTATGATTTTCAGCCCTATATTAGTCCTCTGAGTCTTCTTTCTAATGACATAGGTCTAACCCAATTTGGATTCTTCAAGGGAGAGTTATTCCCAATCTCTCACAATTCCCTAATTATGGACTGTTCCAGTAGAGAAAAATTGTACGGCGTTCCACGTGTCACTATTTTTCATTTGGCTCTAAATTGATACAACAAAAACTACAGTCCGTGGACTATCTGTCACTTTTTACAGAATTCCAATCCGATACTCAGAGAGTGAGTTATGACGATTTTCCCAAGGTCACTTCTTTGAGTTGAATTTCAAGGGGCTGCAAAAACACTGAATTCCACATACCATATCTCCAAAAATATTGCGCACATTAATATGAAATTTTTACGGGAGCTTCCTCAGGATTTCGGATTTGCCGCATAAAAATTTCAGCTTCTAAACATTCGTAGAAAAAACATTAGAGTGAAAATGCCATGATGACCTGTTTCAAATTGCGAAATCACTTCATAAGGAGGATATGAGGATCACAATTTATATAAATGCTTAGGTTTAGAGGGGCTTAAACAAGTGAATATGGGAGGGATTTTAGGAGCTTAAAAATTATTAATTGCTTACTTTTTAAGGACCCATGCCACAACCCCATGGGGGTTTAGCCCACTAACTGGGGTTACAAACTTCAAACATGAATATCTCTCAAACCGTGAAGAATTACATGGTGTGCCATATATCAATGGAAACATCTCGACAAGTAGAAAACATCAAAAACATTATTGACCCAAGATATATTAATTTGGTAGTTTAAAATTCCCAACAAATATTGTGGTAGCCTTTGGTGCCGCTTAGGTTGACATCAATGAAAATCGTTGATCAACAACTGTCTGAAAAGCAAAAAACAAAAGTTGTTTCTTATTAATTTTGTAGAACCCATGTAGAGATCACTATTCAATAAAAGGAAATTGTTTCATTTGCATGTAACTAGGTTTTCATTGATTTCTTCTACGTCATAAAACACCATCAATCTCACTTCCTTGTACCCTTGACTTAATTAACAGATAAATTAAACAAGAAATATAATTAAAAGAAACTATATGTTTTTGTATCATTGTCATTAATCATACACTAACTAGCTAGGTTGTAGGGCCTTGGCTTTGGTGAGTGGAGAGTTAACTCTCCAAGGCCTCTAAAATTGTTACACATAGAAAGTTTATTAACGAGTGAAATCCAACATCGTTAAGTGGACTGGGAAAGCTCTCCTCCAGAGAGTCAAGCACGAGGGATAGTACAGGCAGAGAAGAGAGATACCCCCTCTCCTATTTGTTGAATCTTGACCTAAGACCGTTTTGCCCAAATGCTAATACGGATTGGTGCCCTTAGTTGCCTATCCTAGGGACCACACATGTGACTATGGGGAGGAATACCCTTAGTACCTGAGGCAGACATTGCATCACTTCCATCAGTACTTCTGGAAGGTGCCATTGCGAAGCTTGGGGACTTGCACCAGCAAAGGCTGATGTTAGGAGGTCAACATAACTGTTTCTGTTACCTTCGCTAGTAGGCTTGGTGCGTAATTACCCTAGACTATTCTCAGAAGGTCCTATTATTTCACTGTCTTGTATTTTGGTGTCTATTCCTCATCACCCAGAGTGGAAATACTTGAGAGCTGCTTGCCTGGCTATATCTTAGGAAATTTTTAGAGTGTGCTTTTTGCTCCTATATTTCTTAGCTTCATATATTTTTTGAGTCTAAATTTAATCTCTTAAAGTGGCTGACCGATCGCCTCGTCGATCAAGGCTTCATGGGTTGTCTCTCGCGAGTGCCGAGCCTTATTCAAGAAGGCGTAGGAGTAATTTGGAGGGTGATTTTCACCCAGTGGTTTCAAACACAGCGTAGAGAGATCCTTCGTCATGGCTTGAAGTTTATGTGGGTGGTTCTGGTGTTCGTGTCAGTATAGAGAGGAGTGCTCCACTCATCTCTAGTGTTTTATTTCTAGAAGAAGAAGTAGAAATAGAGGAATTCCCTTAGCCTACTGAGTCTCTTCCATCTCCTCTTCCTGCTAGTTATCCTTACATTATTCAGTACATCGGACCCAAGTCTCAAAGACCGGATAGTCATTTTCCATCATATTCCTTTCTTTCAATGGCCACAACTGGGAACACAGTTTCTGGTTGTGAACACTGCAAGTCTTCAGACTCCTCTTTCAGTTGAAGGGAGGGGCACTATTTCTATATCTACGATCACTTCTAGTGCTATTGTGTTTGGCTCTAGAAACATCCAAGCACATGCTTCTCAATCTTGTCCTTTCTCTTATGTAATGCCCACTAGTGGAATTCCTTCTTTCTCATTTTTTTGTTGTTTCAGCTATCTCCACACCCATTCCTTCTATGGTTAGCGGGCCAGCTTAATTTCAAGGGTTACCCTTTGGAAGTGCGCATATCCCTCATTCAAACCCTTCCTTAGGATATTTACCTTTTACCTCTCAGACTCAAGGTTTCAATCCTTTTTCGAGAGGTCAAAATTCTAATGTCTTTACAGGATGGAACCCTGTTTTTACAACGTTAGGAGTAGGGAATTAGTTTCTCACTGGTCAGAAAGGGAGTGTTCCTTTCCCTTAATTGAGTGCTTCTCATGCTTCTTCTCTGTTTGCAAATGATTGGAACCCTTACCAAGGGGTTTCCTCTTCATTAACTACCTCAGTTGGAGGGAATGGTCCTGTGTATAGTAACTTTATTTTGGGGGGGGAGGGGGGGGAGGGGGTCCTTCTCTGAATGTTGGGTCACAAGGATTTCCTTATGGCCCTGCATTCTCTACGAAGAATATTTGGAAACCTGGTGCCTCAAAAAATCCAAGTTATTCTTTTCAGAATGTGGGGAATCTGTCCTATGGAGGATGGAGTTCCCAGGATCCTCCTCGCTTACCATTCCTGGCAATGTTAAACTTGCCAGATCTATCGAAATTTACTAACGATCCTATTTGGTATAGTCTAGGTTGGCCTCTGGTACCCACCGAGATCCCTTCATACATTCCAAATTTTGAAGGGAAAACTGTTGAGGATTCGGCAAATCATATCACCACTTTCCATTTATGGTGTTCCTAGAACTCCTTGATCGATGATTTGATTAGGTTAAGATTATTTCAAAGAACCTTAACTGGAAATTCTGCTAAATGGTATATTGAGTTAACTGGGGGCCATTTTTCTACTTTTGGAGAGTTGGCTACCATGTTCTTAAATCACTTTCTGTTACCTATTCGTTGTGAGGCTGGCCAATTTTCAGCAGGACAAGGCAACTCACATTTCTGACCATATTCAGGAATGGAGAAGAAGGAAGAGGCTTATTAAAGCCCAAATTATGAACGAATTCCTTCTTCTGTGGTTTTTAAAATCTTTACAGCCAGAAATTTCTAAGGATGTATCCCTTTCAGGGGTATCTTTTGAAGAGCAGGCTATTTTTAGGGCTCAGCAGTTAGAACTAATTTATTCCTAGTCTGGATTCCTTAATAAAATTTTGCGGGATGCTCCTCACTCCAAATTAGACTTATCAAAAACTAAACCTGGTCCTCATGGTGATGGGCTTATCGGTTCGATCGATAGCGGTGCGACTAACCTGCTAAGTCAATTACGGCAGTTGTCTATACAATCTGCTTCTTCTGGTCAGGTTGTGCCTTCTGTTACACCAATTTTTGGTCATCTAACCTGTTACTATTAGATGGACCAAAGTACACCATGTAAGACCAATTTTACCCTAAGTAAAATTTCTTTCACTATGAAAAATAACTTAGCAAACCACATTTATTAAGTTTTTTATGGTCTAAACAGGAAACCGAATGAGGAAATATTAAATAAATCCACATTTTTTTATTTTTCTCAAGGAATAATTAGTTAAACACCAGTTTAATTAATATTCTTGGTCATATTTAACCCAAAATAGGAAAATTAATTAGATAAATCATTATTTATCTTATTATTTTCTAGGAATAATTATTCAAACATTATTTAATAATATTCCTTGTTAAATTTGACTAGATCATTTATAAATAATTGAATAAGCAATTATTTATTTGATTATTACTCAACCACATCCATAAAATAAGAAATAAATCATTTATTTATTTATTGTTTACACATAAAGGGATTTTACCAAAGTCAAATTCTTTTTCCCTCCAACAAATACAATTCTAATTCGATAAAAGTTGGATCTAGATTTCATTAATAATATTTTAATTATGCACCAATATCTAGACTAACTCAATATTTTGTTATAAATAGAAGGGTGTTTCCATTCATTCACTGCCTTTTGTTGCCTAAAGATCACTTTGGATCTATACTTTTGGTCTGACTTTGATCCACCATCTTTTTCATATGTTGCTACCATTTTTTCTTATGAACTCCCTTTGAGTTCCATATTGTCTGGGTTTTATACACCATCAAGAAAGAGAGATTTTAGATTTGAAGTGCCGAGGACTTAAAAGAACCCATCCCATTTAGGGGGACTGGTAACATCTTTCTATGTTCCCTTCCCAGGTGTCAAAAAATACAAAAATTCTTTAAAACATTCTTGTCTTGTCTATTGGATGTATCGATAAAATCTTGCTTTTATTTACTTCTTAATGTCTTTTTCTGCATAGATCTATATTTTTCAGCATTTATCTTTGTCAATTAATTGAAGATTTAAAGAAATTGGAAGCCATATTTGTTGTTAGGGTTGCTTTTTTATGCACAACTAAAGTGAGCCTTTTTCGTACACTTGTAATTGAGATTCATCCTAACAAGTGGCAACTCCACAAGGGTTTACGATTACGACCTCTTTCGTTTTTCAAATCCCTACATGACCAGCTAGTTAAAACCCTAGGATTTCTCTTTAGCTTCTTGTTTTTCTTTTCTTGATGTTGTTTTTAACCTATAAAACCCTGAAACATTAAAAATTCTAACTTCTGTGTGTTTTTGGACCTATTTTGCAGGTGACAAGCATCAGTCGCAGCTGAGACAACAAAATTTTCTGAAACCTACTCCCGAGAGTTTCAGAAGCATGGGTCACACTTTTAGGGCTAAAAATTGTGACCTGGAGCTTCAAGGCACAAAAAAAAAGCCAAAACCTATGACCCCTATAGAAAATAGGTCAGAAACTACTACCTGAATTTTTTGCGGGAATTTTTCTGAGATTTTTCTGGGTTTGTCTTGGCCTCTATTCAGGGTTGTCTGACCTCCATCTCCACCCATTTTGGACCTATAATTGCTCTGTTTTACTCATCAAAGTGGGAACCTAGCCCCCTAGGGCTTCAATACCCTCCACCTTTCTAGGAAGAGATTTAGTTGCAGCAGGTCGTATGAAATTTCACTGTGTTCAATTATTTTTCAAATCTGATCCCTCACCTTTAGATCCACTTAAGATTGGTTATTCATATGTCCAAAGCACCTTCTTTTAGTTTTTTTTGGTTCTTCCTCTAGGGTCCTGTCCACTTCCCTCCAGGTTGTAGCCTCTTTCCACCTCATTTACAATAATTTTCCCTTTGATTTTTTGTTGTTTTCTTGCACCTATTTCCAGTAGATTTAACCTTTAGATCATTGTCCCTCCCAAATTTATATCTATTGGCTATTTTGGTGTGTTTTTACTAGATTTTTTCCCACCCACAGACTATTTGTTGAGAGGCTCGTCTCCTTGGGTTTATATTAGTGCATAATTAGCTATTTATTTTTTGTTATTTCAGTTTCATATACCGTTATCTGTAGGTTTAATTACAGTTATACAACACACTTTTTCTTTTTCTCTACAAATGTCTGGATTTAAAAATTAAAACTTACACACTTAGCACACACACCCTAAGTGAAGAAGAGCCTGGTTAAAACCACCAGAAAAATACTTTAACATTATAATCAATTGATCCTGCACCTCTCTGCCCTTGTTTCTACATTGTAATCAGTTGATCCCGCACCTCCTTACCCTTGTTGGTATCTCTTCCCTTTGTGTTGTGTTTGTGCCTTCATCATTGCACCCCCAAGGCATTTATCTAGGAGACTTCTTGGCCTTCATCCTTAGTTTCAGGTAGGAATACTTACTCCTTCGCGTAGGATTCAAGTTAGTCCTCCACCGAGCCAGCACTTCGACTCCTCTTCTGGTTCATTGGGTTCCGCTTCTGGTTCCACCCCCGGTTATCCCCATGTCACCTTCACCATATCTGGTTCAGGACCTAATGTTGGTGGTAGCCCTGGTCCTAATGCTGCAAATACTACCAGTGGGACCACAACAGTAACTATCCTGGATACTCCCTTTCTCCGCTATATGGCAGGCCTCAGTCTTCGATTTTTGCCCAGCTAATCAATGACCCTATACACCTGTTGGCAATATGATGCATATTGTTGTCCTTGATGGCAACCCACTTGATGAAGATGATGGCAACCTACTTGATGAAGTTTTTCTTGATGGAAATCTACTCGATGAGTTGCCTATGATAAGCAACCTATGTGCTAAAGATGTAAGAATGATGTATCTTCAGATCAGTTCAGATGTGGCAGAGAAAAGAATTCCAGTAAATGCCAGAAAAATGATAAATATAATATGTCACAATGTATACGCTACTTTTGTGAAGGCAACCCGCGTATATACTCTACTTTTGTGAAGGGAACCCGCGTATACATTCAGGGTTAGCATATACGCAGTTTTTATGAGGCGAAGTTGCGTATACACGCGGAAGCGAACGCTCCAAGTTGCGTATGCCCTTTTGCGCTCTAAAATTATGATACCAAGGGGCATTACCATGGTATTGGCCCATTGTATTGAGTGCTGGATTATCTAATTGATCCCGTCCAGGAATACCATCGGAGGTTGAGTGGTTTTGGCTCATGGTATTGAAAAAAGGGTAAACCTATATAAGGAGGAGAAATTCATTATGCAAATCAAGAGTGTGGGGCAAGATGTTTGAGCTTGAATGAATGCTTCTCTCTGAAGTATATCTGAATGAAAAGGGTTACAATTGAATGATAGATCTGAATGTATGATGCACCAATGAAGAAAATGATGAAGAAGGGAATCTAGATCTGAAATGTATTTGTATCTTCTAGATCTGCTTGTGAAATTTTTAGATCTGAGATGAGGCGAACATCTGTCTGAAGTAAAGGGTTAAATCTGAACTGAATATCTGATCTAAAGAAGTATGCTGCTCTATAATGACTGAAGATGTATACGCTAGTTCGGAACAGAGGAAGCACGTATATACACGGGTTTGGTAAAGCGAAAGCGCGTATCTGTCCTGAAGTATGAATAGATGTATACGCAAGTTTATGTGAACAGAAGCCCGTGTATACGTGGTATCAGTAAAAGGAAAGCGCGTATTCAAAATAGGGTTTGCTGAAGCATGGGGTATGAAATGTCTGATCTGTTCTGTTGTGTTACTGCTATCTGTATTTTACAGTTCTGAGTTGTCTGTATCAGTTTTGTTGTATGATTGAGCTCAAATGTATGGAGTGGGTCCAGTCTGAAAATATGATGAAACGTGGCCTGCAAGTTGTGTTCTAAAGAATGCTTTTGGATCCAGTGTGAAAATTGATGAAACGTGGTCCATGGTGGTGCTGAGGGTTGTAGTCCTCAGTCAGGGGGTTGTAGCTCCCTTCCAGGTGAGGCTGGTAAACGAGATCAGGGGGTCGGAGCTCCCTTCCAGGAGAGGTCAACGAGATCGTGGGCTGTGAGGCCTGTGGAGAGGGGTCAAACACACAGAGGTGGGTGCCTACGTGTCGTAGGAGTCTCACACAAAGACATAAGTTGTAAGATGTTTTCTCTATAATAAAATATTGAAGGCCGAGACAATCGTGCAAGAATGGTTTTCTCCCACTTGGGTTTCCACCCAAACTCCTCAATTATGTGTAAGCCATATGATGATTTGTTCGTCACTCATACAAGTTGATAGTTTATCAATACATAATAAATGAATGATGAATGGATATATGTAAGAATTAATGGTATAACAAGATTCCCTCAAGACACGTGAGTTTATGGAAGGATATCTTCCGGACATCTGCATGGCTTCGTTAAAAGTCAGTGCTATGGGTTTTGAAGTAAGAAAAAGTAAAAAGAATTGAGTATGCCCTAAATACTGATTCACCCCCCCCCCCCCCTCTCAGTGTTTTTCCCAACAATTGGTATCAGTGCAGGTCCTTCTGCAGAAGCTTGATCGCTTGAAGGAGATCCGTCGCAATGGGAAGTCATGAAGGAGTAATGTCTATAAGGCCACCTCTATTCAATGGAGACAATCTGTTATTCTGGAAGATACGAACAAAAGCATATTTACGCAAAGTCTTGGTGCGTATGTATGCAATCGAAGAAGGGTATCCGATCCATATATTCCACTGATGCGCAGAAGAAAGGAAGAAGTATGAAATCAATGCCAAAGTACTAATGTCTTGTTAGAAGATTGAAGAACCTGATCTATAAAAGATGCAACAATTCATAATGGAAGAAATATGGGACAAAATCATTCTGAGCTATGAAGGAGATACAAAGGTAAAAAGTGCAAAACTCCAAACTCTCAGAATTGAGTATGAAAATTTAAGGATGCATAGTGATGAGAGTATTGCCAGTTTCTTTTTACGTCTAGATGATATTGTAAATCGTATGAGAAGTTTGGGTGAAACCATAACCGATACTACTCTGGTGGAAAAAGTCTTAAGATCTTCAACTTCAAAATTTGAGTCAAAAGTGTCAGCTATTGAAGAAAGGCAAGATCTGCAAACTCTTACTATTGTTCAACTACATGGTATTCTGACTGCTTATGAAATGAGACAAGGAGGTCCCTCTCAAATCAAAGAAGCTGCTTTTAAGACATGTGCAAAAGGAAAAGAAAAGAAAGATGTCAAGGAAGCAAATTACATATCAGAAGAAGAAGAAGCAAATTTTGTGAGAAAACTCCAACTCGGAACTGGAAGATTCAAAGGTAAGCTCCCCTTCAAATGTTTTGGTTGTGGAAGAGTTGGTCATTATGCTGCTAAATGTCCTTATAGAGAAAATCGTGATAAAGAGAAACAATCTGCAAAGGGAAAGAGTTATTATGAAAATGAAGATGATACGTCAAGTGAAGATGAAGAAGATTCTGACCAAGATCTGAAAGTGCTCATGGAAAAGAAGCAAAAGAAGAAGGCCACTAAAAAGGAAATATCTCAGAAAACATGTGCAGCAGAACATGAAGAAGATAAAACAGGTATTGATAATTTTTCTTGTGATTCACTTTCTTGTGATTGCAATAGTGAAGATAGTGAAAGTAAAGTTATGGATCTAGAAGAAGCTCTCAAGAATAAAGTTGAAGAACAACAAAGAGCATCTAATAAGAAAGAAGTTATCTACAATGAGATGATCGCTCAAATGAAAGGACAGATAGAAATACTAAATGAACAGGTAGACAAATATCAAAGGTTCCATGTTTATGCATCCAATCGAATTAAAATACTAGAAGCAGAAATCGACGATCTAAATGCAAATATCGAAAAATCAAACAAGAAGAATGAAGGACTTGAAGCTGGAATCATCTCTCTGCAAACAGATCTTGAAGCATCAAGTAAGAAGAATGAGGAACCTCTACAATCATTTGAAAAGGAAGCTCTTGAAGCAGAAATCATCTCCCTCAAAGAAGATCTGGAAAAATCAAATAAGAAGAATGAAGAACTGCTACAAACATGTGAAGAACAAGAAAATTGGTTGAAGGAAGAAATTTTAAAATTAAATGATCAAGTAGAAGAAGGAAAAAGGGTCGAAGAAAGCATGAAGAAGCAATGCCAAAAATTGGAGGTTGAGGTAAACATTCTCAAAGGTAAATTAGAAGAAAAAGATAAACTTTTGAGGTTTCAAGATAGTACTAAGATTCTGGACAATATTCTTAGTAATCAAAGGTCTCCCTCTATTAAACTTGGTCTTGGTTTTCATGAAACTGTTAAAGGAGAATCTAGTTCACAAGGAAGTGCTAAAGATTCAAAAAATGTCAATGCAAAACCTGAAGAGTTGAAAGAAACAAGAAGTCAACCAACAATCATGAATACTCAAAGAAAATCATTCACTAATGTTGAATGCTTTAAATGTCATAATTATGGGCATGTTGCAGCAAATTGCAGAAGAAGATCATTTCAGTCACAATCAAATAGATTCTATTCAGAAAGGTACTCTGGTTGCTTCAAGGGATATTGTTTTCCATGCAACAAGTATGGTCATAAAGCAGCTGATTGCAATAGAAGGAAGAACATAGAAACACACTATGATCCTTATGCTTACTTCTCTGGTCATATAAGATGTTATGCTTGTAACAAGTATGGACATGTGGAAAAAGAATGCAGGATGAACAGATCTGAGAAATTGGATAATTTTCAGCACACAATTAGAAATTTCAAGCAACGCTGGAATAGGAAGGAGGACCAATCAGAAACGTAGGGAATATTGACCCTACTGCAGTCATCCGCTTCTAAAGCTTACTTCTCTTAATGACTACAGGAGTAATGTGAGATACATTATAGGGTTTTGTAATGTATCATCACAGGGGGAGCAATGTATGATGATTCTCATGGTTGATTTGACTATTCTGGTTATATGTATTTCTGATAGAGCATCTGATATAAAAAATACAGGTATAGGAAGGACAAGTTCAGAGGGAGATGAAGGAATGTGAAAATTTCTATGCTTCACTTTCCATACGCGGGTTCTATGAACAAAATTTGCGTATACACGCGAGTTCCAGCAGACACAGTCGCGTATGCATTAATGATAAGAGAATTGGGATGACAGCTGAAGATCAGGAGCAGAGGTTCAGGGGGAGCATCAGTCTGACTACTAATGATTGTACTGTTAGCATTATTATGGTTATACTCATGCTAATGAAATGATAAATGGTTTCTTATGTTGAATATTATGGATGAGTCCTGTTTGCTTTTTGATGAAGAGTATTCGTTGCTAAGATAAATGTCTTATAATTCAGAGATAAGGACAGATCATGCAGAGATTGTTGTCGATGACTTGCTGTTGAAGGTGTTCAGGTTGCACAAGCTAAGGAGGAGCCTTGGTCATATGGAAAGGATGTTTGGATGCACATTTTCAGGGGGAGCCCTAGCCTTGCTGAGTATAATGCATTGTTGGCATTATGATGGTTCTGACATATGCTCTCTCTTGAGGTATTTCTGGTATTGGTCATGAAAAGTCATATTTGTAATTTGATGAAAAAGGTCATGTTGAGACCTATGATGTAAAATTGTAATATTCAGTCATGTAAGGACTTGTTCATTTTGTAAACCCACTTTGTTGGGTAGTTGAGTCAAATATGTAAACCCACTTGGTTGGGTACTTGAGTCTCCTATGTAAATCCACTTGGTTGGATCTTTGATGTAAGTATGAGTATTTGGTGATAGGAAGGTCATAGAGTCATGTACTTCATTGAAAAATATGATTGAAGATTCAGCATGAGCTCAAGGTAAAAAAAGGTGCATGTGTGCATGTGTGTGGGAGCTTCGCTACCAAAGGCATCGCTCAACGCTTCCCTCCTCTCTTCTGCTACGTAGAGGAGAAAAAACTCCTCGTGTTGGTTTTTGATCCGCCCTTTGCCCTCGATGTCAAAGGGGGAGAGTGACATGGTGTTTGAATAAAGAGAAGGTAATGATGTGACATATTTGGGAGAGTGACATGGTATCTATCTGCTGTGGTAACCAAACACAATCGTGGTTGCCATCAAGTCCAAAGGGGGAGATTGTTGGAAATATGATGCAGAGTGTTGTCCTTGATGTCAACCCACTGAATGAAGATGATGGCAACTTCATTTGATAAAGTTTTTCTTGATGGAAATATACTCAATGAGTTGCCTATGATAAGCAACCCATAAAGTAAAAAGATGTAAGAATGATGGTATCTTCGCATCATTTCTGTATATGGAAAGAAAAAGAATCTTTCAGCAGAATTCTGCAAAATGATAAATATAATATGTCACAATGTATACGCTACTTTTGTGAAGGCAACCCGCGTATACATACAATGTATATGCTACTTTTGTGAAGAGAACTCGCGCATACATTCGGGGTTAGCATATACGTAGTTTTTATGAGGCAAAGTTATGTATACACACGGAAGCGAACCTCAAAGTCGCGTATGTCCTTTTGCGCTCTAAAATTATGATACCAAGGGGCATTACCATGGTATTGGCCCATTGTATTGAGCGCTGGATTATCTAATTGATCCTGTCCAGGAATACCATCGGAGGTTGAGTGGTTTTGGCTCATGGTATTTAAAAAAAGGGTAAACCTATATAAGGAGGAGAAATTCATTGTGCAAATCAAGAGTGTGGGGCAAGATGTCTGAGTCTGAATGAATACTTCTCTCTGAAGTATATCTGAATGGAAAGGGTTACAATTGAATGATAGATCTGAATGTATGATGTACCAATGAAGAAATGATGAAGAAGGGTATCTAGATCTGGAATGTATTTGTATCTACTATATCTGTTTACGGAATGATTAGATTTGAGATGAGGCGAACATCTGTCTGAAGTAAAGGGTAAAATCTGAGTGATGTATCTGTTCTGAAGAATTTTGTTGTGCTGAAATGTCTGAAGAAGTATACGCGAGTTCATCTTAGTAAATGCGCGTGTATACGCGGATATGCTGAAGGAAAAGCACGTATGGTCAGTTAGGGGTTTCTGAAGTATGTGCAGATGTATACGCGAGTTGATATGCATGAAGGCATGTATACATGCGGGATCAGTGAAAGGAAGGCGCGTATGATAAACTAGGTTTTGATGAAGTTGTGAGATGTCTGATCTGTTCTGCTGTCCTGCTGATATTTGTTTCTTATGTGTACTGCTATCTGTCAATATTGATCTGGGTAGTTCGAATATTGATTATGCTTCTATAGAGAAAGTTGTTGAATTGATGAATGTTCCTTAAGATTAATTGTGTGGGTTGGATCCAGTGTGAAAATTGATGAAACGTGGTCCATAGAGGTGCTGAGGGTTGTAGCCTTCAGTCAGGGGGTTGTAGCTCCCTTCCAGGTGAGGCTGGTAAACGAGAGAAGGGGGTCGTAGCTCCCTTCCAGGAGAGACTGGTAAACGAGCGCAGGTGGGTGCCTGCGTGCTGGTATGAGTCTGCACCAACACATTGTTGTAATATGTTTTCTCTATAATAAAATATTGAAGGCTGAGACAACGGCAGCGTTGGTTTTCTCCCGAATTGGGTTTCCACCTAAAATCCTGGTGTTCATGTGTGTTGCTTATGTGTGATGATTTATTCTGTTCTTACTGCACATGTTTACTGTTTATTGAACATCTGATGAATAAATGATGGAATTATATAAGTGAAGAATTAATGGCATAATTAGATCTCTGTGTATACGCGAGTTTTATGAAGGGTATCCGCGTATATACGCGAGTATGTGACAAGAAAGTAGCATATGGGTTTTAGAGCAAGAAAAAGTGAAATTTTTTTAGTATGCCCTAAATACTGATTCACCCCCCCCCCCCTCTCTCTGTATTTTTCCCAACAATTGGTATCAGAGCAGGTCCTTCTGCAGAAGCTTGATCTCTTGAAGGAGATCCGTTGCAATGGGAAATCATGAAGGAGTAATGTCTATAAGGCCACCTCTATTTAATGGAGATAATCTGTTATTTTGGAAGATACGAAAAAAAGCATATCTACAGAGTCTTGGTGCAGAAGTATGGGAAATCGTGGAAGAAGGTTATCAATATCCAGAAAGTATTCCTACTGATGCAACAGAAAGGAAGAAGTATGAAATCAATGCCAAAGCAGTCAATGTCTTGTTAGGAAGCATGTCTGAACCAGAACTTGCTAAAGTGATGCAGCTAAATTCAGCGAAAGAAATATGGGACAAAATCATTCTGAGCTATGAAGGAGATACAAAGGTAAAAAGTGCCAAACTCCAAACCCTCATAATTGAATATGAAAATTTGAAGATGCATAGTAATGAGAGTATTGCCAGTTCTTTTTACGTCTAGATGATATTGTGAATCGTATAAGAAGTTTGGGTGAAACCATAACTGATACTACTCTGGTTGAAAAAGTCTTAAGATCTTTGACTTCAAAATTTGAGTCAAAAGTAGTAGCTATTGAAGAAAGGCAAGATCTGCAAACTCTTACTATTGTTCAATTTCATGGTATCTTAACTTCTTATGAAATGAGACAAGGAGGTCCCTCCCAAATTAAAGAAGTTTCTTTTAAGGCATGTGCAAAAGGAAAAGAAAAGAATGATGTCAAGGAATCAAATTATATATCAGATGAAGAAGAAGCAAATTTTGTGAGAAAACTCCAACTCGGAACTGGAAGATTCAAAGGTAAGCTCCCCTTCAAATGTTTTGGTTGTGGAATAGTTGGTCATTATGCTGCTAAATGTCCTTATAAAGAAAATCGTGATAAAGAGAAGCAATCTGCAAAGGGAAAGAGTTATTATGAAAATGAAGATGATACGTCAAGTGAAGATGAAGAAGATTCTGACCAAGATCTGAAAGTGCTCATGGCAAAGAAGAAAAAGAAGAAGGCTACTCAAGAAAAGAAGATATCTCAGAAAACATGTGCAACAGAAAATGAAGAAGAAGAAACATGTATTGATTGTTGTTCTTGTGATTGCAATGGTGAAGATAGTGAAATGAATGTTATGGATCTAGAAGAAGCTCTCAAGAATAAAGTTGAAGAACAACAAAGAGCACCTAATAAGCAAGAAGTTATCTACAATGAGATGATCGCTCAAATGAAAGGACAGATAGAAATACTAAATGAACAGGTAGACAAATATCAAAGGTTCCATGCTTATGCATCCAATCGAATTAAAAGACTAGAAGCAGAAATCGACGATCTAAATGCAGATCTCGAAAAATCTATCAAGAAGAATGAAGGACTTGAAGCTGGAATCATCTCTCTGCAAACAGATCTTGAAGCATCAAGTAAGAAGAATGAGGAACCTCTACAATCATTTCAAAAGGAAGCTCTTGAATTAGAAATCATCTCCCACAAAGAAGATCTTGAAAAATCAAATAAGAAGAATGAAGAGCTGCTACAAACATGTGAAGAAAACGAAAATTGGTTGAAGGAAGAAATTTTAAAATTAAATGATCAAGTAGAAGAAGGAAAAAGGGTAGAAGAAAGCATGAAGAAGCAATGCCAAAAATTGGAGGTTGAGGTAAACATTCTCAAAGGTAAATTAGAAGATAAAGATAAACTCTTGAGGTTTCAAGATAGTACTAAGATTCTGGACAATATTCTTAGTAATCGAAGGTCTCCCTCTATTAAACTTGGTCTTGGTTTTCATGAAACTGTTAAAGGAGAATCTAGTTCACAAGGAAGTGCTAAAGATTCAAAAAATGTCAATGCAAAACCTGAAGATTTGAAAGAAACAAGAAGTCAACCAACAATCATGAATACTCAAAGAAAATCATTCACTAATGTTGAATGCTTTAAATGTCATAATTATGGGCATGTTGCAGCAAATTGTAGAAGAAGATCATTTCAGTCACAATCAAACAGATTCTATTCAGAAAGGTACTCTGGTTGCTTCAAGGGATATTGTTTCCCATGCAACAAGTATGGTCATAAAGCAGCTGATTGCAATAGAAGGAAGAACATAGAAACACACTATGATCCTTATGCTTATTTCTCTGGTCATATAAGATTTTATGCTTGTAACAAGTATGGACATGTGGAAAAAGAATGCAAGATGAACAGATCTGAGAAATTGGATAATTTTCAGCACACAATTAGAAATTTCAAGCAACGCTGGAATAGGAAGGAGGATCGGTCAGAAATGTAGGGAATATTGACCCTACTGTAGTCATCTGCTTCTAAAGCTTACTTCTTTTAATGACTGCAGGAGTAATGTGAGATACATTATAGGGTTTTGTAATGTATCATCATAGGGGGAGCAATGTATGATGATTCTCATGGTTGATTTGACTATTCTGGTTATATGTATTTCTGACAGAGCATCTGATATAAAAAATATAGGTACAGGAAGGACAAGTTCAGAGGGAGATGAAGGAATGTAAAAATTTCTATGCTTCACTTTCCATACGCGGGTTCTATGAACAAAAGTTGCGTATACACGCGAGTTCCAGCAGACATAGTCGCGTATGCATTAATGATAAAGAATTGGGATGACAGCTGAAGATCAGGAGTAGAGGTTCAGGGGGAGCATCAGTCTGACTGCTAATGATTGTACTGTTAGCATTATTCTGGTTATACTCATGCTAATGAAATGATAAATGGTTTCTTATGTTGAAGATTATGGATGAGTCCTGTTTTCTTTTTGATGAAGAGTATTCGTTGCTAAGATAAATGTATTATAATTCAGAGATAAGGACAGATCATGCAGAGAGTGTTGCCAATGACTTGCTGTTGAAGGTGTTCAGGTTGCACAAGCTAAGGAGGAGCCTTGGTCATATGGAAAGGATGTTTGGATGCACATTTTCAGGGGGAGCCCCAGCCTTGCTGAGTACAATGCATTGTTGGCATTATGATGGTTCTGACATAGATCTCTCTTGAGGTCTTTCTGGTATTGGTCATGAAAAGTCATATTTGTAATTTGATGAAAAAGGTCATGTTGAGACCTATGATGTAAAATTGTAATATTCAGTCATGTAAGGACTTGTTCATTTTGTAAACCCACTTTGTTGGGTGGTTGACTCAAAATATGTAAACCCACTTGGTTCGGTAGCTGAGTCAAAATGTGTAAACCTACTTGGTTGGGTACTTGAGTCTCATATGTAAATCCACTTGGTTGGATCTTTGATGTAAGTATGAGTCTTTGGTGATAGGAAGGTCATAGAGTCATGTCTTTCATTGAAAAATATGTTTGAAGATTCATCATGAGCTCAGGGGGAGCTTGATCACTTCAGTGTACATCAGATCTGCAGAACGCTTCCTTCTACATGAGGAGAAAAACCTTGTGTTGGTTTTGGTCCACCCTTTGACCTTGATGTCAAAGGGGGAGAGTGACATGGTGTTTTGAATAAGGGGAGAATATCATTATGCTCAATGTATATATCTGTTGTGGTGATCAAACACCATCATGGTTGCCATCAAGTCCAAAGGGGGAGATTGTTGGCAATATGATGCAGAAGTGTTGTCCTTGATGGAAACCCACTTGATGAAGATGATGCAACCTACTTGATGAAGTTGTCATTGATGGAAATCTACTTGATGAGTTCCTTATGATAAGCAACCTATGTGCTAAAGATGTAAGAATGATGTATCTTCAGATCAGTTCAGATGTGGCAGAGAAAAGAATTCCAGTAAGTGCCAGAAAAATGATAAATATAATATGTCACAAATGTATACGCTACTTTTGTGAAGGCAACCCGCGTATACATACAATGTATACGCTACTTTTGGGAAGGGAACCCGCGTATACATTCAAGGTTAGCATATACGCAGTTTTTATGAGGCAAAGTTGCGTATACACGCGGAAGCGAACGCTCAAAGTCGCGTATGCCCTTTTGCGCTCTAAAATTATGATACCAAGGGGCATTACCATGGTATTGGCCCATTGTATTGAGCACTGGATTATCTAATTGATCCCGTCCAAGAATACCATCTAGAGGTTGAGTGAAACTGGCTCACAGTATTGAAAAAAAGGGTAAACCTATATAAGGAGGAGAAATTCATTGTGCAAATCAAGAGTGTGGGGCAAGATGTCTGAGTCTGAATGAATACTTCTCTCTGAAGTATATCTGAATGGAAAGGGTTACAGTTGAATGATAGATCTGAATGTATGATGCACCAATGAAGAAATGATGAAGAAGGGTATCTAGATCTGGAATGTATTTGTATCTGCTAGATCTATTTATGGAATGATTAGATCTGAGATGAGGCGAACATCTGTCTGAAGTAAAGGGTAAAATCTGAGTGATGTATCGGTTCTAAAGAATTTTGTTGTGCTGAAATGTCTGAAGAAGTATACACGAGTTCATCTTAGTAAACGTGCGTGTATACGCGGATATGCTGAAGGAAAAGCACGTATGGTCAGTTAGGGGTTTCTGAAGTATGTGTAGATGTATACACGAGTTGATATGCATGAAGGCGCGTATACACGCGGGATCAGTGAAAGGAAGGCGCGTATGATAAACTAGGGTTTGCTGAAGTTGTGAGATGTCTGATCTGTTCTGATGTCTTGCTGATATCTGTTTCTGATGTGTACTGCTATCTGTCAGTATTGATCTAGGTAGTTCGAATATTGATTATGCTGCTATAGAGAAAGTTGTTGAATTGATGAATGTTCCTTAATATTAATTGTGTGGGTTGGATCCAGTGTGAAAATTGATGAAACGTGGTCCATAGAGATGCTGAGGGTTGTAGCCTTCAGTCAGGGGGTTGTAGCTCCCTTCCAGGTGAGGCTGGTAAACGAGAGCAGGGGGTCGTAGCTCTCTTCCAGGAGAGACTGGTAAACGAGCGCAGGTGGGTGCCTGCGTGCTGGTATGAGTCTGCACCAGCACATTGTTGTAAGATGTTTTCTCTATAATAAAATATTGAAGGCTGAGACAACGACAGCGGTGGTTTTCTCCCGAATTGGGTTTCCACCTAAAATCCTGGTGTTCATGTGTGTTGCTTATGTGTGATGATTTATTCTGTTCTTACTGCACATGTTTACTGTTTATTGAACATCTGATGAATAAATGATGGAATTATATAAGTGAAGAATTAATGGCATAATTAGATCTCTGTGTATACGCGAGTTTTATGAAGGGTATCCGTGTATATACGCGAGTATGTGACAAGAAAGTAGCGTATGGGGTTTAGAGCAAGAAAAAGTGAAAAGTTTTGAGTATGCCCTAAATACTGATTCACCCCCCCCTCTCAGTATTTTTCCCAACATATAGTGATGCATTGATTGCATCCAACACTCAGTGGAGATGCCAATTAGGATTGTGTGAGCAAGGCTGGAGAAATTTGAGTTCATTCAGAGCCATTATTCAGCAGGGATTGCGTAGTAGAGGCAGGCTATCAAGTGGTAGAGATCGGTGCATGGATTTGCAAGATCGAGCCTGATTAGTGTGTAGCGATTGTATTGTATTGAGAGCTTGACATGTTCAGCTTTGTATGAGGATTATTACATGATCTATATGACATATATTGTATACATATAGTTGGGTTTTTTAGCTTCAGTATTTCCCGTTAAATCACTGTGTTAATGTGTGTGAATTTTTATGGTTTCATGTGTGCTTTGCAATTGATTTAATTTCCGCATGTGATGATCAATAGTGGAATAGATTTTGTATTGTGCATGAAGTTAAAATAGTGTGTGATCAGGATAATCTTGGATATATAACACATAAGTTATATAATTTATACATTTTCTCCATAAATAGAGCATGAGGGTCTTATGTATTTTGTTGGATTTTGATGACTTATGTTGAAGCAATACATAGTCCCTTGAAGCCTTTGATGAGAAATTTATGTCTTGGAGCTTACGCATGATCTAATTTGCTTGTTGATGGAGAAAGACCATTTTCAGGATCCATAGGCCTGGTTTATGGTGAATTTTTCTCTTGTTAATGTTTTCTAAGTTTCTCATATGTTTTCCACCCATCTATGCTGCAGTAGGACAAAAAATTTAGACTAATATATGTTTGTTAATGGCACCTTAGATCTGTTTGTTTCTTTCACTGCCTTAATGTTTTCTTCTGCTAAGATATGTTAGGGAATTTATCTCTTGCTCTCTAAGAATTTTTTGGCTTGTCCATTTCTTGAATGATTTAGATCAGCTAGTATCAATTATGATTTATGGCTAGCCCTACATATTGTTACCACTGAAATACTCTGTTCTTGAAATCGTCTTTTGAGGCAAATTTTCCTATAGTTTGTCAAATAAGGTTGTCTTAACCATGCTCTTTGCCTTTACTTAGCTAAATTTTTTTCAAGGAAATTTCATAGCTGTAACTGTGGATGTTAGGGTTTTCTCTCCTTCTATGGTTATAGTTACTTGTGCATCTTAAATGTTTTTCTGCTCTTGATGATAAAATCCATGAAAGATTAAATAAGTTTTTTGCCTTTCTATGTTTTATATGAATGTTGTCTTGGTTGATTATATGCTTTCAGTCTGAAATCAAATGGATTAGATTTGTCTTAAGCCTTTGATTCTCTTGCTATGCTTATAAATCTTCTAACTCCCTCAGTTTACAAGTATATAAAGGATTATGTTTCCGCCCTTTATTAGCTTGTTGTTCTCAAGTTTGATGTCCATATCATGATACTTCATAACCTTAAAGATCCACCAACCAAGTTAAATTTTCCCTGCAGATGCTCTTGAAACCATTGATGAACTCATCATGACCTTGTTTGACTCCATTTCCCAAGGACTTAACAATATTCCTTGTTTTCTATCTAAATCTATCTGAGCATCATACCCAACCAAAAAAAATCAAAATACCATGCACTTAACATCTAGCCTAAAATCAACCCTAATAAGCAAACAAGTTCACATCTTTGCACCTACTAGAAAGATCCCTCTCCCGAATCCAGGAAAGCTAGGTCCTTGGATTCCAAAGCTTGGTTTGATGTTACCCTGTACATTTTTATCTCAATCAATATAGAAAATTACGGGGACCTAATAGGTTTATCTCCCCATCAGATTTGCCAATTTTGCTTTAGGATAATATGCTTGGGTAGTGGTTATCGAATATCCCTCTCTAGGCTTTCCGGTGCCTAAGGCAGATAGTCAGATTAGATATATAGTTCACAAAGATACTGAACATATGTTCAAGTTGATTTATATCAATTAATAAAATGATATGGGAGATTACTTCTTTTCCGATCCCAGATCCTTTGGAAAACACTAAGTAGAGAAGCGGGGATCCTCTTTCACCAGTTCCAAATTCGGGTCCTGCGATCAAACAAAGCACTCGTGTAATCTCTACAACTACATACCTTTTATTAACTTAAACCAGCATATGATAAACATAAAACAACACAGATCTAAGCCATTCATATCATGCTATATTAACAATTGGAAAACAATGAAAATATCAAAGCATCGAATGGAAAAAACAGATACAGTTATATTGATTTATAAAAAGGAGGATTACGACCGTCGGTTGGACCAAGCTCTCCTCAGTCTTCCAATATCTCTCTCTCTTTCCTTGTATGTGATGGTGATCAAGGTGGTAAGCTCTCAATGTCACTTCACTGATCCTCAACTACAATATAGTAACAACGTAGCTCTGCTCCACATGTATTCAAAAAACCTTCGACCTTGCACTAGTAACCCACATATCCATTTTATAGGAGATGGAGAGGGTAGATCTTGCCCAATTCTTTAAACCAGTTTGAAAAGGAAAAAACCAAGATGTTTCCTTAGCCTTATATGCTTTTTCCTTCCTTGAGAGTCTAGTTTCTTTTGGTAGGGCCTAATAAGTGGTTAGTTCCTTTCAGTTTCTATTTTGTAGTGACTCTCCATGAGAAAAAGCTAGGTTTGCCAATCATTGTTCATGGGATTTTTACTGTTTCATGTTTAAACACAAGTAACGTTGCCCTTTGGGCCAGCTAGAGCATTTCCCTAGTCACTAACGCGAAATTTACATGGCTCAGAAGCATTATAATGAAGCTTAATAGTTCCTGGGGTGCGTTACCTTGGCAGAAATAGGTTTTGTCTAGGTCACTTTCTTTCTTCCATATTACCTTCTCCTCTGAGCTGATGAGGAGTTCATTTGTCCTGTAACATTTGGCAAGAAAAATTGAATGTAAAATTATTGCCACAAGGAAACCTACCACTCATATCTATAATGATGGAAGTGTTGCTACTCCTAGACTTCCACAACCTAAAAGGTTGACACAACAAAAATTGGAAGAAAAAAGAGAAAAAGGGCCTTTCTACAATTGTGATAGAAAATACACTAAAGGTCATAAGTGTGCTAAGAAGAAATTAATATAGATTGTGAAGAGGAGGAATAAAATAAACAAGAACCTTCAAAAGAGTATCATATACACCAGGAACCAACCCTAGATAAAGAAGAAATTATTTTGACCATATCTTGTAATGCACTAGAAGGAATTACCACTCCTCAAACTCTCAAGATAGAAGGAAATATCAAGATGAAAAAGGTAATAGTGTTGATTGATTTGGGTAGTTCCCATAATTTGACTCATTCTAAGGTGGCCAAGGAATTGAACTGCTTCCTATTCCAACACCAGAATGTGAAGTGATGGTTTCAAATGGAGAAACTATAAATTGCTCTGGAAAATTCCATAATATCAAGATATCCATGGGGGAATATGCATTTAATAGTCCAATGCTTTCCATTCCAATGGGAGTTGTTAATTTTGTCCTAGGAGTACAATGGTTACAATATTTGGGGATGGTAGCTTTTAATTTTCAAGAAATTTTCTTGGAAAAAAATTCGGAAGGAAAGGAAATTGAATTACGGGGTATCATTGGGAAGCAGAGAAAGTCAATAAGCTCTAATGTCATGAAAAAGCTTCTGAAGAGATAACAACGAGGCATAATTTCACAATTATGCTCACTAGAAGTTCCAACAAAAAAAATCATCTATTTCTCCAGATCTCCAAAATGTCTTGGACAATCATTCCAAGGTTTTTGAAACTCCCAAAGGACTCCCACCTATTCGTGATCATGATCATGATATTCCTTTGATTACAAGAAGTGTTCCTCCAAACATCAGGCCTTACATATATCCATATGTCTAGAAGAGTGAAATTGAACGTATGATTGCAAAAATGTTAGAGGCTATTATAATTCAACCGAGTCAAAGTTCTTTCTTTGCTCCAGTATTATTTTTTCACAAGAAGGATGGATCATGGCATATGTGTCCTGATTATAGGGAGCTCAATAAGATCTATATTAAAGATAAATTACCCATTCCTATGATTGATGAATTATTAGATGAATTACATGGAGTAAATATTTTACCAAGTTGGATATTTGTTTAGGATATCAACAAATTAGAATGAAGACTGAAGATATTCTGAAAACAACATTTCAAACTCATGAGGGTCATTATGAATTTTTGGTCATGCCTTTTGGCCTTACCAATGCACCTTCTACATTTCAGGGGTTGATGAATTCCTTTTTCAAACCCTTCCTTAGAAAATTATGTTAGTATTTTTTGATGATATACTAATCTACAACAGGTCTTGGAAGGATCATGTTCAACATGTTGACAGGGTGCTCAAACTATTGGAGGAGAAACAATTATATGCAAAAACCTCCAAATGTTTCTTTGGATTACAAGAGGTGGAATATATGGGTCATATTGTATCTCACAAGGGTGTTAAGGTAGACCCTAACAAAAATAATCCATTAAGGAATGGAAAGTCCCCACAACCATAAAGAAGTTGTGAAGATTTATTGGGTTAACATGGTCGCAAGTTTGTTAAGAAAAGGGATAATATCAGCACCTCTAACAAAATTATTGAAGAAAGATTGATTTTCATGGTCTCCTAAAGCTACTAAGGCCTTTGAACATCTTAAAGAGGAAATGTTACTAGCACCGGTCTTAGCTACACCAAACTTCACAAAAACCTTTATTGTGTGATGTGATGCCTAGATAAAGGGAATTGGTGTTGTTTTAATGCAAGAAGGAAGACCCATTGATTTCGAAAGTCATACAATAAAAGGAAATTATTTACAGAAAGCTATTTACGAGAAGGAAATGTTGGAAATACTGCATGCACAAAAGAAATGATGACCTTACCTATTGGGAAGACACTTCAAAGAAAAAATTGATCATGATAGTCTTAAATACTTCTTAGAAAAAAGACTATCTTCAGAAGAGCAGTAAAAATGGGTCACAAATATGTTGGGTTATGACTTTGAAATCATCTACAAAAAAGGGAAGATAATGTTGTTGCAGATGCACTCTGATGAAAGGATGAAGTGTTGGAAGAATCTGTTGGGCTGAAAATAAGGTACGTTTTCACCCTACGTTTACCACGAATTTCTATACACCTTTATGAATTTTTTCTCATCTTAACAATAAAGGAAATGAAGATTAATGTAAAATTAGGACAAATGAACTAATGGTAAAAGGGATGTTTAACAATAGGAAACTGACTTGTTGTATCTTTATTTACAGGGAAACAAAGCAACTGAATCGATAAGATGGTTGATAGACAGAGACTAACGGAATCATGATGACTCCCATGGGTCGGTTAAAGATAGAAAGGCACCTCCATGTCTGAAGAACTCAAACAACATCTACAAGCCACAGAATCCCATATGAAAAAGACCGTTACAACTACCGTAATCACCTTTAAAAGGCCGAAAACGAAAAAGATAGATAGATCAGAATATATTTTTTCTTCTGTGACAGACGTATCGAGATAGGATTGTCCAGTTATATCAATGTATTAACTTTCATCTGAATAAAGGTCTTGGCATTTCTCCTTGTCAATTTCTGAGTTTTCCGTAGTGGTAGACTTCTGTTTTTTTGGGCCCTGCCCTAGGAGTTTCTGCGATAATCTCTATGCTATACATTCAATTACAAAATTTACGTTTCAGTCATTGAACACATTTCGTGAGATATCATTTAATCGGTTGAATTGCAAACATAAGATACTACAACTTTCTCTTTCATTAGAATAGTTCATTATTCATGCTTCCTCATTTACAATCAATGCTTTCATAGCTGTTAGATGCTTTCATCATTTCCCAATGCTTTTATACTTGTTTCATTGGTGCTAGCATGACTGATGTTCAATTCTGTATATAGCTAAGAGTTGGATCTTTCCATCATTACTGTAAGGCATCTAGTTTTTAATTTATTCAGAGAGATGTCGTCTATTTAATTTACAAAGAGAATTCCATTTCAAAATTAGTTAAGTGATTGCTATTCAATTTATTAAATATTCTGTTCAATTCATTAGTGTGTTGTTTAGTTGTAGGTTGCTCTTTTCTGCAATTACTTAGACATAATAATTAAACGGCATTTTAAAATTCCATTTTCCTTTGAATTGATTGAACTTAGAGAATTAGATAGTCCTCTTTATGGTAATATAGAGTAGTTGTTCTTTGATATCACTTGCATATACTATGCTCACCCTCTTGAAATAATAAGACTTTCCCTGGGTTGACAATTGAATGAGAAGCATCAAATTTTCCTGTAACAGTCACCTTTATGACCCAAAATTTTTGGCGTTGTTGCCGGGAAGAGTGTTTAAGAGTGATGTCCTTTATTTCTTCTTTCTTTTGCTGTGAAGAACTGGGTATTGAAAACGAGAGGTAAGAACCTCTTTATCGGCAAGAAAAGCGCTTACTCTCTAGCCCGCTCAGCAATTGTGCAGAAGCAAGTAGAATAGGTGCTCTTGTTTTATGACTAGGAAGAAAAATATAGAAATAAATGAAAATCATCCACTTAAGTCTACGAAACCCAAAGGACCCGTGATCCTTGGTAGAACAACATATATAAATGAAATCATTAAGAAGGCTGAATCTCAGGCATCCGTAGGACCCATAACCATTCCTATTCAAAGTCCTACTACACTCCCTTAGGCAGCAGCCTCACCATCTGTAGCCCACGCCAAGATTCATAGTGAAATAGAGGGATCTGAAAAAAGCCTTCATACTATTGATCATGTAAGTACTGATCCTTCGAGAGAGGGAGGTTCTTGTAATTTGCAGGAAGGGGAAGGAGAAAACAACAACACAATTCAGGTAAGAACTCCAGAGCCTAGATCCCCTGAGCGAGTGGTCAAGACGAAGACACCCGGTATCCCAGATCGGGAAATTGTTGTAAGGCTTCCTCCACATCCACCCCATAATGCCATTGAGATTATTACTCCAAAACAATAAATCATCAAATATTATTGGCATATCTTTGATCAAATGGCAGACAATCAGAACCAGAATCAGAGGCAGACATCAACATTGGAATATCCCATTGTTGATCATGCTGCAAATGCCCCTATGAAAGTCATTCCCTTACAAAACATGCCCACCTTCCATGGGTTGACCTTGGAAGATCCTGATGCATTTTTATTTCAATTTGATGTCTTATGTAAGGGATATGGCTACACCACTAACCCTCATAAACTAAAATTATTTCCCTCTACCTTGAAACGAACTGCATTATGTTGGTTCATGGGGCTCATGGAGGAACCTTCAATAACTGGGACCAAATAAAGAACACTTTCCTTAATAAATATCAAGATTATTGTCTGACTCGAGAATTAAAAGATGAAATATTCAATATGTCTGCAAAAGACAATGAGACATTAGAAGAGTACGTCAAAATATTTCAATATAATTTACAAAGATCTCCATACACTACACTATCCAAAGGCATCTTAAAAGCAACAATGATTAAGGGGATGAAAGAAGAATGGGTTGAAATACTTAACATAATGGGGAAAGAGGACATCTACCAAGAAGAATATGATGATATTATTTCACTGTGTATCAGGTGCTCTAGGGGTAGTACATGAAATAGGCCAATCGGACGAGATTCAACTAAAAAGGATCTTAAGCAGTCCGGTGGAAACATAACCAGAGCAGAGTTTGGTAATATTTTAGAAGATTTCAAAACTGACATATTGGGCACTTTGACAACATAGCTATATTTCCTACAAGCCAATCAGAAGCAAGCTATTATTAGAACAAAACTTGGTCATCTTTTTCCCATGCTGTCGGAAGAAGCACAGCCAAAGGGAATTCCCATTAGACATGGTTCAAACATGCGCTATTTGCACCAAGGACAATGATACAGACCATTTTCCTTCGCTTTTGGGGTTAAAGGAAGTTTTTAAAGAAGAAGAAGAAGAGACAAAACCATTCTATCTCGTGAACCGGTGTCACCAGTGGCAAGCACGACCAGGTATGCCACAAGACCTGCCTCAGTTCTTTTCTTCCCACTATTTAACTAGAAAAAACCTGCAGTGGCTTGGCAGAATCTACCACCTTTCTCTACTTCGCCATATAGATCATTTCCTATGCTGCCTTGGCCTACACAACCCTCTTCAGGGAATAATTGGCCAATTTTTCCTTGTTCTCCCCCTTATTGGCAAAACACTCCCTATCAAACCCAGTGGCCAACCTTCCCTTCATAGACCACAAACCAGGCTCGTAACTAGAAGCAAACCCTAAGAATGGCCAACCTACCGATGGGGACAGGAGTTAAAAATCAACCTACATTACCAGCTGCATACCTAGTCCAGCACAACCCTCAACCTATCATATGGCGTCAATTGCCAGCTCAACCCAATCCTAACCCAAACAACATGATAGTTCAGCTAACTCAAATTGTAGGAAATCCAAACCTCGAAACTGAACAGAAGCAATGTAATGAACTAAGGCTGAGATTAGGACGTATTATCTCACTAGTGGAAGATACGATCCCACCACAATTTGAATCTGGAACTTCAACAGAGCCTAGAAAAACCAATATGACTGAAACAAAAGTAGAGTAGGGAAAGGAAACGGTTGATCAGGGGAACCCTGAAAATCTTAGGATTTCTTCCCGTCCATTCCCTTAAATGTTAATGCTGCCTAGACCAATAGTCTCTCCAGATTTTGATATCCTAGGATAATTAAGAAACCTTTGCATTAAAATTCCTCTTTTACAGGCCATACAATACATTCCCATCTATGCCAAGACAATTAAAGAAATGTGTGGGAAGAAGCAGGTAAGGAAAGAAAAAACCGCACCCACTGTTCATGTGGTAGGGGCACTATATAACTTACTATTGGGTAAGGAAACACCCATGAAATAATGGGACCCATGGAACCCCATTATAACTGTGAAAATCTATGGCCACTCCTTTCCAAACACATTGGTTGACTTAGGGGCGGTGACTAACATCTTAACTACAGGGACCTACGAGAAGCTAGGCATATCAGCTTTAGAACGCATAACTACTTTGCTGGAACTTACTGACATATCTGTTATTAGACCAGAAGGAATATTACAATAAATCCTGGTTTCTATGGACTCATGGGAGTACCCAGCTGACTTTTTAGTGATTAAACCAAAGAGTAGGATGGACAGACACCCCTTGATACTTGGGCGACCTTGGTTGGCAATAGCCGATGCTTACATAGGATGTCGGATAGGTAGCATGACCATTGCTAGTGGAGATTCGATAAAAAATATTATCATTTACTCGCCTAGCAAACCAAGCCTATCAACGATTAAAATTCATAGACATCCATATACATACTGGGAACAAAATATCCATTCACCACTAAGTGTAGTTGAAGCTCTTGAATTTAAGGATCAAACTGAAGACGATGTAATCAATAACTTCATGAATCAACCATCTATGCCTGAAAACTTAAAATGTCAAATGCTAAAAACAGTTCTTGACGACGAACCGCAAGAAGACCCCTTGGCATACCTTGATGATCAACATATACCCACAACTGTTGTATGCAACAGTATACCCATTGAAATTGGGCCAGGAAAATTTTTAAATATCAATGGAAATCTAGATAGTAACCAAAAGCAAAGGCTCATAAAGGTTCTACAGAAGTATCAAGGAGAATTTTCTTGGGACTACCCAGACATGAAGGGTATAGACCCTCATCTATGCACTCATCACATCTATACTGGCAAGGAGGCTCAGCCTGTTTCGAAACCTCAATGAAGGCCAAACCCACATCTGAAAGACATTGTAAAAGATGAATTGTAGAAGCTACTAGATGTAAACTTCATTTATCCTATCTTAGATAGAAAATGGGTCACTCCCCTAGTAGTCGTTCCTAAGAAAAATGGGAAATGGAAAATCTGTGTGGATTACAAAGAACTGAATAAGGAAACACATAAGGAACACTTCCTCCTTCCTTTTATTGACGAGGTCCTTGATACATTGGCAGGGAAATGATTCTTTTCCTTTCTTGATGGGTTCAGTGGTTACAATAAAATCTAGATAGTCCCCTAAGACCAGGATAAAGCAACCTTTACCTTCCCATGGGGTACATTTTCCTACAGGGTATTACCATTCGGTGTAATATTCCCAATTAGCTATTGCTAGTTGGAATATTATAATTGCTCCATTTTTGAAGTTAGAAGAATAAAAGGGCAATAAAACAATCCCAATGTGAAAAGGAATCATATTAGGAAGGAAAATAAAGCCACCTTGGTGTGAAAGGGGGCAATGTAGGTGAAGTATATCCATTTGACCAAGTCAACACTGCTGCTACAAGAGGAGGGAAACTAGCAAGGAGAGCGCAATTTTGAAGGAGGAATCTTTTCTAGGAAGTCACCTCATTAATGAGTAGGGTAAGGGGTGAGGAGGCTCACTAAGGATAAGAAGAAGGGGATAGTAGTAAGGAAGTAATTCAATATTCATCTATCTTTGGTCTTTTGACTACTTTTATGCTTCAGCAGTTTAGCTATGGTTTCAACACTATTTAGTGCAAAGGATTCTCATGCAGGAATTCCATCCTCTTCTTTGGATCAACTTGTTTAAGGGATCTAAAGAGAAGTTTCTAAGCTTAAATTTCATCATCTGACTTAGTTTCAATTAGCCATCAACATCTAAAACGTATTCACTTTCATAAACTGAGTCTTTTATGCAGGTGCAACAGTAGCAGGGTTGAATCCTTGATTTTGTGCTAGTGTTTGAGGAAGAGGTGTCTATTTCCCTCCAGAAAGTATAATAAGGAGGGACTTTGGCCATTTTATGTATTTATCAGCTCTTTCATGTTATATTCAGTCATATCAAATACAGATTTGCAGTAGATTGCATTATTTTCTGTAGTAATACTTTTTATGCTTGTGTAATGCTGGAAACCCTTGCTGGGTTGCCTTATCTCTTGTGTAAAAGAGGTTAAACCTCCATTTATTGGCTCTATGATTAATATAACCTATAGATCAGTTGATTCATCATTTTCTGTATAAACCCTCATGTGAATTACGCTATTGCAGTCTTCATAAATTCTATTATTATAAGTCATGGGATTGGGGTGTTTTTAAGCTGTATTGAGCTATGGAGATCTGTTTAATGTAGCTAGGATGATTTTTTTCTGATTAAATTTGGTATGAAAGTCACATAAAACATATATAAGAGGATCCAAGTCCTGTTTCATGTTTTTATAGTGTAATTTTCTTAATACAACGTTTTCACTGTCCATAGTGCAGCAATTCCTAAGAAGGAATATTACAGTGGTATCAGAGCTCTCCTCTTGGCTTAGCTTGTGAGTATAATCTATATAAAGTATGGAAGAGGAATAAATCTCGAAACTCCTACTTCAAACCATCTAGAACATTGCAGGAGACCTCAAGGAGATGAGGCATAAAGGGGATTCTATAGGGTTTTGCCATGAGGCAAGCACTAGCACTTCATATGGAATAGGGCATTCAGCTGCACCAAAATGCTCCACTATTCCTTTATTCCTATCTAGAGAAGATAAGGATGAAACCTTGGGAAATTATTTTGAGGAATATGAATCCCAATCTCAAAGGTTCAAAGAACACTTGAGCTTTCAGGAGTTTTTCCAGATCAAAGATGGGAGGAGAGTTAATCCTCATCAAAAGAAGGAGAATTTTATGCAGGGATCAGACCTACATCACAGTATGGGGAGGTTCTTCTTACCCACATATGATGTAACACCTAAGTGTACAACCAAGGCTTGGGTGGAGAAGTTGGACACTTACTTTAAGCTCAACAAGGTTTCTGAAATAGAAGCCATCATGATAGTTATGTTGGACTTAGAAGGGGAGGCTCATGAATGGTGGTTTCATGTATTTACCACACTTAGGCATAATCACATCACTTCATACTCAGTTTTCACCAAAATACTAGTGGAAATATTTGATACGAGAGATCCGGAAGCCCATTTTGTCAAGTTAACCAAGCTCAAACAGGAGGGAGATCTTGAACACTATATTGTTGAATATTTGCAGCTTTCAGTGATGGTATCCAACCTCACTATGAGCAGGAAGGTATGCATGTTTGTTTATGGGGTGGCTAAACCATTGCAGGGGTTGGTCAAATCCACTAAACCAACCACTCTCCTTGAAGCTATGGAGAAAGCTAGATACTTACAACACACCTTGCCCAGGGCAAGAACATTACTCCAATAGGAGACCTCTTCAGGGCCAAAGAAGACAATCCCTATTCATGATTTGGAGGAAGAATTTGTTGCAGGAGAGGCACACTATGTTAATACCTTCTCCAAGGAAGGGGAGGAGGCCAGTGCTGTACCATCAATAGAAGACTTTGCTCCAAGAGGGGGAGCTATTGCAACATTAAGAGGGGTCCCAAAATATCTAACCTTGAGGGTAAGAGGTACTGTTATGGGGAGAAGAGTGTCTGTACTAATAGATAGTGGAGAAACTCATAATTTTATTGATGCACAGCTAGCATAGAGAAAAGGGATCCACATGAAGGATCTTGAGGGATTCTTAGTCTTGGTTCCAAGAGCTAGGACCCTGGAGTGTGCCAAGTATGTCCTGGAACTATCCATTACCATGGAGACCTACACCTTGATAAACCACTTCTTTGTGGTAGATATTCCAGACACCAATATCATATTGGGAGTCTAGTGGTTGATCACTCTTGGGAGAGCTACCAATGATTGGAAAACTTTGGAGATGGAATGGACAGAAGGGAAGAGTGGTCAGCATCAGAAGATCAAGGGCATAAACACATACCCCCCTCAGGTTGTTTCAGCACACAGAATGGAAAGCATATCTACATAGAGGAGATGTAGAATTGGTAGTGGAGCTGCATATATCAGAAATAGGGGGCAAGGATTCACCAGTGCATCCAGATGTTTAGTGTATTTTGGATCAGTATTCTACAATATTTGGATATATTCCACTAGGGAGACCTCCTGACCAAGGGTTTGAACACACTATTGATTTGGCACAAGGGATCCAAGCAGTAATAACCACTTCTTATAGGCACCCCAAGGCTTATAGGGATGAGATTGAGAGGGCCATCCAAGAGCTGCTAGCTCTAGGACACATTAGGCCTAGTACTAGTCCTTTTTCTTCTTCATTGGTCTTGGTAAAGAAGAAAGATGGCACATTAAGGATGTGCATTGATTATAGAGCCTTGAAAAAGAAGACCATGAAGAACAAGTACCCCATACACAAGATCGATGAACTTGTTATGACTCCCGTAGTTTGCAGGATTAGCAAGAACAAACGTTGCAGGGCCTACATCAGAACCACTTTGGAATCCTAGGATCTAGCCCTCCTGGATTCAGAGAGGGATCTCTCTATATGTGTTTTAGAATGATATTATTTTAACGCTCATGATATGATATTAGGTTAGTTATGAAGCACAAGTGATTTGTTTTGGTTTTGGTTGGTGTTGGACGGATAAGTCATTCTTGTAGACAAGACATACCTCCCAAGTGTCCTACGGACAGCTAGAAATAAACATAAAAACAAAAAATATTTTATCTAGATAATATTCGATTCATTAATTAGCCACAACATGGGTTTTGAATACCTACCTATAGTCCAGTGCTATTTGTAATATTCTTCTTTCTAGTTGCTTGAAAGAGTCGTCTTCAAAGATCTGCAATCACAAACATGGAAAAAATCAATAGCACCTGCATGGGATAAACTAATTCACGAATTATATATCTATCAAGATGATCAAGGAATTCAAGAAATAAGCTAATTAATTAAATAAATCATTGATAAAACATGATAAACAACCTAATTAATTAAATAACTCATTAATAAAACGATATTCATTCGTATTATCCTTAATAAAGAAGAGCCTTACAATCGTGTTTGCCTTGATGTCGTACATGCTTTCCTGGGGTTCGGAATAGGCGTTTCCTTTACTCTAACAAGATTTGCACTGTCTCAGCTAAAATACACATGGGTGTGTAATCATTCCCACATAATGATCAGTTAAGAGAGTCTGAGTCTATACAACATTTCTCCTCAACAATTCTCAAATTCTAACTCACTAACTCTAACTTGAAGCTTCACTATGGCTTCAATTTATAGGAAAAGGGAGGAGGTTATGGTTCCACATAAGAAGGGATAGAATGCTCTTTTGAAGGGATTGAGCTCCATAAATCAAGGGGTAGGATCCCATAATGGAGGAATGAACATACATGATAGAAGCCAACCTTCGACCGGATAATTTCTTCTAGAAGCTTCTAGATTTAACTGCTAGGCTTCTAAATGTTACTTTCCACCTCCATTTTACCTTCAATAGGGGTACGCACCCTTAATGAAGAAAAATTTCATTTAGCTCTTCATGCTTTAGAACAAAAAGGGGCGGCACCACAAGCAATGTTAAGAGAAACTGCGGTACAAGTGTTTTTAAGACTTTTATGAGCTTTTCTCTCAATTTCAAGGCTTGACTTTAGGAACTTTGATGTTCTAGACTTCTAAGGGAGTAATATATGAGTAATTATGAACCGATATAGACACTAAAATGTCATGCTGACAAATTTTAGTGTAACAAATTTCCCCCTAAAGTGTGAAGTTTGAGAGCATTCGAAGAGTGATGTACTTTATCATTTCAAGGATTAGCCTGTGGACACCCCAGTCAGAACCCTGTAAAAACATTCAATGAAAAACACACACACACACACACACACACAAACATATATATATATATATCATTGAGGTAGGCATTCCCATACTCAGATCAAAATTAACTAAACTTGTTCTAATACAGGAATGAATTTAATATTACATCAATATTGTAGACACTGCATGGACGTAGCCATTTGTAATGGATAATCTACTGCACAATGAATAATAAAACTCCTCACATCTTGGATGGTGGAAACTAGATCCAGGGTCTTGATTTCTACTTCCTGAACTAGTACAATTCTATCCATGTGATTAAATGTGTTGAAGTCCAACATGGTAGAAACCACTTGATTACCAGTCAATGATGTGAACTATGAACAAGTGTGAGAGAAACCACCAATAATGACAATGGATCTCAAAGTACTCAGTACAATCCATGAAATGTGAATAAGTGATCTGAAGTCGAACATTTCACGGAGTCGTTTGATCAAATGTCAATGATGCAACTTGTCATCAAAGGCGAGAACCCTGCCATTAAGGCATGCAGATTCCAAGGTACTGATGGATTCTAGATCAACTTCCTAGATGATGAGTTGTCGTCGATAGAAAGTGATCCATCGTAAGCAAGCTCACGACACAAAACGATAGATCAAGTTTTGAAGAATTTTTTTGCAAGGACTGACTCAGGGATGGTCAACGCGAATGGAGACAAATGTTTGTAGATGAATGGTTTGTTTGACTGTCCTCTTGAACACATAACGACACTCCAAATGGTTTGGTAACAGTTGCCTTAAGCTAAAACCCAGAAACCAGCTGAAGACTTTTAATGTCGTTTGATTAAATGATAGGCAAAGGATTTTCCCAACCCAAGTAGAAGTGTGACAAAAAGTGTCTTGTTCAAGAGTGGTTTACTGATTTTAAATGAAAGTGTAACAAATCAATTCATTTTCTCTCTTTTCCCCCACCATTTTTGGCAAGTACCTCTTCATTTTTGACAAGCTTGAGGAGGATAACATTTGCTTGTTTATAAGCTCATCCTTCAGATGAGTCCAACTTAGTTTAAAATTGAACCCTAAGAATGAGTGGTCCATTCCTGTTTGAAATTGACAAGTCCTTTACTATTAAATTTTAACGATTCCAGTATAGGAGAAACTCGGTGTTTTTCATTTTTAGGGAGTCGGAAAAAAAACTTAAGAAAACTCCATGGGTGTACTATTTCGTAATTTTAGTCTCTCAGGCCCGAAAAATGATAAAATAATGTGGGAGAGAACTCTGTTGACCATGATTAATCAACGTATACCTTTTTTGTAAATAGTCCATTTCAGTCCGGAAAAGGGGTAAACTTATACTGAAAGGATGACTATTCATTTCCTTTAATGAGTTCGAATAGTCAAGTACTTGGCAATCTTTTCATCTTTAGAGAGTATAAAAAGGGCTTAAAAGAGAACTCCATGGTTTCACTTTTTCGTAAATTTTAAAGAGCCCAAAAAAGTGATAAAAGTATACTCCTCGTCAAAAAATGACCATTTCACCTAAAAAATCTGGTATTCTGCACAAAAAACTCAAAAGATTAAACATACCTCCTTCAATAATAAAAATATTTTGAAAAACCATCTTTTTAAGGTGAAAAATAAACAAATTTAAATTTCATTTATTCGGAAAAATTTATAAAAAGGAGTTTTCCAAATTCATTTTTACCGTTTGAGTTCAGAGTGAATATTTGAGAGCTTTTTGCAAAAAACACTCTAGAGAAGATTCCGGACAAACAGACTGTTGAAATCAAAAATTGTCTGCTCCAGGTAATCCACATCCTCTTTTCATTGCTTTTCATCCGTTCATTTCCTTAATTTAGGGCTTAAAACTCATTTTTGGGGAGAAAATATGTTCAAAATTTCGCCCTCAGGGGTCTGAAGGTAAGACACACGACACCTGTGGACCCTGACATTTTTTTACAAAGAAAAATTTCGTGGCCCCGCACTTTTAGCAGAGAGCTCGTGCAGAGCTACGCACTGTATCTGAACGAAAAGTGCAGGGGTGCCGTGAAGGATTTAAAAACATAATTTCTTCCTAAATTACCCTAAATTTCTTTTTTTTAATGATTTTAATATTTCATTTTACTCATTGTAAGGCATTTACAATGCTTATTTGGCAGGAACGTGAACATGAGGAGGTGGATGAAGCTGCAATGATTCATCCGCCTACATTAAAATTTTTAAGAGCATGTGGACTACTTAAATTCTGGGCTATCAGTGGCATGAGAGATCAAGTAGACCTTCTCACTTGGTTGGTAAACAAGTGGGACGTACAGGACCAGTGTTTTGTGATTGGAGGTAAACGGCTCGAAATCGAGCTGGAAGACATATACTTTTTGACTGGTTTGTCTAAAAGAGGCAAACAAATTTCTCTATTTGGGGCTAAGCCAAGTGGCCAGTCTATCGCTAGCCTGCAATTAGAGTTCTGCAATGATGAGGCCAATCCTAAAGGCAAACGGATTGATATCAAAACTATCATCCATCCTGAGTTAAAAGTGGTTGCATTTACCGTAACGAAGTTATGTGGAAGTGTAGCTTTGCATGTTGCTACTGGTTCTCAAATGTGGATTGCAGTAGATTTTTTCTGAGGCACCATATCAAAATGGTGTGAGGAAGTGTTGGCTAACATCAAGGGCCAACTAACTAGAGCAAAGAATGGGAAGTTAAATAACTTCGGATATGGATCGATCGTAGTTACTTTTGCTCTAGAGAGGATTCCTCTACTCGCCCTGCAACATATTTTAGTTGATGCTGGTAGAGTTCAAGAGCCTCAGATGGTTCGATGGGTTGCTTTGATGGCCCATCACAGTGAGGGTGGAGAGATTTTTCAGTTTATTTCGACATATTTCTGTTTTTTAGAGCACAAACTCTTCGTGATAAATGATTTTCCTTATGCGGGCATATATTTCCACAGTGACCGAGATATGCCACTTCCTCCAAGAGTTCAATGGGATGAGTCAGGTAAAAAATATTTTTGACATGATCTAATTTCTAAATTTTTTTTTTTTTTTTTTAAATCGTCCAAAACTGATAACAAAAATTTCAAATGTAGATGTGGGTCCACGTCGACTAGTCACTCTCCGCCCCTTCGAGAGGAGGAAAAGGGATGTAGCTGCAACAGTACCACCACCACAGGATCAGACAGCAGAGATCGTTACTGAATTGGAACACCATCTGGAGCGACTGACTATGGACATCCCTAAGACTACCATCGATGACATTCCACTTCATTTGTAGAGATATGTCATTGGTATTCCTGGACTATTCAAGAGATTATTGAGTAGAGTGGCACGAGCTGTAGTATATTATCATGATTATTACCACAGATAGTGGATGATTGATTGTATAGACTCATATCATTTTTTGTATCACTTTTTTCTCGATCATAAGGCATTTTGAACCTATGATTGAGGACAATGTACTATTTTTGAAACACTATTCTATACTAAGATATAATACTATTTCCAGTTACCTGTTCAACATATTATCGAATGTTATTTTGATTTACTTCTTTCATTATCACAAATGTCTGTTTATAACACTAGAAGCGATTGCATCTACTAATGTGTTTAATCTTCTTGGAATGTGTTGATACTCAATATAATCAAATTCTCGTTCCAAGAGAAGAATTTTCAAAAATAATCTTAACAACACTGGATTTATAATTGCATATACTCGATTTAATTGTAATACAACGAGCTCAGAATCTAACCTAACGATCAAACTCTAAATTCCAAATGAAATGGATTCAGACAATAATTCAATAACTGCGCTATATTCTGCAATATTTTTTGTCGTTTGACTGAGGCTTACCCCATGCATAGATACTAAATTGTCAGTGGGTGAATAAATAACCCAGGCTGCGGAAAAAATGTTTCTTGTACTACGACAAGCACCATCAGAAAAACCAATGTATGTTTGAAAAAATGTTGACATATGCACTATCAAGAGTAATCTAGATAAGTAGGAATAGTAGTTAAAGCACTCTTAAGCTAGGCACACATTTCTAATCTATAGCAAACCAGCTAAAAACTAACTAATATATAGGAAACATCTTCACACAAAAGTCAAGCATAATATTTCTTTAGATAAAGCCCATTTCTGGGTTTGCCTAAAGAAACTCTGTCAAAATCAATCAATTCATAGGCCCCTTTTGCAAGCTATCGCTTGACAATATAAGGACCATGTCACATGGGTTTGAATTTTCCAGCCCCTAGCTTATCGTTAGCTTGATAATATAGCAAAACTAGGTCTCCTTCTGAAAAAATATGAGGTGTAACACTTCTATCATACTGAGCTTTCATTCGTTTCACATGAGTCTCAGTGGCTAATGCAGTAGTACGTCGATTCTTATCTAATTGATCTAAGTACAAAAAGTGTTTTTCCTCTTCAGAGGTAGTTGGTAATAACTCTATGGCTAGCTTGAGTGATGGTATCTCACATTAAATTGGTAATGCCAGTTCCAAATCGTAAACTAGTTGAAAAGGGGTAAAGCCTATTGATGTTTTTTCTGAGGTCTGATATGCCCAAAGTGCCGAAAAAGCATGGTATGCTAATTCTATTTATGAATGCTGATGATTCGTTTGATCATGGTGACTAAAACCTTATTAATCGCTTCAACCAGACCATTGGCCTGCAGATAATAAGGTGTAGAACTGTGATGGCACAGGCCATGTTGGTCAGTTAGCTCAGTCATCATGATGTTTCAAAAATTATTTCCATGGTCAGTAATTATCGCTTGAGGTAGACCGAAATGAGAAATCACATGATTGAACACGAAAGTGGCTGCATTTTTGCCATTGGCCGTAAATGTAGGCATCGACTCGGCCCATTTGGTAAAACAATCCACTGCAAGAATAATATACCCATGCCCCCCGGCCGAGTGAGGGTTACATGTAATGAAGTAAATGCCCCATTTTGCGAAAGGACCGACAACAATTATAGGATGAAGAGGAGCAGGTGGTGCACGCATATTTCGATCAAAAATTTGACAATTATGGCATTTTCGAACCGCATAAATACAATATTTTAATAAGGACGACCAAAAATAACCAGCGCAATATCTTTTGGGCTGTGGCATACCCAGACATATGACCGCCACATGCTCCAGAGTGACAGTCATTTAAAACCTTTTCGGTTTCTTCATGGGTGAGACAATGTCAAAAAACAGAGTCTGCACCACGACGGTATAGTGTGTTGCCAATAATATGATATTGTTAAGATTGAAAATGGATTTTACGTCGTTGTGATCGTGAAAGTTCAAGCTAAAAATATTGGGTTTGAAGATAAAAAATTATATCTCCATATCAAGGATCTATGGTACTAATAAGAAACAAGGATTCATCCGCGATCAGTTGTTCCACCATAGTTTCTGTATTAGTACGTGGGAAATCACACATAAGTTTAGCAAACATCAATGATTTCTTTGATTTGGACTTTTCAAATTCCAAGTCAAAATCCTATAGGATAGAAATCCATTTGGAGTATTTTCCCCCTAGAAATTGTTTGGTCAAAATATACATCATAGGGTTACAATTGGAAATCACTGTTGTTTTGCATAAAAGTATGTAATGACGAAAAATATGGACAACTTGGATGGCTGCCAAGGCCAATTTCTCCACATGTGAATATTTTATTTCAGTCGGATGCAAATTATGACTAAGATAGTAAATCGCATGTTCACTATTGAATTCATCTTCCTGAACTAGAACCATTCCTATCATGGAATCGGAAGCGATGATGTACAAAAAGTAATCCTAGTTGTAATTGGGAGGATGCAGTAACGGTGCATGGGTCAACGTGTTTTTAAGAGCATCAAAAGATTGATCAGCGATCTCGTCCCAAAAGAAAGGAATATTTTGTTTTAACAACCTGGTAAAACCTTTCGTTAACTCTGCGTAGTTAGGAATGAATCGATGTAAAACGTTTTCTTTCCCTTGCAAACATTGGAATTGGAGAAGAGTAGAAGGAGGAGGTAAATTGATGATAGCCTCAACCTTCGATGGATCGACATGAATGCTTGCCTTTGAGACAATAAATCCAAAAAATCATCCAAATTGTACACAAAAAACACATTTGTGAGGATTCAGACGAATCTTATAATGCCTACATCATATAAAAATAGCTCGTAAATGAGTGATATCATCTGCTTGGCAGAAATAATGAGTATGAAAATCATCGAGGTAGGGTTGCACAATGTGTTTAATATCATGAAATGCATAAGACATTGCCCTTTGAAAAGTGGCACCAACATTCTTAAGTCTAAAAGGTAATTTGCGATAAGAAAAAGTCCCCCATGGACAAATTAAAGTAGTTTTAGGTTGATCTGCATGGAGTATATTGATTTGATTGTAACAGGAAAATCCATCCATGAACGAAAACATTTCACTTCCAGCACAATCATCAATAATTTGATCGATATAAGGGGTTGGATAGTTGTCTTTTGGACAAGCTCGATTTATATCCCTATAATCGATGCATACTCATATTGTTCCTTTTTTTTATTGACAGGAACAATATTAGACACTCAATCTGTTAACGGAATTGGATAAATAAAACCTACATGAAGTAATTTTTCAACTTCTGTTTTAATAGTGGCAGCTTTTCTTGGATGTATTTGACATAATCTTTGTCGAATGGGTTTAGCATCTGGGTATGTCTTAATTTCATGAACAACAATCAACGGATCGATTATTGGCATTTCTTCATATGACCGGGTGAAAATGTCGCGGAATTCCTGAAATAGGGCTTTATATGCTTGGATTTCATCTGGCGTACAAGAAGCACCTATATGAATGTTTTCAACAATTCTGGGTTTTACTGAAATGTCAATGGGAACAGTTGTAGAAATTTTCTCTAAATTCAATTCAGAATCAGAAGATGAGATAGGATTCTGAGGTTCTTTGACGTAATCAGTAGTAAAAATAGAGGAAAAATAATTCTCAAAATGATCGAGATTAGGTAAAAATGAAGACCTATGATGTCGATCTTCCCACGGTAATTCATCGACAGACAAGAATTCACGAATTTGTTCATTAGTATTAAACACGTGTTGATCAATATTCGGAATTGATGTCGGAGCTGAGCTCGATATTGAAAACGATTCTTCATTGATCACATTCACTGGATCAGATTCGGTTGAAAGAGTATCAAAAAATGACTGTACAGTCTGATATGCTAACTCAAAAGGACTCAAATGCATCGCGCCATCGAAAGAATCCAGTTCTGATTCTAAAGGTACTATCCAAGGATTGTCAAAGGAAATAGTACTTGATGTAATCATATTGATATTAGCAATAGGAGGTTGTATGTTGGGAGCAGGCAAGGAAAAATTTCCCAATAAATCAGAATCTTTAAGCAAACCTACTCCAACATCCTTATAAGGGATAGTCGATTTTCCGATATGTTGGATGCTATCAGTAGACGATGGGTCAGATGAATAATATGAAAGCTAATATATTTTAACGATCTTTCCTTTATGAGGAAACATGATGAGATAAAAGATCGACAATACAACAACAGTCATGGCATAAGACCAACTGCGACCCAGGAGAAGGTTTTAATCCAGAGGGGCATCAACCACTTCCACATCCAAATTAACAGTTTTACCTTTGACCTCCATTGGTAGATCCTGTAAAATATCATACGGCTGAAAACCTCTTCCATCAAAAGCTTTGAGGATAGTTGATGATTGGTTAATTGTCGGAGAACCAAGTGATTTCCAACATTTTAACGACATAATACACGTGGAAGCCCCTTCATCAACAATAGTACGAGAAATATGTTTCTTTTTGAAGATTACCGGAATTTGAAAAGCCATTTGATGGGGTAGGTAGGGTGTAAAATTCTCTAAATCGAAGATCATGAGGTTCGAATCCTGGAGGTCTACTGCTCCTAAGGCTGACAATAGTAATTTTCTTTGGGCTGGGCATGATTGTAGCACTTCCAAAGCCAACATTGCTGAAGGGGAAATTGCCAAGTCTTCAACAATATTGTAATTCTGAGCAGCTCTCACATGTGGATTGAAAGCTGATTTACGAAGTACACCTTTAACAAGCGATTTGACTACTAAGTTAGGTTTTTGTTTCTCGATCTGTAGCGGATCAGAAACTGAGGGAGATGTAGTTGATGCTGAATTATATGTTTCTGCTTCTTTACCTGGATTTTTACTATCGTACTCTTGCAAATGCGTCGCAACCATGAAAATATCCTCTAGCATATTTGAGGAAGATCCAACCATATTAATATCTTGAGTAGGAAAGGGATCCTTCAAGACAACAAGTGTGGGTTAACCCTTAACGAATTTCGATACCTCGGCTCTACGTGGAAACTCTTTTGTAAAATTGTTAGGTCCCTATATTACTAGTATAGTCCCTTATTGTTGTTAGTGTAACCCCTTTATTGTTATTATTTTACCCTTGTAACCCCCATTTTGTTATTGTTGTGCCCTTAAATTACTATTGTTAGGTCAGCTAGGATTACATTGTGGCCCACTAGGATTACATTATGGCCCCATGGACTCCTATATATAGAAAGGAGGTTTTGTAAATTGTATCATCAAAGAATTGTTCATTTATGTAATGTATTGGAGGTTTCCCCCTCGAAGTGGCTTATTTATAAGGAGTTGATATCTTTTTTCTTCTACTTTTGGAGCTGGTTACACAACATTTGGTATCAGAGCTTTGGATTCTAGGGTTTCACTGCTCCAAATAGGTTATCGTGGAATTTTCGCTATAATTTTTTTTCTACGAAGTTTCAGAAGCTGAAATTTTTAGGGTGCGAAGCTGAAATCCTGAGGAAGATTGTCTAAAAATTTTAGAGCTTGGTTCACAATATTTTCAGAGATATCATCTATGGAAGTTACGTCTTGTTTCAAGCTCCTAAACAGGTCATCGTGGAATTTTCGCTATAAATTTTTTTCTACGAAGGTTCAGAATCTAAAATTCATATGGTGCGAAGCTTAAATCTTGAAGAAATTATTCAAAACATTTTAGAGATTTTTTCGCAATATTTTTGGAGATATGAGCTGTGGAAGGTAGTGCTTTTTCAGGCTCCTGAATTTCATCTCAAAGAGGTGATCGTGGGAAAAGTTCAATCAATCTCTCTCTATGGGAAATGGATTTGAGTTCCGTAAAAGGTGGTCGCAAGTACACAGACTGTAGTTTTTTTGCTATCAATTTCAGAGACAAAGGACGAAACATTAACACGTGGCAAATCCTACAAGTTTTCTCTACTGAACCAGTCCAGAATTAGGTCATTGTGGGAGATTGGACACAACTTTGTCTTGGGGAATCCAAATTAGATCAGACCTGTGGCATATAAAAGAAGCTTTAGAGGGCTACTACAGGGCGTAATTTTAGATATTGAAGATTTTCAATTACAGATATAATTCAATTTCAATATCGAGCTCCTCAAAGCAAGTAAAAGAATAGGTATCAATATTGGATTCTAAAATGGCACCTAAAAAGAATTCAACACCCATTAAGCCTTTAGAAGGCTCTACCATGACTCATGAAGATGAATAATTGCAACATGATCTATCAAAATTACAAGAGCAAGTGCAACAAATTTTACTCTCGCAAAGAGCAACAAAAAATGAAATGGAAGTTTTGAAGAAAGGCATGGAAGTGAAGATGGACGGTTTGAAGAAAGGCATGGAAGCTAAGATGGATGGCGTGGAAGTGAAGATGGATAGTTTGAAGAAAACTATGGAAGCTAAGATGGATGGTGTGGAAGCTAAGATGGATGGCATGGAAGCTGGCATGGAAGCTAAGATGGATGATCTAAAATCAAACATCGAAGATTTGACAAAGTTGATACAAGAAATGTTTCCTAATGGTGAAAAGATAGTAGAAGAACCTCATGATGAGAACAAAATAAATGTTAATCATGATTTCATAAACTCTAATGTTGGCGGGGAGAACCACCATATTCCAAAAATGGATATGAGGAAGTTTGATGGAAAGGATCCTGTAACATGGATACTACAGATGGAGCAATATTTTGATCTCCATAATGTACAAAACACACAAAAGGTACGCATTGCAACTTTACATTTAGAACAAAATACATTTGTATGGTATCGATGGCTTTGCTCCCGTAAAAAAATTGTCACTTGGTCAATTTTTACGGAGGAAATGATAGCACATTAAGAGGATACAAAGAGCAACACCTTCTTTAGCCAATTGATAAATCTCAAACAAAAGGGTTTAGTGGGGCAGCACATTGAGGACTTCCAAAAATTGAATATAAGGGTAACTGATATTCCAGAGGAACACAGGATTGATCTCTTCATAGGCACTTTATAGGATAACATTCAACATGAAGTTCGCGTTCTGGAACCTGATTCATTGGAGAAGGCATTCAGGTTGGCAAGAAAAGTGGAATGTAAAATTATGGCAACAAGGAAGCCTACCACTCAATTCTATAAAGAAGGAAGTGTGGCTACGCCTAGATTTCCACAACTTACAAGGTTGACACCACAACAATTGGAAGAAAAAAGAGCAAAAGGGCTTTGTTACAGTTGTGATAGAAAATACACTAAAGGTCATAAGTGTGCTGAGAATAAATTATTTTACATAGATTGTGAAGAGGAAGAAGAAAATGAACAAGAAGAGGATATACACCAGGAACCAGCCCCAGAAGGGGAAGAAATGAATCCAACCATATTGTGTAATGCACTGGCAGGATTTACCACTCCTCAAAATCTCAAGATAAAAGGAAAAATAAAGAAGAAAAAGGTAATAGTGTTGATTGATTCAGGTAGCACCCATAATTTTATTCATTGTAAGGTAGCCAAGGAATTAAATTGTTTCCTATACCCAGCACCAAAATGTCAAGTGATGGTTGCAAATGGAGGAACTATAAATTGCTCTGGAAAATGACATAATATCAAGCTAACCATGGGGGAATATGTGTTGAATATTCCAATGCTTTCCATTCCTATGGGAGGTGCTGATGTTGTACTAGGAGTACAATGGTTACAATCTTTGGGGACGGTAGCTTTTAATTTTCAAGAACTTTTCTTGAAATTTTTTTCAGAAGGAAAGGAAGTCGAATTATGGGGTATTGAAGGGAAGCCGGGAAGGATAATAAGCTCTAATGTCATGACAAAGCTTCTAAAGAAAGAACAAAGAGGCGTAATTGCACAATTATGCTCACTAGAAGTTCCGACATCAAAATCATCTATTTCTGCAGATCTCCAACAAGTCTTGGACAATCATTCCAAGGTGTTGAAACTCCCAAAGGACTCCCACCTATTCGTGATCATGATCATGCTATTCATTTGATTCCAGGAAGTGTTCCTCCAAACATCAGGCCTTATAGATATCCTTACTTCCAAAAGAATGAAATTGAACGTATGATTGCAGAAATGTTAGAGGCGGGTATAATTCAACCTAGTCAAAGTTCTTTCTCTGCTCCTGTAGTATTGGTACACAAGAAGGATGGATCATGGTGAATGTGTACGGATTATAGGGAGCTCAATAAGCTCACCATTAAAGATAAATTTCCCATTCCTGTGATTGATGAATTATTGGATGAATTACATGGAGTAATTTATTTTACCAAGTTGGATCTTCGTTCAGGATATCATCAAATTAGAATGAAGACTGAAGATATTCAAAAAACAACATTTCGAACTCATGAGGGTCATTATGAATTTTTGGTCATGCCTTTTGGCCTTACCAATGCACCTTCTACATTTCAAGGGTTGATTGATTCCATTTTCAAACCCTTCCTTAGAAAATTTGTGCTAGTATTTTTTGATGATATACTAATCTACAACAGGTCTTGGAAGGATCATATTCAACTTGTTAATAGGGTGCTCAAAGTATTGCATGAGAAACAATTATATGCAAAACCATCCAAATGTTTCTTTGGAGTACAAGAGGTGGAATATCTGGGTCATATTGTATCTCACGAGGGTGTTAAAGTAGACCCTAACAAAATTAAAGCCATTAAAGAATGGAAATTCCCCACAACCATAAAGCAGTTGCGAGGATTTCTCGGGTTAATAGGGTATTATCGCAAGTTTGTTAAGAATTATGGGAGAATAGCAGCACCTCTAACAACATTATTGAAGAAAGATGCATTTTCATGGACTCCTAAAGCAACCAAGGCCTTTGAACATCTTAAAGAGGCAATGTGCCTAGCACCGGTCTTAGCTACGCCAGACTTCACAAAAACCTTTATTGTGGAATGTGATGCCTCAGGAAATGGAATTGGTGCAGTTTTAATGCAGGAAGGAAGACCCATTGCTTTTGAAAGTCGTCCAATCAAAGGAAAGTATTTACAAAAACCTATCTATGAGAAGGAAATGTTAGCAATACTGCATGCACTAAAGAAATGGCGAACTTACCTAATGGGAAGACACTTCAAGGTAAAAACTGATCATGATAGTCTTAAACACTTTTGGAACAAAGACTATCTTCAGAAGAGCAGCAAAAATGGGTCACAAAGATGTTGGGTTATGACTTTGAAATAATCTACAAAAAAGAAAAGCTTAATGTTGTTGCAGATGCACTCTCAAGAAAGAATGAAGAGGTGGAAGCATTGCTTTGTGCCATTTCTATTATCCAACCACATTGGATAACCGAAGCAAGAGATGAATGGAAGAAGGACAAAGATGTATGGACACTCATTCAAAAGTTGCAGCAAGATCCTAGTACATCCGATACATTTAGTTGGAAAAATGATTCCTTATGGTACAAAGATCGCTTATATCTTTGTAAGAATTCCCAACTAAAACAAAATATTCTTCTGGAATTGCACACTTCTCCTTTAGGAGGACACTCAGGATTTTTAAAAACTTACCATAGGGTGAAGAAAGATTTTTTTTGGGATGGCCTTAAATCTGATATTCAAAAGCTTGTGGTGGAATGTTTGGTTTGCTAGCAGAATAAAGTGGAGACAATTAAGACCCCGTGACTTCTACAACCTTTATCCATTCGAAGTCAACATTGGGAGGAGATGTCAATGGATTTTATCACAGGTTTACTGAAGTCCGAAGGCAAGAATGTCATCATGGTGGTAGTTGATAGACTTACCAAGTATGCACACTTTGTGCATTATCTCATCCATTTAAAGCAAGTACAATTGCTACTACATTTGTGGAGAGAATTCAAAAGCTACATGGAAGCCCAAGGGTTACTGTGAGCGACAGAGATCCCATTTTTACGGGAAATTTTTGGACAGAGTTATTTTCTTGTTTGGGTACTCAATTAGCTCATAGCTCATCTTATCATCCTCAATCTGATGGTCAAACAGAGATAGTAAATAAATTTTTGGAAGGATATCTTCGTTGTTTTGTATCTGATAAACAAACACAATGGGTCAAGTGGTTACCTCTCGCTGAATGGTGGTATAACACTTCCTTCCATACCGCAGCAAAAATGACCCCATTTATGGCACTTTATGGATATCATCCACCATCCATCACATCATCTTTAAGGAAAAATTCGAAGGTTCAAGCAGTGGAAGATCACATCGAGCATCAGCAAGAAGTTCTCCAACTCTTAAAGGATAACCTGAATTTGGCACAAAATCGAATGAAACAACAGGCAGATCAACATTGCAGCGAGAGAAGTTTTGATGTATGAGATTGGGTATTTTTACGGCTACAACCATATAAAAAATGTCCCTCAGGCAAGCTAAGAAGGATAATAAATTATCGCCAAATTTCTATGGTCCTTACAATGTGTTGCAAAAGATTGGTACTATGGCATACATATTGGAGCTTCCTGCTTCTTCATGAGTACTTCCAGTTTTCCATGTTTCGTGCTTAAAGAAGGTTATAGGTGAAAATATTCCAGTTCAAAAAATATTTCCAGAACTTGATGAGGAAGGAAAAATCATATTAGAACCGGAACCGGTCACGAAAATAAGAACTCGACAACTACGGAATCGATCAATTTCAGAGTATCTAATCAAGTGGAAGAACTTACCCACTGATGATTCTACATGGGAGGATGAGAATTTTATACAAAAGCACCTAGATCTACTCAAGCGTTGAGGACATCACTTTTTTTGAAGGAGAGGGGCATGTTTGGTCCCTATATTACTAGTATAGTCCCTTATTGTTGTTAGTGTAACCCCCTTATTGTTATTATTGTACCCTTGTAACCCCCATTTTGTTATTATTGTGCCCTTAAATTATTATTGTTAGGTCGGCTAGGATTACATTGTGGCCCACTAGGATTACATTATGGCCCCATGAACTCCTATATATAGAAACAAGGTTTTGTAAATTGTATCATCCAAGAATTGTTCATTTATGTAATGTATTGGAAGGTGCCCCCTCGAAGTGGCTTATTTATAAGGCGTTGATATCTTTTTTCTTCTACTTTTGGAGCTGGTTACACAACAAAAATGATTCTCATCACAAATGAGACAAGGATAACAAGGTTTTCGTTTTTCATCAATTGGTTCAGTTTTATCGTTTTTATCTTTTGAAGATTTTTTCTTTTTATTCTTCCCTTTCTTCTTACCACCAGTTTTAGATTTGGTTTTATATGATTCTACAATATATTTTGAAGATTTTTTCTTTTTATTCTTACCTTTCTTCTTACCACCAGTTTTAGGTTTGGTTGTAGATGATTCTACAATATGAATATCGGCGGAAGTTTCAACAGAAGAATCTCCTTTCAGTGAATCGGGTAAAGTGATAATAGGAGAAGTCGTCTTGGAAGATTTCTTCTTACATTTACCAGTGCTAACAAAACCAATTACACCATCAACGGAATGAGATCTATAAGGAGTTGTAGTTAATTGACCAGGTCTTGGTAAATCAGGGATTTTATCATACAGAGTACCTAACTGGGTATATACAAGGTCAAGGTACTGAGCCTGAGCAATGAATTGCTCATCTGTAACAATGCCTCCTTTGGACACATCTTCATTAATTTTGGGCAATAATGATTTAATAATCCATTCAGCCAAAATTTGATCGGGAATAAAGACCTTCACTAAACGCCTCCTACGTCTCCATTCATGAATGTGATCGAATATGTACATAGACGTAGATTTTTTTAATGAAGTTATCAATTCCGTGCCATTGTCGTATCTAACAGGCAACTGAAAATGGGTTAAAAAAGCAGTAGCTAATGCATTAAAATTATTAAAAGAGTCTCGTGGTAACTCAATATACCATTTGGCAGCTAAACCAATGAGAGTTCTCTGAAAAATATGCAATCGAATTGAATCATCGATTAGTGAATCGGATGCACACCAGAGGTGATAAGTCATAACATGATTAGATGGGTCCTCTCCTGACTTACCCTCAAACTTTGGAATATCACTGGGCAACTTGTTAGGCATCAGCAGCCAATACAGAAGATAAAATATAGGATCATTCGTAAGGCACGATAGATCAAGTAAATCTAAATTTGCTATAAATGGTAACCGATGACTAGGGTCTTGATAACCTTGAGTGATCAAACCAGTTCCAGAAGGAGGATATCCAGGGTATCCGAGAATTGGATGCGCATTGGGAATTGTAAAACCTCCTGGATAACCAGGATTAATTGGACCATACTGGGGTTTTTGAGGTATTTGATAAGTATACTCAGGGTATGGTTGATACTGATATACTGGATTTTGTGTAGCCTGTCCAAATAAATACTGTCGCTAGTACGGTTGATAAGTAAATTGTGGTTGACTAGTGAGAATCGTACTTGTACCAGCTTGTCCTGTAGGGATCTGGATCATAGTCTAAATTGTAGGTCCAGACTGTGGCATAGATAGTTGAGGAATTTGCATTGATACAGGGGTAGTAGAAAAAGGAGCTAGTGATACTCAAGAAATAGGTGTGGTAGATTGAATAGAAGTTGCAGCAGTAATAGAAGTTTGAGGCGAAGTCTGAGGTGTAATAGGCCTAGGTTGCTGAACAGAACCAGGTGCAGGGAGTTGAACGGTAGGCTGGACAGGTTGCTGGGTTGGACTAGAACCTATGGACTGTCCAGGTTGATTAGGTAACTGCACATTAGGTTGCAAAGTCTGTTGAATTTTAGATGGATGACATACCATATTCATTCTGGGGTATCGACCCATAGAAGGTTGTACATATGAAGAACCATAACTAGGTTGAACACAAGTTTGATAATTAACTGGCAAAGTTTCGGTTCCTTGTAACAATGGTTGTCCTAAAGGAGTTTGAAATCCTTGAGCTGGGTGCTAACCTTGAGGTTGATAACCTTGAGGTGTGTATTGAATCTGGGGTTGATATTGACCCTAAGGAATAAATTGACCCTGAGGTTGACCTTGAGGAATAAATTGACTCTGGGGTGGACCCTGAGGAATAAATTGACTCTGGGGTTGACCCTGAGGAATGTACTGTCCTTGAGGTTGATATTGACCTTGAGGTATGTACGGTCCTTGAGGTTTTTCTCCAGGTAGATAATATTGTCCTACAATTTGTTCTGGTAAAAAATTACCTTGAGGTTGCCCCCCAGGTGTTAACTGAATACCTTGAGGTTTCCCCCCAGGTGATAACTGACTTCCTTGAGGTTTCCCCCTAGGCGGTAACTGACTTCCTTGAGGTTGAGGATTTGGAATATTGCTAGACATCATAAAAATCTGTTTTGCGTTCAACGTTTTAGTTTTAGTTTCATTTGTACCAGATGATAGCGCTTGTTCAATTGGTTGAGGAGCTTCCCTTGGAAAAGTAACAGACATCGACTGGTATCCCAAAGGAACAGATGGACCACCATATAAAAATGTTTCTGGAGATTGAGAAAACATAGATGACTCACCCGACATAGCTGATGAAGGATGATAACCTCTCGGTGTAGGGTGAAAAGGAATTCGGGGTGGTGAATAAGTAAGATCTGCATTTTGTAAAAATTTTGTCAATGATTAATACCAAGTGTTAGTTCTAAAAGGACTGTAGAATATTGATTCACGTTCCCTAAGATTCAAATTTTCTTGGTTTTTGGTAATAACTACGTCTTTGTCTAGACCAACAAGTTCTTCAATACATATGAGATCAGAAGGGAGGTTTTCAGTAATGCGATGTCTTACCCTAGGTGAATCAGGATCAGTAGAAGTTGGAGTAACAAATCCTGAAGATTGTTCCAACACAGCAGGTTTAGTTTCGGGCTAAGAAATTTCAGGTTCTTCAGCTAATTCATCGGTTGGAGAAATACTACCAGTAACTTCAAAAATTGAAATTGGCTCTTGAATATATACTGTTGTTTGTGATTGATAATCATGATGAATAAATATGAATGATTCTCCGGGTTTTGTTGATCTAATTCTACTAACACTAGGCGGTACCAAAGCTCAGAGTCTTTCAATTTGGCTTGGTGTATACTCAGGGGGTTTCCCTTGGAGTCTACGTGATTGTCTTGGTAATTCAACCACGATTAAAAATTATTAATCACACACAAGCAAAGAAAATTTCAATGAAAATTCCTAAAGTCACTAAGGAAACAAACAAATGAATCACATACCTAAAAATCTAGGAGATCAAACCACACATAAACAATAACTTCCCACACTAAAAACACTAGTTGGTGATGAAATCCAACATCGTAGTATTTTAATGTAGAAAGGGAGGTTGGAACAGTTACCCTGACAACCTGCTTAATGAAATAGACCGGTGCAAGTTTCTCCACTTAAACCATCTCGAGCGAAAATAACCCTCCGGAGAGGCTAAGTGAGTCTAGTCAACGTCTGCTCTAGGTACAGTGGGATCTTTCCTCCACTGCCACCTTAGGAAAAAATTGTAAATATTATGGCCACTAAAGTTACCAACTAGAACTAATATACATGGGAGAACAGTCTACGATCTGACATATGCGCAAGGGCAGAGTAACAAAGCTCAATCCCCTTGAAGGCTCCTTGACATAATCCAAGGTATACCGACAAGTGACCCCAAGCTCCTTGAAAATGGTCTATCTTAGGTTTACCGTTGTTAATACGTGCACATATTCTATCGTTCCCAATGAGATAGAATTGATTATCCCACTGGTTGAGATATGGCCTCGTGCTTGACTCCTTTAAGAGGAGCTTCCCAGAGCATACAAGCGACTATTGGATTTTTCCTACCGCAATATTAACTACTAGTTTGTTTTAAATTTTTTTGGAGAGTTAATTACTCCCTCCTCCAAGACACTAGCCTAAGCTATATTGGTGAAAAGAGCCCTAGAAATATAAAAATTACTAGATTGATTTTAATTTAAGCGTTAATTTTAATAAGCTGTTTCTTAGGACAATAGGTGCGAAAGTGAAACTGATAATATGTAGTGACCCAACTCAAAACACACTAAAAATGCATCTTATATGAGAAACAATTCCTTTCCTTTCAATGAATTATATCTAAAAGAAAGAGTTGAGAAAATGTAATCTTTTAAAACAATTCTTTCCTTCAAACAAGAAAAAATGAAAAGAAATTTAATTTCATGAGAGCTCAAAATGATAAATTGCTTAATAATAAATCCCTTTATCATTCAAGATCGAAACTACAAACAAAATTTTCTCCAAAAGAAAACTACAATTTTCTAGAAATAACACTCAAAACTAAAAAACACTAATTTTGAGATCTAAAAATTCTAAAGACTAAATATGAATTAAAACTTTAAATATTTTGAGGATGTTTTTCTTAGCTTGTTATCTAACTAAGAAATTATTTTCTTAGATCAGAAAAAACTCAAAAAACATCCAATTTTGGTTTTTTAAGTGAAATTCCAAACTTGTCAACAAAAGTTCCTTAAAAGGTTTGCAAATGAGAAAATGGGATCTAAATCTCATAAAAATTTCTTCTATGAAGTCAAACTCAACAAGAAAGCAAGGAAATACCGGTGAACTAAAGGTATATCGAGGCTTCTAATCTTTGAGTGGGATAAAGACAAAGCAAAAATCGCTATAACATGTATATCTTTCAAGAAAGCATTCAAAACTTAAAATTTTTGAAATAAACTCTCAATCAAAGCTTTCCGACATAAAATACAAGTCTGGGTATACACTAATAATCTAACAAACTGATCCAGAAAAGAGAATTTTAATGTTTTCTAAAAAATTTCACAAGGTCCGCAATTTCTAGTGTAAACAGGTGCGGTCCCGCACTGTTTATACAAGAAAAAAGTGGAGATGCCCGCACTGTTTCTAAAAGAAAAGTGCGGATACCAGAAAACTAAGAGAAAAATAAAAATCTCTAAAACTTTTCTCAGGGATTCTACAGGGATAAACTACCCAAGCCAGTATAAATCAATCAAAATCATAAAAAAATCACAAGTCAAAATAAAAGAAATCAAAGTTCAAGATCCATTCCTCAGTGGAGTCGCCATTTTGTTCGACGGATAAGTCGTTCTTGTGGACAAGACAGACCTCCCAAGTGTCCTATGGACAACTAGAAACAAATAGACAAACAAAAACTATTTTCTTTAGATAATATTCGATTCATTAATTAGCTACAGTAGGGGTTTTGAAGACCTACCTATAGTCCAGCACTATTTGTAATATTATTCTTTCTAGTTGCTTAAAAGAGTCGTCTTCAAAGATCTGCAATCACAAACATGGAAAAAATCAATAGCACCTTCATAGGCTAAACTAATTCAAGAATTATATATCTATCAAAATGATCAAGGAATTCAAGAAATAAGCTAATTAATTAAATAACTCATTGATAAAACATGATAAACAAGCTACTTAATTAAAAAACTCATTGAGAAAACGGTATTCATTCGTATTATCTTTAATAAAGAAGAGCCTTACAACCGTGTCCACCTTGATGTCGTACAGGCATTCCTGGGGCCCGGAACATGTGTTTCCTTTACTCTGACAAGCATTGCACTCTCTCAGCTAAAATACACATGGGTGTGTAATCATTCCCACATAATGAATCAGTTAAGAGAGTTTTATTCTATACAACATTTCTCCTCAAAAATTCTCAAAGTCTAACTCACAAACTCTAACTTGAAGCTGCACTATGGCTTCAATTTACAGGAAAAGAGAGGAGCTTATGGTTCCACATAAGAAGGGATAGAATTCTCTTTTGAAGGGATTGAGCTCCATAAATCAAGGGGTAGGCTCCCATAATGGAGGAATGAACATACATGATAGAAGTGAACCTTCGACCAGATAATTGCTTCTAGAAGCTTCCAGATTTTACTGCTGGGCTTCTAAATGTTACTTTCCGTCTTCATTTTACCTTTAACAGGGGTCTGCACCCTTAATGAAGAAAAAGTGTGTTTAGCTCCGCATGCTTTAGAACAAAAAGGTGCAGCACCGCAGGAAATGTTAAGAGAAACTATGGTACAAGTGTTTTTAAGACTTTTATGAGATTTTCTCTCAATTTCAAGGCTTGATTTTAGGAACTTTGATGTTCTAGACTTCTAAGGGAGTAATATATGAGTAATGATGAAGCCATATAGACACTAAAACGTCATGGTGGCAAATTTCAGTGTAACAGTTGGGTAGGATATCATCAAAATAAAGGAAGTCTTTTGAAGGGTAAAGGTATGAGTAAGTTGAAAGAATGGTTTAGCAGATAGGATAGATAAGAGACATTATCAATCCATTGGGCTATGGAGTCACAAAAGGATTTAATTGCACAACAAGTTTCAAGAGTGGTCCATGGGGCAAGTCATCTATGTCAAAGGATCTCTTAGATTGATTTTGTGGTATGGAACATTAAAAGTGTTGTGAAAGAAGCAAAGCTAATAACCATTTAAGAATCTATTAACTTCACTAACTAAGAAAAGCCTTTCAAAGTAACTATTTGAAGTAGGCCAAATGACAGGGCAAACCATAGACCTCTTTGGGAAAACTTTTACTAAAGCACACTTTTTAGAAAATAATCCAACAATCTAACAGGTTACCTTCAGAGAGAAGAAAACATATAAGATAAATAAAATAATAGCCTAAGATCAAGTAATAACTTTGAATCTATCCTGCTTTTGGCATACTCTCAAGGGAAACTTTAAAAACAGATGTTGAAGACTAAATAAGGGATAGGGCTAACCATAAACTTCCTTGATTAGGACTCTAGTTAGCATGCAGTGAAAAGATCATTCAAGAACAACATCTCAGGTTTTACTCAGCAAGACATGGGCTCACCAACATTCCTTGACTAGTTATACTCTATTGAAATCATTCCCAAAGCAACAATTAGAAGAAAACATAGAGATAAAGCTTATCAGTGAGAAATAGGGTACTTTGTAGTAAATCCTAATCTATATTTCTTGTTCTTTATCAGAGAAAGTGGACAGTATGAAAACATAAGAAAAACAAAAATTATAGTAAGAAAAACATCACCATTTACATAGACCAGGATCCCATAAATCAGCTTGTATATTTGATGTTCAAACCAGTTACAATCTTCAAGTCTAGTAGGTCTTTATAGCTTCATACTTCTCTTCTCAGCCTATCTTTCTTCAATTACTAACAGAGCTTCAGCAGCCTCGAAAAATATTTACGTTCAATAAGTATTCAACCAACATTTACAATGGGCTCCTCTTATGATATATATAGGTAAATTGAGGAGGTGGAGTGAAAGGAAGGTCTAACCTATTCAATTAATACAGAGTAAATGCTTCTCGACCTTTGGGAGGCCAAATGGAGAAGATATCTAATGTCTTAATTCTGTTAATTGATTTTTACATTAACTTTCATCTACTTCAGTCATTTTTGTTGACCGTTGAGGCTTTTGGTTGCTGGAAATTACTTTCAGAGCTGTCTTTGTAAAATATCTCTGACTGTGCATTGAAATTGTATTATTTTGAGGTAAAATAAGGTGGCAGGTGGAATTTTGATCTTTGGGAGGAGTAAATAGCCTTGATGATCTGGAAATTAAGGCTGTATTTTGCTGATCTATCTTGATTTGTCACTTTAAACTTGAATTAGGCCTTTGATATGATTTTAAGCCTTATTTACCATCTTTCTCCTTTATT
>JAXQQM020066813.1:0-66353 GCA_034641835.2 Pinus albicaulis | reverse complement strand
ATGGCCTATAGAGTCTATGTGTCTGGTCAAAGGGAAGTGGAGATATGCCACGATGTCACCTTTGACGAAGATGCTTCCCTGAAGAAAGTAGTCAATCTTCCGAGATCTAAGGAAGAACATGAAGCAAGGCCTAGAAATCAAGAAGAACCAAAGGATGAGACGATGCTCGATACTGAAGGACCGATGGACCCGATTGATCCACCTCCTTCACTGGAGAAGAGACCATCATGGCTCAAGGACACTCTCGAGGATGCCGAGGGAGATATGGCCCCAAAGGGGACATTTTGTGAAAGCAAGAAGTCAAGTAGATAGCAAGGGTATCTAGCAGCCATGAGTACTATTGTACAATATGAGCCGGGATCTTTTGAGGAAGCCGTAAAGCATCAAGTATAGAAGGATGCTATGCACGAAGAGTATGAGTCCATATTGAAGAATGATGTCTAAGATGTGGTTCCAAGACCGAAGGACAAAGCAGTTGTCACCTCGAAATGGCTCTACAAGATCAAGCATGGATCTGATGGAAGTGTTGAAAATTTCAAGGCAAGATTCGTTGCCCGTGGCTTCTCTCAAAGGAAAGGCATAGACTATGGTGACATATTTGCACCTGTAGCCCGATATACCACCATTCGATCTATCATAGCCCTTGCTGCTATGCAAATATGGAGTCTTCATCAAATGGATGTGAAGACTGCATTTATGCATGGTGCAATAAAGGAAGAGGTGTATGTAAAGCAACCTCTGGGGTTCGAAGACCAAGATCGGGACACCCATGTCTATAGGTTGAAGAAAGCCCTCTATGGGCTGAAGCAAGCACCCAGAGCTTGGTACGAGAGGATAGATAGCTACCTGATGAAGCTGGGCTTCACTCATAGTAATGTTGATCCGAACCTTTACTTCAAGGTTCATAGAGAGAAGCCTCTCATTCTGGTGTTGTATGTGGACGACCTCTTCCTGACAGGTGCTGACCCTATCATTCATCAGTGGAAGAGGGAGCTCGTTTCTGAGTTCGAGATGAAGGACCTAGGACTAATACATTACTTCCTAGGCCTAGAGGTCTAGCAGAGACCTGGCGAGATTTTCCTCTCTCAAGGAAAATATATTGTGAAGCTGCTGGAAAGATTTAGTATGGTGGACTGTAAGTCTGTGTCAACGCCGATGGAACTCAACCTTAAGAAGTTGAGTGAAAGCATTGTTGGGCCTATGCCAGCAAATCCTACCGAGTATTGTCAACTCGTAGGGGCCCTGATGTTCTTAGGGAACATCCATCCGGACGTATGTTGTGCAATGAACACATTGAGTCAACACATGGTTGATCCTCATAACATTCACTGGGTTGGTGCCAAGAAACTCTTGAGATATCTTTGGGGCATGATAGACCATGGGCTGAGATACACTGCTGGGAGTATGACAATCCATGGATATACTGATGCCGATTGGGTTGTCAATGTGGTGGATCGCAAGAGCACATCTGGATGTCAGTTTCACATGGTGTCTCTGGGATCGACCCACTTCGTTCTGAACAACAAGCCAACAAAGCAAGCTAGCATGATAACGCATGATGTTTTCGACCACATGTGGATGGAGTTCTCCTCAGTTGAGAGGAGTGTTAATTTTGGACAACTAGGTCCAAACTCCATGTTGTGATGCTTGAGAGGGAGTGTTAATTTTGGACAACTAGGTCCAAACTCCATGTTGTGATGCTTAGATGAAGATCCCAATATTTTTATTGGAATCCTCTTTCGAAGAGGTGCAAGATCAATCTAAAGATCATCTTAATCTGATGAGCAGAACATTTATTTTGAATTTATTCAAAATATGTGCAGGTCAGCCTTAAGGTTTTGTGCCCCAACGGTTGTGTCACACACCCTCATTGATGATATATATTGGTCAATGTTGGAGGACATTTTCACTGATCTCATCTCACATATTTCTCTCTCCTCATCTGATTGGTTCGATGTCCTTGGTGGCTCTTCTCTCCACACGTGGGAAATTTCCAGCAGCAACACATTTCTGATTTCGGTCTAGGGTTTTTGCTGCAAACTTTGACTAGCGTTGACTTTGGTCAACGCAAGGTCAAATCGACCCAAAACACTCCCAAAATTTTGATTTTCCTAATCTGCATTTTTTGGCACTATTCCCGAGGCAAAATGTTGAATTTGACTTTTCAGCGTTGACCTAGCCACTGCTGCTATCAATGTTGACCATTGACTTTTGAGTTGACCATTTGGCTATCCTAGAGGGTTGTGTGACATTGCTGGTTGGCTGACCATATTGAGACTTTGCTGGTTGAAGCATCCTGTTGACCGCCGTAATGCACCAACACACTGATATATTTCTGGCTTGTCTTCTGTCGATCTACTTGTATATTCTATCAACATTTTACTTTGTTGTTTATGTGATTGTTCTCTGATATTGAGAGTAAAAGTAAAGTTGCATCAAGCATAGGACATCTACATAAATTTACAAAGGGTCTATTACATAATGAAAAGGACTATGACACATGACATAAACCCTAGAAGCACTCAATAGGTGCTTTGACCTAGAATAAAAATAAATAAAGCATGAAACCCATGCTTATAAATATTTTTCTTTTACAATAATTTTTCATTTGACAAATACATAATAATTACATCATGACAAGGACTAAACAACAATTATGAAGACCGATACTAGTTATATTTCTCGATAGGTTGAATGGAAGAGGAGTACGTTGTCCACAATAGTCTTAGAACTCGACCTCCTTAATACACTCCACGCACAACCAACTATCCTTAGGGGTAAATGTGCCCTCGTCACTAAGATAAACTTGACTTTTAGCAGTCAACACTCAAGCTTAACTTGAGATAGTTGTTTGATCTCTGAAATGGCAGGAGATACGTCCCTCTTGGAATGGAACTTTGACCCTAATGTTCTTAAAAATATCCAAACCTTTTTTATTGAGAAAACATGGCCTCATAGACACAACTTAGACCCATTAATCCAAGGTAGAGTATGGCTTTCCCCTTCTAGCAAAATCGACCACTACTCTGAAACAATTCATCCTTGCTCGGAATTTGGCCTCTTTGTTAGCATGTATTCGACCCTTTTTGGAGAAGAATAGATCAGCCTATGAAGGATAATGTAGCATTGAAAATCTTTGGCCTCTTGCAAGAGAAACTTGCCTTCCTAGAGAAGAATAGATCAGCCTGTGAATGATAATGTAGCATTGAAAATATTTGGCCTCTTGGAAGAGAAACTTTCCTTCCTGCAATAACAAATTTGATCCATGTTAAAATTGGCAACTAGGGCCAAATTCCACCTTGGGACAACTCATTTGATGGAGATGATGACTACATTAAATTCCTTTTTTTTGAGAGGACCAAAATTGATCTAAAGATCATCTCATTCGGGCAAACAGAAGTGTGATTTTGAATTTATGCCCACAAATGTGCAAATTGTTCAGGTCGACCTCAACTAAATGTAGGCTCAAGAAGCCCAATGGACGTGTCTCTTCACCCACATTGAATTGTATAAATACAAGTGACTTCACACCTCATTTGGCATCATCATCACTCACACATTCTTCTCCCCCTTCATTAGATAGGTTTGTACAGCTATTGGGCAACCTCTCTCTCTCACACGTGTGGCAAGTAGGACGAGTTTTTTTGGGACAAAATTCCAGAAACGAATTTCAGACAGTCTGACCAGTGTTGACCGAGGATATTTTGATTGCAGTTCTTGGGGCAGAATTTCGATTTTCGTAGGCTACATTGATTGGCACAAAAATCGAGGTTTTTTGGGTTGTTTGACATGCATTGATCGCAGGGTTGACCACAAGTTGACCGAGTTTGATTGTTGTTGGAGGCCGAGTTTCACTGCCTTTGACCGAGCTTCAAAGGAGTTGTTTCACTGTTGTTTTGACTAGCGTTGACTTTCAAGTTAGGGCTGAAGTTTGACTGTAGTTGATTGCAGAATTTGACAGGGTTGATTTGACTTGAATTTGGGCAAGTCAATTTTATTTTGTACTCTCTCTCTTTGCTGAACTTTTGAATAATAATAAGAAGAATTGATCAAAGGGTTTACCCCACATTGGGGTTTTTCCCTGGCATCCACCAAATCTGGTGTTCTCTTGTCTTGGATTGTGTTCTACATATTGTTTTAAGTTCTATCTGCATTTACTATCAATGTGATTAATGGTTAATGTGATTTCTACTGGAAATAATTGAAAATTGTCTTTGGGCTACTAAAGGAACATTGAAGTAAATTGTGCTAAGCATAGAACATACCATTGTTAACTAAAATTAACACGCTATCAGAGCCCACGTGAAGACAAAGCCCAAGCAAGAGAGAGAAAAGCAATCACCAAGAAAGATTTGTTTGGACAAGGAGAAGCCTCAATGGCTTCTTCTTCTTACTTCAAGTTTGAGGATAAGCTCAATGATAAATCTGACTATTATGCATGGAAAATGTCTTTGGATTTGACTTTGGAAGAAAATGATGTTATGGATTATGTGCAGGGAAATGTGGTGGAGCCTCCTTCAAATGCACCAGCTGCTACTAAGACAAGTTATAAGAAAGGTGAGGTCAAAGCTAAGAATATCATCAAAGACTCCATTCAAAAACATTTGGTTGCTTACATTTATGATTTAGGCACATCTAAGGAGATGTATGATAAGCTCGTTGGGATGTTCAAAGCAAACAATGCAAACCAAATGCTATTTCTCAAGAACAAGTTGAAGGACTTCAAGATGGATAGAGGGGAGCCTATCCAATCCTACTTCATGAGGAATACCGAAATCAAGAATGATCTTCTATCTATTGGAGAATTTGTTGCTAACCAGGAGCTCACTCTTATTGCTCTTGGAGGTCTCCCACGAGCTTAGGATGTGTTCAACACCACTATTCTTAACAATGACAGAATTCCTGGTTTTGACAAACTATTGACTAGATGCACTCAAGAAGAGACAAGGATGATGGAGAGAGATAATCCTTCAATTGGAAAAGAGCCCACTGCATTCTCCACTCATGCTTATACTGAGGTTCCTCTACAAACAAACTTAGTTAGATCCTTAGGAATAACTCTGGAAAAATAATCCAACTAGGGTGGCAATAATGCCCACTGAAGAAGGAGAGACTAGCTAGGGTCGCAATAAGTTCCACCGAAACTAGGGTGAGGATTTCGTTTGAAACCCTTAATCTGAAACTCACTTGAGTTTCTCTTCAACAACAATGATAAATGATCAGATAGGATATAATGGTTAAAATGAATCCAACTTCCTCTTATAACTTTCAGTGAGTCTCTCCAAGCTTCTATATTCCCCCTTTTTAATATGATTTTATTAGTCGGGGCCACTTTCCACTGACTTTTTATCGCCATTTTTAATGAAATAACATTTGTCGCCCTTTTCGAATAAAATAGTATTTTCCCTGTTTTTATTATTATCATCAAAATTGGCCAAACTCCTTGGTAACTTTTACACTCACAAAATCAGGGATATTACACTCATCCTTGCCAAAAATTGCTTGTCCTTAAGCAATGCTCGAACAAGCACTCTCTCTCTTTGCTGACCCAAACTATCATTGCAAACAATACCGAGGTCCCAAATGTGCCATTGAGTCACCCTGAATCCATGCACAATCCCGTCATAAAGTAACCCCTCGATATTAGGATCCCGATTCATCCTACTCGATGTTAAGCACCCCTCACTCCACCAAAAACCCAAAAATGTATGGGTGCAAGAGACCTCCCACATACTGCCAACAAGTAGAATACCGCAATACTGCCAAGCCGTTATCAACTCCTTGTTGCCCGCCGAAAAATTGATCCTGTGTCATATTCCTTTTTTAGGTTTCCCTTATGGTGTGGTCATAATGGATTTCCAGGGTTGGAGGCATCTGGGTCACAGGAGCAAGTTTACTCCATTAGCGGGCTCAGGGGATTTTGAAGGGACCTTATGGTGTTTTGAGGAGTTTTTATGGGATCTGATGGCATTTTCTTGACATATTCTATCATCTGCACAACTTGCCTTTTTTGTAATATTCCTAGGGAAAATTATCAATGATAAACAAATCATGAATAGCAAAAACATCCACAAAATTTCCACACAAATTAAACACCATGAAATAGGCCAAAAACTGTGTTGAACTGAGCCATTTTATTATGAATGAATGGGATACAATAGTAGTTTGGAAATTATGCACCTGGGCTGGCCCAAGGCAAGCTAGCAAAGCCCAAGTGATGAAGTCAACTACCCCAACTGCTAGGTGGTTGTCCCCCTCTAGTTTTTCACTGGTCCTTCAGGAACTAAGTTGTTGGCTGCAAAGAATGACTTTTTTGACCCTCCTCCGGTGCTCATAAATTCCTGGAAATTAACCCCAGCCTCTCCACCAATAACCCACCAAAACCCAGAAGGGGTTTGGCTAAATGATGAACTCCAAAATTCAGCCCAATTTCTGCCCACTCCTCTAGCTGCTTGGGTATTTTGACCCACCTGAAAATATCACTACAGATGGTCACCAAAATGGCTGCAATGTTTATCAATTTTCCCTTCCGGAATTACCCCACAACCTCTAGCCCTCAATCCCTCTCTCTCCAAGCTCCCACGTGTGGCACGAAGGTACCACTGCATAGGCCCACGCAATACTTGGTGGTGATTGTGTTGGCACAACAGTCTCCCATGAAATGGAGCCCTGGAAGCACTCTAAATCTTCAACAATTGATGGTCGTAGGCTGTCCCTGAAAACCCAACAAATCCCCGACTCGATAATCAGCTCCTCCAAAAGAAACATATTCCCCTTCTTGCATCGCACTTGCTCTCTAGCTCTACGAATTCACTTGGCAAGCTCCCAAGTCAAATCATAAATGATGCAAGACACCTCTTTGGGCTAGCACTCGAAGTCCATCGAAGGTAGGGTGAGATTCTTGCTTGAAAATCTTGTGTGCTCAATAGCAAATGCAGACTTGGGTCTCCGCTCAAGCGTGCTAGACGAGTGTGAATGTTCAAATGATCAAAGATAGCCGAAAAATGAGTGCCCCTTCTATTTTAGTCATTAAGCCTCCAATTTCCACATGTAGGACCCATCCATTAATTTTCTCTCTCTTTCCCTTAAAGAATGTGTACTACCAAAAGGGGAGTGTATTCCTTTTTTTTGGGGTGGCCCCCACCATCCACTAGCCATTCGATTTCCTCATTTTGTCCTATGTTGGGCCCTTAATTTAGCTCAAAACTTCAAGTGGGGTCCCACAACACAATTTTCCTATATTTCCGTTTGAAATATTGCTAAGTGGGAATAAGACGTTTTCGTTCCATTGCATTTCGACAACTTTTGGAAAATGGGGTTATTATTGAGCCTAACTCAATTAATTACGCTTAAGGTGGAATTCCGGGAGGAATACTTGACTGAACACCTTAGTTTAAAAGCTTGTTGGAACCATAACTATAATATCTATAGGATGAGATGATGGAAAGTGAATGTCAATGCTCTGCGAAGGGATGGTGGCCGATTTACCATTTTTTCGAATTAAAAAGATAATTTAATTAAAATTAGAGAGAAGATGTACTGAGTGATTAAAATAATAATAAAATAAGGCTTTTAGAGGGGTCCATCAAATCTAAGAAAGAGGAGGAGACCATTTGGACACATCTTGGAGTTGAGCTTCTTTCTTGTGGAGAGGTTTGGAGACCCGGGAGTTCCCTTCAGTAGTAGCCCTAGGACAGAAACCCTCAGGTGATATTGTGAGAGTGGGCGAGTGCCCATATCTACCCTTGGTGAATTCATCCAAAGATCATAGGAGAGCTTAGCAATTGCATATCAGTTCAATTCTGGAGGGCCAGCGCAACATTGAAGCAGAATCCTGAGGCCATCTTTTCCATCTCAGCTTTATTGGTTGTATCAGCATGTAAACCCTGGTTATCTATTATAATAAAATATGAGATTATTTTTTGATCATGTTATTAAATTCCAATACTCTATTGTTAGATTTTACATGGCAATGTTCTGTTAAATGAATGGAAATTTTATATGAAGCATTTTGTTGAGTTGAAATTCCATGAATCTGCCAAATTTTCTCGTTTGGGATATTACATCGTGGCTACCTCAATAGTGAACTCCAGAAGGCACAACTCAAGTCTCAAAGCATAGATCCCTTGTCCCTGTGAGTCAATCACGACCATCTTTTGTTGGTCATTTAGCCACGCTAGTGAGGCGCTCCATAATATCAACGAGTCACCTAGAAATGAAATGCTCTCCATGAAACTGGGGTCCAATGGAAGATTCGAGTGACATTCCCCTGTACAAACTAGCTCATCCCTAATGGTAGTTGAGCTTCCAAGCCCAGTAATGTCAGGGTCCCATGCTAATCTCAAAAGGATACAACCAAGCTGAAGCTGCGCCACTCTGACTATAATTGCCCCTTGTGCTCATACTGTATCCTTTTCTCTTGGAACCTGATGGGAGAAATATTTGTAAAGGCTGAACATATCATGCCCAAACATCTCCATGATGTCATAGCCTACCAATCCATGGCTAATCCTGATCCTGAGCAACAATAGGGAAAACCTGCGTCGCCATACGAAGATGGCCTCAATGATGCCCCATGTGTGAACCCAAGAATGAATTAGATCCCCTGCTATCATAACCATACTCGCCAAGAAATTGAGTGACCCACCAATAAACTAGATCTCCTAGAAGTAGATACCCTAGCCAAATTGAGAGTTCAGAACTCCCAATCCCTACTGGATGTTGCTACATAGTATGGAGAGTTGTTGAGACCCACCCACACCTCATCTCTGATCCCTATATGCAACCAATAGATGAATTCCATGTATCGATAATCAACCAGGAGCATGCTAAACTCCGTGCTCTTACCAAATCACGCAGATAAATCTGCTATCTTGTCTTTTGATGATGCACCCTAACATTGTCTGGAGTCTAAACATCCTCCTATAAGAAAGATATTCCACCCACTGTACATGCTCATGTAATACCTTGGAATGTCTTGCCAATAGTGCATCATGCATCTCTCTAATTGTGAGCTCAAGGATAGAACATAAGCTATCTTTGTAGCAGATCAGGCCATCCCAAAGCCTGAATTTTCCAAGCGTGCCCTGACCATATGCCATCGCTCGGAAGTCTTTGTTGAGATTTTGAGTGTTGGGGTAGCATTGGGTGTGCTCTAGCCCTGGAACTTTTTGGAGGGGGCTATGTTAGAGTGGACAACTAGGTCCAAACTCCATGTTGTGATGCTCAGATGAAGATACCAATATTTTTATTGGGTTTCTCTTTCGGAGAGGTGTAAGATCGATCTAAAATTGATCTTAATCTGATGAGCAGAACATTTATTTTGAATTTATTTTTAATAATTTCAAATATGTGCAGGTTGGCCTTAAGGTTTTACACCCCCAGCAGATGTGTCACACACCTCAGTGATTGATATAAATAGAGTCAACGTTGGAGGACTTTTTCACTCATCTCATCCTCACACATCATCTCCTCCTCTGATTTAGTACGAGCTCCTTGGAAACAGTTTCGGTTCACACGTGGGAAGAAGGACAAATTTACTGCAGCTAGGGTTTGGACGAATTTACTGCAGCTAGGGTTTCCACGCAAGTTTGACCAACGTTGACTTTGGTCAACGCATGGTCCAAATAGGCTGAAAATTGGTGGAGACTTCGATTTTGGAAGGCCGTACATATTGGCACAAGAACTGAGGTCAAAAGGTTGACCGAAGACCGAGCTGCGTTGACTTTCTTGCTGTTGTCCTACGTTGACTTTTCTGGACAATGTTGACTTTTTTTGGGGTTGACTTTGAGTTGACCATGTGGCTGTTTTTAGGGTTGTTGTGACACATGCTAGGTTGGTTGACCAAGGAGACTTTGCTGGTTGAAGCATCATCCTGTTGACCGCCGTAACGCACCACCACATTTTTCTGTTTCTGGTTTGTCTTCTATAGATCCACTGGTATGTTCTATCAGCATTTTACTTGATTGCTTATGTGATTGTTGTAGTGAAAAGTAAAGTTGCATCAAGCATAGAACATCTACATAAATTTACATGGTATCAGAGCTGAGGTGAAGACAAGCCCTATTTGTAGCAATCACCGAAGAAGGAAATGGGTTCCACAAACTATGGCTTCAAGGAGGATGACAAATTGACTGGGAAGGATGACTTCCATGCTTGGAAGATGATATTGGATCTCAAATTGGAAGACCAAGATGTCATGGACTATGTGCAGGGAAAAATCCAAGAACCTCCATCCACTGCTACTGTTGCTGCCAAAACAAAGTACAAAAAGGGGGAGATCAAAGCAAAGCTGATGATCAGGGAATCCATTCATAAGAGTCTGGTGGCCTACATCTCTGAGCTTGGCACATCCAAAGAGATGTATGATAAGTTGGTCCTCATGTTAAGGCCAACAATGCAAATCAAGTGCTATTCTTCAAGAATCAATTGAAGAATCTGAAGAAAGGCAAGGATGAGTCTGTCCAATCATACTTTCTGAAGCTGACCGAGATCAGGAACAATCTGCTGGCTATTGGAGAGACAATAGCTGATCGAGAGATGGTACTCACTGCACTTGGAGGGCTCCCATCCGAACCATTCTCAATAATAATGTGATACGAAGCTTTGACGAGGTGGCTTCTTGCTTTCTCTAAAGGTTCCTTTAGCATGAACATGTCTCTCAGCATCCTGTAATGTATCATGCAAACACAATGGTTTTTTCCTGGCAGGGGGGGTCACTTCGAGGAGAATCCAAGGGGTCCATAGGCTCCATGGGATCATCAATGATATCTTTCTCTGTTTCAAGCGCGAAAGGACCTTCTAGTAGGTACATGTCATCATCTCTCTTCTCAACAGGAGGTGGAGGAAAATCACTTGCTTTTGCAAGGGCAACATCTTCATCGAAAGTTACATTCCTACTGAACTCAATTTTCCTTTGGCCAGATATATATATTCTAAAGGATTTAGAGTTTTCACAATATCCAGCAAACATAACTTTCTTTCCAGTGTCTTACAGCTTGATCCTCTTATCTTTCAGCACATGAAAATATATAGGGCAACCAAATATCCTGAGATGTCCAATATTGGGCTTCACACCTGTGAATGCTTCATTGGGAGTCTTGTTATCCAAAGCTTGATGAGGAACCATGTTTTGAACATAAACCATTGTATTTGTAGCTTCTCCCAAAAGGAACTTTGGCAGCTTTTGATCATGCAACATAGCTCGGTCAACTTCCATGATGGACTTGTTCTTTGTTTTAGCCACTCCCTTATGCTCAGGATTACAAGGTACAATAGTTTCCTTCATGATTCTAGCCTTCTTGCAAAATTTAGTGAACTCATTTGACGTATATTCTCCACCATTGTCGGACCTGAAGATCTTGATCTTCTTCCCTGTTTGATTTTCTATCAATGCCTTGAAGTCCTTGAACATGTCAAAAGCCTCATCCTTATGCTTCAAGTAGAATATCAATGTCAACTTGGAGAAATCATCAATAAAGATTATGTAGTAGAGATGGCCACCAAGAGAGTGCATTGGCATGGGTCCACATAGGTTAGAACGAATGAGTTGAAGAATACCATTGGTCTTGTTCTTGTTGGAGGGGAATTGTCCCCTTGTCTTCTTTCCACTGGCACATCTCAGACATACTCCATCATGACTAGCTTGAACTGTGCAAATTCCAAGATCCCAGACTTAAGAATCACTACTACAACAATTGAACTACTCCTACTTGTAAATTCAGATTTAACAAGTTATTAACATATTACTTCTAGAAATACTAAAGCAGTTACTGAAGCAACCTTCACTCATTAAAATGCATTTTTAAAAAGGAAATTGAGAAATAAAGAATAATGCAAACACAAGACACCGTTATTTTTGGACAAACGTCCCTGGAAAAACCTAATGCGGGAAAACCGGTGCAGAAGATCTGAGGCTTTATATATAATGCAGTAAATTTATGAATACAAATCTGGGATACCTTTCTAGCAATCCCTGCAGAGAATATGACTATAATAAAAATTTAGTGAGAGAAATCTCACATTGATCTGGAAGCCCGACTGACCGAAACCCCGGATCTGCAAGCCCTCCACTGCGTTGTGCAGTGTCTGCGTCACTCTACTTGGGGATTGCGTGGCTTCTGCATCATTGGTCTTCTACTGGCTAGATCTTCTCTTTGTCACTGGATCTCGCTGACCTTTAGCAGAATCTCGAATTCCCTTGAGGTTGTAGAGCTGGCTCTACGTAGTTGCTAGTAGCTACACTGCCTCTGTTGATCTGCTCTCTGCCTTCTCTGATCTGTATTCTCCATTCAGGAAAATCTCCAACCGAAATTACTACCCCTCACTGCAATCAAGAATCACTTAGATCTAATTTTCTTCCGAGCACTGCTCCGTCATAAAACTTCGATCTCAGATCCTCTCGGTTTAGTTTACAAATGACCCTCAAGTCTTCCTTTATAACCTTCTCGTTGACAAATCAACGATCGAGATTAGATCTCCAATCAGCGACTAAGATTAAATTAGACTTGATCTTTTTTTTCTGGACATTTCATCCACAATTTACATTAACACTAATTAATTATTTTAATTTCCTAAGTTAGACTTAGGGTTCTCAATAAAAATAATTATTTTTTCACATAAAATTGTTTCTGGGTGGAATTTCCCAAAACGATTTTTGGGTTATCTGTAATGCATGCGTCTAAGCCTCTCTACAAAATTTGGAGCTTAAAGTACATCCGATGCTACCAAAAATCAACAATCCCTCTTAGCGAGGAATGCGCTCTAACAGATATGCTCTGTTGCACACTGCTCTGACTTTGAAGCATCTCCCTCTGCGATGATGATGTCTGACACGCTGCCCATTAATCACTACGCTGCTGCTGCACAGTACTGCTGCTGACCCTCCCATGCTCAACACTACATTCGTGTTGCAACTCCCTCTCAAATGTTGCATCTGTTGCTAGCACTGCCATTGTTAACACTGCACTGCAACTCAATTGTTGATAGAAGCAACTGAAAAATGTCCAAAAATCTGGACAAGTATTCAGGATGAATCTCGGCATTGAAAACACTGGCTACTAATAGCTACTGCGTTGTGCCTCTGATGCACTGCGTTGTTGTTGCTCTGCACTGTGCTGCTGCTGCTGCAACTCTGCACTGCGTTGCTCAGAAATTGGCACTGCTATCCACTGCAACTGTTGTCTCTGCACTCCTCTGCACCGACTGAAAACTCCTTTAGCCTGCTATTGCTGATTATGCGCACCCATCCCAAGGTTTTGATCCGAGAGTTGGACTCCTACAAGATCCTACCCAACTGCAGTTCTGTTGAACTACAACTCAATGTCGCCACATCTCCTTCCTGGAGATGCGTGAGCACTCATGCCATACTCATCCTCATCGATCTTCGCGGTCCCAGCCTTCGAATCATGACTTTTGTCCTTGCCCTTATGCTTCAAAGGACACTGGGAAGCGTAGTGACCAAGTTCACCACACTTGAAGCATTTGATCTTCGAGACGTCTTTCTTACGTCTTCGCTGCTCCTGCTGCCCTTTGGATGCAAGGGTTGCATCTTCCTCCTCGTGCTTCACCTTCGATCCACTACCACTGTTGCCATCAAGTTTTCACTTGACCAAGTCTCTCCTTAGCTCTTCTTGCTGAAGAGCAGCCAACATCTCCACCTAGTGATCAGGAGTTCATAAATTTTGCTCAAAATTGAAAGTTACAAGATTGGGTTGAAACCAGGATGGTTGCGTAGATCTCGTATTCCTGATTCCGGCGCCGCGAATGGTTCGAAAAACCGATGTAGTATGAGGGAGATATTGCGTTCTGATCGAATTCCCAAATAGCTAAATTTTGTGATAGGGTTGACTGGGATGCCCAATCAACAAAAAGGAATATTTCGAAGAATATTCCCTTTCTCTTGGCCAACTAGTGGATGACAAGTGGCGCTATATGGTTTGTTCAAGGGTTGCACGTGTTTTTTTAAGAGCCAATGGGAGAGTGACACATGGCCAGCGCTGAGGTCGCCACGTGTCCCCTTAGTGTTGTAAGAAAATTTTTATGGAGGTCCGCAGGGCTCGACCCCGCGACCTCCAGCAGAGCAACCACCCGCCATACCGCCTGCACTACATAATGAGACTTAACCTTATAGTTCTCGGCGCAAAGTTAAAGTTTACAAGGGTGGCATTTGGGGGTTGGGACAGCTGGTCCCAACCAGCAGGCGGTCCTGTGGAAGGTTGGTCACATGACAAGGCATAAACCATAGCATAAAATATTAACACCGACAACATTTTCCGCAAACAGTTTCACGTTAGTGCTTATCACATGTTTTAAACCCTCCGCGCCATAAGCCATAACTCCGATGGTTAAGGCATAACCTCCAACATTTAATATCCTGTGGAGCATTCACATGGTAACGGTTTGCCAACCCTCCGCGCCATAAACCATAACTCTGACGGTTAACTCCGGTTTAAGTGTTATTACCCACGGTTTCGGCCTTGAGTTCCGCTCCGCCGATAACTATCACCGTATGGTTTGGGTTGGCATGTGGCCACCCAACCATAACAATAGATATTACAGTTAAGACTGGCGGGTATATTGGAGGTGCATTTTATGTGGCAGAAATTGCCAAAATAACTCCAATTAAGTGGAGTTCTCCACAATTAGTGGAGCTTTTATAGGTGTTACTGGGCAAATGAGTTGGAGGCTCAATTTTCGCCTATTTTGAGTGAATGAAGAGTCAATCTAGACTAATTAGAGCATTTTGGAGCCATTGGTGTAGAGAAAACAACTATCAGAGGCCTGTAACTATATGTATTTGCAAAATTTTGAGCATAATGAAAGATGGACATGCCATTGGGAGCTAGACCAGCAGATGTAGCCCAGGAGGGGTGAACTGCTTCATCATGCCTGCTTTGTAAATGTTATGTGGTGTTTTATTTCTCTGTTATACACTATTGTTCAGTGTTATTTGTGCTTATTTCATGCTTCTAATTCACTAAAATCATCTATATTTCATGGTTAAAATCCTCAATACTTAAGCAAACTATGGAGACAAGTATGCACATGTTTTATAACTGAAAAGACACTTAGCATAGCAAAACTAATACAGTCCTTTCAGATCACCCAGCCTGGCAAGGTTGCTCTGCTCAGGATGCTCTGGAAAAATACTTGCCAATCATCAATGACTGCATTCAATGCCAGTCTCACCATCATTGTAGGAGAAGGGGTATATCCAACTACTACAAGTTGGTCATGAATCTCCTGAAGTCTCGACAGGAACGGATCAATGCGTTCCCCTTTCCGCATTTGCGCCATCCTCAGTTGTTGCTCAGGGTACATCTTCTGTTGCTCGAAATATCCCTCATACTGCGTGGCCAAGGCTTCCCACATCTGCCTGGCAGTATCTTTGCCAGCTATATGGGACACAATGTGATCCTTGACTCCATCAAGGATTAGCCTTTTCGCCATCACCATATCAACCTTGTATTGCTTCAACTGATCTGTATCTATAGGGACATCTGTCGTGTTCTGCACGAAGAGCTTGAGATCGTATTCATCTATAAGACAAGTGATCCTTGCCTTCCATATCACGTAGTTGGAGGCTCCCCCCAATCAGTCGTGATCTATAAGCCCGTGAGCTGCCATGGCCGTCAAATCTGTCGAATCTGCTCCTCTTCTTCCCCCTCTACACAACACTGGACAGGCTTATGCACCCCTCGTGAAGCTCGTAGATCTGCTGCCTGGATCTGCTACTTAGATCTTGGAAGAACTGAAATTCTCTGGCTAGGAATCTCCTGAGAGAGGAAATTCCCTCACTGTGCTGCTTCTTCTTCTTCTGACACTTTCTGCCCGGCAAAATGAAGATATTTTTGCATGTGTCTAAGCCTCTCCGCAAAATTTGGTGCTTAGAGCACATTCGATGCTACCAAAAATCAACATGAACATCATGCATCCCAGAAACCAACTTCTTTAATTTAGGCAAGACTTCATAATGTAGACGTTCCAACCTTCAATGCAATAACTCACTTTGTTGATTGATGTCGTGGACCATTGCTAGTAGAGTCCTTCCATGGATAAGTCTTTCTTCTTCTAGTCTCCTCCCTGCGAGCCTTGTCCCTAATGGGGACCTTTCTTTGCCTTTCCCTTTGATGCAAGGGTTGCGTTTTCTTCCTCCTTCACACTCTTCGATCCTTTGTTGTTGCCTTTGAGAATACTCTTGACTAGAGCAAGTCGTATCTCCTCCTGCGTGAAATCTTCCCACAATCGATCCCATCCAGGTAGCTGATCTCGTCCAGGAATGCCTTGGACGAAAGTAGCCCACTCCTTGGTGAAACCATTGATAGCTACACACACAAGTTCAACTTCTTTTGGTGCCTCTCCTACTGCGAATAACTCATTTCGGATATCCTGAATTCTGATGAGGTAGGGAGTAACTCCGTCTCCCTTCTACATCTTGGTGGTCCTCAGCTTCTCCTTGAGGAACATATTTTGATTCTCGGAAGGATTTTGGTGTAGTGATGCGAGAGCATCCTACATTTCTTTGGTTGTATTCTTGGCTGCTAAGTGTGAGACTATATGATCATCAACTCCATCTAGGATCAACCGCTTCACCTTGGCCATCTCCTTTCTGAAATTCTCTAGCCACTGCGGGTTAGTGGGTTCTACTACAACTCTCTTTGTATACATATTTAGACCATGCTCATCTAGTAGAAAGAGGTCATCCCGACCTTTTAGATAATTTAATTGGAATCACCATCCAATCTGTCCTGATATCTAAGCCCTGCTGAGGCTGTTTTCTGCAAAACTCACAACTGGGATATAAATATGGCTCTCCTCCTCTCCTGCTTGGTTACCTTCTCTGCAATTCGCACTACCTTATTGAATGTGAAGTCCCGCTAATTAGTTTTGCCTCTGCAACTGGAAATCACAATTTTTCTAAAATAGGAAATCCTCTCAAAAAGCCTTGTGTGTGTACTATTTCTCTTCAACTTGACGTTGATTCTGCTACTGCAAACTGCTACAAAAACAATTATGCCCAGATCAAGAATTTGCTCTGTGAAAAATATTGATTTGCTTCACTGAAACTGCTTCCCGGCTGCACCACTGTCTGCTGGAATTGCTACTGAACAAATCGAACTCTTCCTTCCACCTGCAACTAGAAAATTGAATCCCTGTCCAACAATTCACACTGCCTGGCCAACCTCTGTGCAAACCCTGAAGAAATTGTGTTGTTGCTCCCTTTAAGCAGCGAATTTCTCCCACTTCTCCTCTGAGCCTCTTGTCTGATCAAACTCGCTCTAATATCATGCGAAAAATTTAACTATTGTAGCAACTGGAAATTTTTCTTCTAACTGATTAATTATTACGCAGTGTATTTTCTATAAAAACAATGAATAAAATCACAACTACAATTTGCGCCATAAAAACGTTATGGAAAATAAAATACTAGAAATTGAGAACTATAAAGCACACACAAAATATGACACCGTTTTTTGGACAATTGTCCCCAGAAAAACCCAATGTGGGAAAACCGGTGCAGTAGCTGAACGTTTTATTATTATGCAGCAGTGAAATTCTGAGTACAATAAAATGGATGCCAAATGGAAATCCACTCTGAGAGAAATACTGGCAAAATCAACTGAGGGAAATTTACCCTCCTCCACAAGCAATCATGGCTTGATATGACAACGTGAACTCAACTATACAAGCCCCTGCATAGGATTCTGCGCTGCCTCTGCGCAACCTGTAACTCGCATTGCCGAATCTTCTGCTACTCAAGTCATTCTGCTTGTTGCTGCTTTGGAAATGATCCTCCCAACCCTTTGGAAATTTTACAAGCCTATGGAAACTTAATCCACCTCCAAATCAACCAACTCAAATTGCCTCCTTGAGGCTATTTTGTAGTCCCTGCGCAGTCGCCTGGAGAATTGACTCGACCTCCTCTCCTAACTCTCCAGAACTGGAATTCCTCGTTCAAAATCATTGTCTCTGCGTCCTTTCTTTGGCTCGAACTCTCCTTTGTTGAATCACTGCAATTAGGAAACTCGATCTCTACCAAGGAACTTGACCTCAAGTGTGTTCTACATCAACCGCATCGACCTCCTCTTCTAATCTCCAATTGGATCAACAACGACCAAAATTAAATCCTTATCGATGGCTGAGATCATTTATGAGTTGATTCGTGTGAGTTTCTAGAGAAATCTCACCTTTCTCAATTAATTGTTGTTAATTAATCATTTTTCTTAAGTTAGACTTGGGAAAAATTTAATCACCGATTAATTAACTTAATTGAGTTGCTTCTAAACATATTTTCCAGAAGCAATTTTTGTGTTTTGGAGTCCTAGTGTTTTTTAGCCTCTCTAACAAAAGTCGAGACTAGAATGTTGATTTTTGGTAGCATCGGAAGTGCTCTAAGTCTCAAAATTTGTGGAGAGGCTTAGGCACATGTATTCTAAAGAACCCAGAAATCGTTTGTGGAAATTCCACTTAGAATGTGTTTTATTGAAAAAATTAATTATTTTAATGGGGATCCTAAGTCTAACCTTATGGAAATCAAATAATTAAAGGGTATTAATAAAATATAGTGTGATTCTTTTAGAGAACATGGATAAAGTCAAGTTATAATCTTAGCCGCTGATTGGAGATCTAATCTCGGTCGTTGATGTCTCAATGAGAAGACTATAAAGAAAGGCTTGAGGGTCATTTGGAAAGACACACCGAGTGAATCTAGATATCAAAATTTCTGAAGTGAGTAGTGCTCAAGACGAGAAATTGATCTAAGTGATTCCAGTGCAGTGAGGGGCAGAGACAGCTTCCGGAGAGAGTGTTTTTCTCAGCCAGAGAATCATCAGTAGGGAGAGGAAAAGAGAGATCCAGTAGAGCCAGTGCAAATCCAGAGAAGTTGACTCAGAGCCAGCATAGAGCCACGCAGGGCTACGCAGAGGCTGCTCATAGGCCAAGAGGGTTTCTGAGATTTTGCTGTCGAATCAGTTTCAAAAGTCCGAAGCCGGGGTGTGAGACCGGGAGGCTGAGATCTGATATTCCGGGAGGTAGATCAATCTATTTCTTGGGTGATGCAGTGCCAAGAGGAGGTGAGGCAGTGCCTACGCAGTGATTGCGCAGAGGCAACGCAGGGACCTCCAGGGGCATCTCATCCAGTGTCCGGATCAGCCGGATTTTCTAGTGATTGAGTGAGGTAAAACTCACAATACTTCTGCCAATATTTATCTCTCTGTAACTAAATAACCCTTGTGGTATTCAGAGATGTATTCATAAATTGATATTGCTTAATAAAATAAAAGTCTTAGATCTGCTGCACCAGTTTTCCCACATTGGGTTTTTCTAGGGACTTTCGTCCAAAAATAACGGTGTCCTATGTCTATATTTTTCTTTGCTTAGTTTCCTTGTTTCAGAATCATAAGTAATTATGTGTAAGCTGCTTTAGGAATTTTCTTCAATATTTCATGAAGAAATTTGAAATAATTTTGTAATGTAATTTACAAAGAGAAGTAAATTCAGTGGGTTACAGTAGGATTCTGAAGATCATTTTGATCTAGGAATTTTCACATGGTATCAGAGCGTTTGATGTGAAACGGGAAGAGCGGATCTAGCATTGAAGCAAAGGCCAAATTGCTGCAACAGCGACAAATCGAATCCCCAGAGGGATTGTGCAGTTCTAGCCAAAAGGGCTGAATTTTCGAGGTGGTCTCTCTCTGAGTGAGTCGATAGAGAGGTAATACTTCCGGATCGAGATCTTGCCGAGGTAGAGGGAACAATGCAGAGCCTTCACGCAGAGCCAGAGGGATGTAATTTTTTCTGCAAGCAGTTGTTGGGCAGAGAAGTGTAAGACGAAGAAGAAGAGCACATAGTGAGGGAATTCTTCCTTAGTGAGTTCCTTTGCTGAGGAATTCATTTTTTCTCATTTGTTGGGCAGTAGAGGAGCAGCAAAGTTACCAACTCCATCAGGGAGTGCGTAAGCCAGACTAGAAGCTACACAGTAGGGAGAAAGAGGGAGTAGTTCGACAGTTTTCGGCTGAGATGGCATCTCACGGACTTAGAGATCAGGATCAGTTGGAGGGATCCTCCAACTACGTGATCTGGAAGGAAAGAATAAAATTCATGTTGGACGAGTATGATCTCACGGTATTCGTAGACAACGTGGTTGCTGTACCTACAGATTTGGATTAGAATAAAAAGTACAAGTTGTGTCAACGATCATATAGTCTCTCATATAGCTGGAAAGAACATAGCCAGGGAGATATGGGAGGCCTTATTCGTGATATACGAAAGAACTTCCGAGCAGCAGAAGATGTACTTGGAGCAAAAGCTTCGGATGATCCAAATGCAGAAGGAGGAGCGCATCGCTCCATTCCTAACAAGACTTCAGGAAATCTGTGATCAGTTGGCAGGCATGGGATCTACCCCAACTGCTACAACTATGGTGAGGTTGGCCCTTAACATAGTCACTGAGGAGTGGTAAGTTTTTGTCTAAATTATCTTGGGCAGGGCAACACTACCTAGTTGGGAGTCGGTAATGGCGGCTCTTGGGAGGGGTGTTGTGAAGAAAAAGCTGGTCAACTACCCACACTAGCAGTACACCCCATTTTCAAATGGGATTCGTCATGTTCGACATGGTTGCGCCATTCAGATTCCATCATCCAGATTTCATCGCCGATCGACAGTTTTATAATGATGTAAACCCATTCTGCATGTAATGATGTAAATGATCTAAGTAAGACCGTCCATGTATGTAACAACCTAGGTAAGCCTAGTATGTTGTTGATGATCTCTATCCTAGGAGGTTTTTTGTCTCACTGATTCACGAAAGTGATCGGCAGAGTTTTTCCCTCCAGCGTCACCCCAAAGCTAGGGTGGATTTTGTCATCAGCATGCTAAGTGAGTCCTAGTGTTTTCTATCGAGTCCTTGTAAAATGTAATATTCCTAATTAGCATTGCTAATTGGAATATTTCATTTTTGTTTAATTTTGCCGCTTTAGCTAAAAATAATAAATAAAGTGAGAAATAAGGAGGGTCATCTCACTTTATAAAATAAAGTGCTTTCCTAGTTGATGGACATTGTAACTTAAAGGGGTGGCCTTGGGGGTCCACACGCACATGAGGAGGCCTCACGCTGACCCAAGGGTGACTGCGCAGGTCAAGGAGGGTGAAGGACGCAGTTAGGGTTTTTGGAGGGAGCTAGCATTATATAAGGTGGGGTTTTCACTCCATTTGGCATTGATGATATGATATTGATATTGAGAGCTAGACTTCTGTCTACTTCAGCACGCCGGTTGTTTAGTCGGTCTGCAGCACTGTTTAGTGCAAACTGAGTGTCTCCGATCGGAGATCTCGCCCTTGGCTCCGGGGGACTTCGAGTGCCTGCTCGAGCAAGGTTTTTCCTTCAGTTCCAGTTGGTGATTTGCAGTGGTTTTCTGGTGGACGTTTTGCAGAGGAGCTGCCCTTTTGAGTGACTGCGCAGTCTAGGAGAGAGGACGCAGTTTCAGTTGAGGAGGACGCAGTCTTTGTTGAGCAGCTTGTTGGGTGGTTATTTAGCAGTGGTTTCAGCGTTTTCCAGCTTGGAGGAGATTGCTATTTCATCCGGAGGTTTGCAGGAGGATTCAGCCCCTTTTTCCCAGCGTTTTCTTGGGCTTCTGCGCTGTTCCTGGGAGAGACAACGTTTTCTCTGGAGGGGGTTTATTTGGTGGATTTTCGGAGGTGGAGCATTTGCTTCACGATTTCTGGGTTTTGTCCGGAGGGTTGAGATCAGCTAGCCTTCCAGTTTTCAGCTCATTCCGGTGAGGGGATCAACCCCTAGTTCCAGTACATTGCAGCAGCAGTTTCCTACGGCAGTTTCTCTAGCCAGCTAGGACGCAGTCTCTATTGCAGCCATTTCTTATTCTGAGAGGGTCTCCACTTGCCTAGGGCAAGGATAGGTGCACTCATTCTGATTATCTTTGTACCCATATACATGTATTCTCAGATTAATAAAATGGCTTAGTGTTCTGGCATTTTATGTGTATTTGTTCCATATTCTGGTTCCGACATTTTGTTCTATATATCTGCTTGTTTGTATTTCTGTGTATTACTGTTTATTTCCCATTGGGGATATTACAAAAAGTAGTTTCAACTACTTGATCTACTAGATCATGTTTTTGTGTCTGAAATTGGGTATTTATTTGAGGGTCTGCTCTAGAATGTGTATTCTCCCTTCATGTATGTAAATGTATTATCTCATGTAAAAGAGGGTTGGAAAAATAATTATAATCCCCTCTCAGTCAATTAATTAAATTTTCTGGTCAATTAATTTAAAAAATCTTAAACCAAGAATTTAATTAATTTAGGGTCCTAAGTTAGGATTAAATCTTTAAAGGAAAAATTTGTGGGTCCTTGGAAAATGATTTTGAAAGCCCCAGGCCAAGGGAATATTGAGAATTTTAGGAAATTTTGGAACTTGGGCCTTGGTGGTTAAGTCAAAGTCAAAATTTTAGAGTAATTAACCCACAAATAATATTTTTGAGTTAATTAAAATTGAATTAAATGATAGCATCATTTTTTCCCCAAAATTTTAATTTCAACGCTCCTGATTAATAGATGATTAAATCTTTTGGACGGTTGAGATTATTTTTACAAGGATCATCCAAACTAGCCGTTGGAGATTTTGTCCTATAAATTTAGAGGTCTTTGTCAGTATTTGGTCATCTGATCTCGGAAATGCGATGCGATCATCCCGTCTCGAGAATCGTGCACTTGTTCTTAGAAGGTCTTGTAAATTTTTGAGGAATAAAGCATAAAGACTTTGGGGTTACAAATCTGGATGTTCCTTCTCAAATCTATGTGGTGAATTGTCTCTGAAATCTGCTACTTTGTTTCTTGTATTTTATGGTTGATGGCCTTCATGGATTAATCTGCATACAAGTATCTTGTGCAGTTTTCTGGGTTTATAAAATAACATTCTGATTTTTCTGCAAAGGTCTCACGTTGTTTTCTTAAATCTCTATCAATCTAAGATTCAGATCTAAGTGTGCAGGGAAATTTTCTTTTAAGATTGGGTGTCTGGGGAAGTCTTCGGTTGGACCAGCCGACTCTCAATAAACATAAATATGATAAGCTCTTTATTTGTTAAATTTCCAGGTCTATCTTACGATATTTGTGATTTTGTAGGGTTTCAAAGGCTTGTGCCTCTCATTTAAAAATTTTAATTTCTAAACTGTGCTAAAATGAATTCAGATCTAGCCATGAGGGTTTTAAAATCTGTAAATTAGTTGTAAATTTGTAAATTTTCTTTTAGGACTGTAAGGGTTTAATCGTTTCTTGGTGTGTGTCTTCAGATCTGGATTGGTCTCTTGCAGATTCAGGGTTCAAATCGAATTTTTTTTTTAAGATCTGAGGCAGATCTAGCCTCCAAAGGCCAGATCTGGCCTCAAACTACTACTGTGGACGAATCTGGACATTGTTTTGAATTAAAGGAGCATAAGATCTGAGCTTAAATGAAGAAATTTTAATTTATCTGGGCGGAATTTGTGCGTACTGGGTTTTAATCACGCAGACATTTTCTTCTGCCCTCCATTCGACTTTCATTTCTCTGCCAATCAGATCCTCCTTTCCCTCCCTCAAAAATGCTGTCTCTGCCATCAAATTTTTTTATTTTTTATTAAAAAAAAAAAAAAAAAATTCAAAACCTGCATCTCCTTTTCCATTTTTCTCTGCCGTCCTAGTCATCCGTCCAGCATCCTTATTTTGTCCGCCTTCTCTCCTTCAGCTCTCCTCTGCCCTTCGTTTTCTGTAATTCATTTTTTCCTTTACGCTGCCCTCCATCCATCTGCAACCGCATTCCTTAAGCCTCGATTTCCCTTCTCTGCAAGCGAAGCTCCTCACCATCGGGTTTCTTTCCCTGCCACCTGAACTACTTCCTCTCTATCCGACCCTCATCTCATTCATCGTCAACCGTCCTCTCCTTCGCGTCCAGGCTCGACCTGCAGAAAATCAAGGATACACAAGCATCTCATCCCACCGTCCGCTCCGTCGACCTGCATAACAAACTAGCATTGAAAAACGTGCATATAAAATTTGAATAGCCCTTACGTTATGTTTCAATGCGGATTCCTTTTTTATGTATATAGTTTAGTTTTGGTTTAAATTTTATTCGAGTTGTAGATTTAATTTTAGAGTTTAGATTTTATTGCGTTAGTTTTAGTTAGTTTTAATTTTAATTTTATTTAGTTTAAATTTGATTCTAGCTTTGTTTAGATTTTAATTTTGTTAGTTAAATTAGTTTCTTTTAAATTTTAATTTAGATTCTAGTTTAGCTTAGTTTAAGATTTAGATTAGAGCTTTTATTTTGTTTAGGATTTGATTTTAGAGTTTAATTTAGATTAGTTTTGTTTAATTTGTCTTAGGTTTAAGTTTCAATTTAGATTTAGATTTTTTTTGTTTTAGAATCAAAAAATGAATTATAAAATAATAAAAAAAAAAATTTCAAAATTTCAAAATCCTAAAAATCTAGAAAATACAAAAATATAATTTTTTTTCAAATTTTCCATAGTCAAGTGCGCTAATTTCTTTATCTAAAGTTTGACTGTGGATCATTTTAATTTTCGAACTGGGTTATAAATTGCAGTGTCTTAATTTCGGAAATTTTTTAAGCATCTGGCATTCTCAGGTTATTGTTATTCATGGTTGTGGCATTTTCAATTAAATATCATTGTGATCAATAGTGTTTTAATAAGCAGCAGTTAATCGTCACTTACTTGTTTATAATTGCATAACGGGATTTTGTTTGACTCCATAAGGCATTGGTCTTAAACGTGAAATCTAATTTAAATATGTGGAATCCCGTTCATTTTATCAAGTATTTGATGTTTTAGTTGTGTCTCTTGGATTCTTCATCCTCATTTCTAATAGGGTCTGCCTCCCTTAGCTTGCAAGGAGACAGCTTAAATAGAGAGATTGGGGATAAGGGTGACAACCCCCAATCTGAGCCGTTGTTGCGGTGCCTTGACAATCTGTGCGACAACATTTTTTGTCGCCGTTGCCGGGGATAGAGTTTTTTTGTCCTTGGTCTTAACGACATTTTCTAATCTACTAATCTTTCCTCGCCATTCATTAGCCTGCCACAAGGGATCACATTTTTTGGCGTCTTTTCATCTCTTCATATTTTCATCGTCTTATCTTTCGTCATATCTCTAATCATTCCCTCTTTAGCACCTGGACATTTCAGTTGGCTTCTTGTTTGGGTGGCGACTCCATTTATTTATCTTTTTATTCCCAGACAAGAATCCCCCCTGATATCCATCTGCTATCTCTCGATTATTTCTTCTGTTTTAGAATTAGTTTCATGTTCAAGTGGCGACTCCATTTCTTTCATTTCTTACAAGAGTTCCTGCTAAGAAGTTCACTTCTTGAGGACCTTTTGACTATTCTTGAACACATATCTATTTCTAAAATCTTAAAAACGATATCATGGATATTTTTGCCCCGTGTAATTTTTCTAATATTCAGGGTTATCCCCATGATCTCCCTCAAATGGATAAATTACCTATCTTTCAAGGAAATGATGCAGTTAGTGTTAAATCTCATTTGTTTGCTTTCACTAACTGGTGGAATAGATTTGCAGTTGCAAAAAATAATTTCGAGGATGTAAAGATGAAAACTTTTGTTCTTACTTTTGGTGAGGATGTTGCTGAATGGTTTACGGAAAAACCTGATAATTCATTTGATACTTTCGAATCAATTGTAACTGCTTTTAAGGAAAAGTATGGTGATAAAAGGGAAGATAGGCATTTGGTAAGAGAAATCGGTACCATAAAAAAGAAAGAAAATGAAACGACTGAAGAATTTAACAGGAGAATTAATGGTATTCTTAGAGAAATATCTCAAACTCATAAACCTCCTGATGGATCTCTTCTGAATTTTTACATTGATGCTTTTGATTCTGATACTTCATATGAGTTAAGGCGGGCTAAAACTGCAAATTATAAGGCTTGTCAATCTTTAGCTGAGGAGATTGAAAGGGATAAGAAAGCATCTGGAATGTCCAAAACTCCAGTTTTTGATGGGTCTTTGACAGATACTAAGTTAAAAGAACCTCTAGAAGATGATGATGACCCTATGAAAAAGTTAATGCAAAAACTTGAAAGCATGGAGCTTAATCATGCTAAGAAACTTGAAAGCATGGAGCTTAATCAAGCAAAATTAATCTCTGACCATGCTAAGGAAATAAGTGTCTTACAGGCTAGGTTGGTTCAAATGGAAAGGGCTCAAACGCAGAATTCCCAACCTAAAAATAATAATGTTTTGCAGGAAAGAGGCTTATCTAATGATCAGAGACCGACAAATCAACTTGAGTTTGCAAATCTTGTGGATGAAGCTCTGCCTTATTGTAGAGCCTGTAATGCTCTTCATGAAGAGGTTACTTGCCATGTTGTCAAAAGAATCATAGCTAGTAGAATGGCAAGGTCAAGTCATCAAATTAATGTTGTTGGTAAGGACTATCACATGCATATAGAAGACCATGAAAGTCAGGTTAAGGAACCAGCTCAGATGATTAAGGATGTGCAACCCAATCATATGCAAATGATTCAAAACATGGAAGCTAACCAAATCAATCTTCAAAATAAGATAACTTCCATGGAAACAAGTGATGCACAGGAAATAAATGTCATGGAAAACAGGTTAAAGATAATGGAAGTTAATCATTCTAATCAGATGTCCATCATGGAAGCAAGACACACCCAGGAAATGACTACCATGAAGGAAAATCACTTGTTGGAGATGAGTTCCATACAGAAAAGGTTGGAAAAAATGGAAAAATTACATATACAAAAGTTTCAGCCGAAATTTGATTATGAAGATTCATCAATAGATCATAAGACTTCTTGTCTGTTAAAGCCATTCTCATCTCATCACACGGAGGATTTAACTATGGTTTCAAAGGATGTTGAGAAAGACCAAGCTCATGTATCACCATTGACAGAGTATATCCAGAATAACATTGGTCATGCTCCAGGTTCTTCAAATATTTTGTACAAACATCTTCAAGATGAGGACAGGAAATATACAGTGATCTCATTGCTGACATCACAACCCACTCAGAAGAAGAGAAAGAAGCAAAAAAGAAGTAAGTGGTTTGATTCGTTTGATGGTCGAGAGCAGCTTGACAATCAGATAAGACAGAGTCCTACAATTAGCAAGATTGAACATGGCACATCTGAAAAGCAGCCTACAGACTTGCCTAAAAGTAGGCAAATGCTCAACATACACTATATTGAGCACATCTGATGCCACAGGGCATCCTCTGTATTGTATCTCTAACCTTACACCTTGTTATTTCAGCATTTCATTTTGCAGTTAGAGTAGATTTACTTTTCATGTTAAGTAGAATAATAAATAAAAGAAGAGCTTCTATTTTTCATGAGCTTAATGTTATATAGTGATATTTGGATGGACGCTACTTATATAATCTTGTGTGTTGCTTGGATGCAGATTCTGGATTCTCACATTCCTTCGATGAAGCAACGTGTCCCCAAGTAGAGCCAGATGTTGACCACACTTTGTCAACGACCCCATAGCAGTACACCCCATTTTTTCAAATGGGACTTATCATGTTCGAGGCTCGTGTCATCCAGATTTCATCGCCGATCGACAATTTTTATAATGATGTAAACCCATTCTGCATTTTATGATGTAAATGATCTAAGTAAGACCGTCCATGTATGTAACAACCTAGGTAAGCTTAGTATGTTGTTGATGATCTCTATCCTAAGAGGTTTTTTGTCTCATTGATTCACGAAAGTGATCGGCAGAGTTTTTCCCTCCAGCCTCACCCCAAAGCTAGGGTGGATGTTATCATCAGCATACTAAGTGAGTCCTAGTGTTTCTATCGAGTCCTTGTAAAAGTAGTTTGAGCTACTTGGTCTACTAGATCATATTTTGAGTCGCAGACTGGGTATTTATTTGAGGGTCTATACGAATGGGTATTCCCCCTTCATGTACGTAAATGTATTATCTCATGTAAAAGAGGGTTGGAAAAATAATTATAATCCCCTCTTAGTCAATTAATTAAATTTTCTGGTCAATTAATTAATAAAATCTTAAACCAGAAATTTAATTAATTTTGGGTCTTAAGTTAAGATTAAATCTTTAAAGGCAAAATTTGTGGGTCCTTGGAAAATGATTTTGAAAGCCCCAGGCCAAGGGAATATTGAGAATTTTAAGAAATATTGGACCCTTGGCCTTGGTGGTTAAGTCAAGGTCAAAATTTTGGGGTAATTAATTAAAATTGAATTAAATGATAAATTCGTTTTTTCCCCAAAATTTTAATTTCAACGCTCCGGATTAAAAGATAATTAAATCTTTTGGACGGTTGAGATTATTTTGACAAGGATCATCCAAACTAGCCGTTAGAGAGTTTGTCCTATAAATTTAGAAGTCTTTGTCATTCTTGAATCATCCGATCTCAGAATCGTGCACTTGTTCTTAGAAGCTCTTGTAAATTTTTGAGGAATAAAGCATAAAGACTTTGGGGTTACAAATCTGGATGTTCCTTCTCAGATCTATGTGGTGAATTGTCTCTAAACTCTGCTACTTTGTTTCTTGTATTTTATGGTTGATGGCCTTCATGGATTAATCTGCATACAGGTATCTTGTGCAGCTTTCTGGGTTTATAAAATAACATTCTGATTTTTTTGCAAAGGTCTCATGTTGTTTTCTTCAATCTCTATCGATCTAAGATTCAGATCTAAATGTGCAGGGAATTTTTTTTTTAAGATTGGGCGTCTGGGGAAGTCTTCGTTTGGACCAACCGACTCTCAATAAACATAAATCTGATAAGCTCTTTATTTGTTAAATTCCAGGTCTATCTTACGATATTTGTGATTTTGCAGGGTTTCAAAGGCTTGTGCCTCTCATTTAAAAATTTTTAATTTCTAAACTGTGCTAAATAGATTTAAATCTGACCATGAGGGTTTTAAATCTGTAAACTAGTTGTAAATTTGAAAATTTTCTTTTAGAACTGTAAGGGTTTGATCGTTTCTTGGTGTGTATCTTCAGATCTGGCTTGTCTCTTGCAGATTCAAGGTTTAAATCGAAATTTTTTTTTAAGATCTGAGGCAGATCTAGCCTCCAAAGGCCAGATCTGGCCTCAAACTGCTACTGTGGACGCATCTGGACATTGTTTTGAATTAAAGGAGCATAAGATCTGAGCTTAAATGAAGAAATTTTAATTTATCTGGGCGGAATTTGTGCGTACCGGGTTTTAATCACGCAGACATTTTCTTCTGCCCTCCATTCGACTTTCATTTCTCTGCCAATCGGATCCTCCTTTCCCTCCCTCAAAAACACTGTCTTTGCCATCAAATTTTTTTATTTTTTATTTAAAAAAAAAAAAAAATTTCAAAACCTGCATCTCCTTTTCCATTCCTCTCTGCCGTCCTAGCCATTTGTCCAGCATCCTTATTTTGTTTGCCTTCTCTCCTTCAGCTCTCCTCTGCCCTTCGTTTTCTGTAATTCATTTTTTCCTTTACGCTGCCCTCCATCCATCTGCAACCACATTCCTTAACCCTCGATTTCCCTTCTCTGCAAGCAAAGCTCCTCACAATCGGGTTTCTTTCCCTGCCGCCTGAATTGCTTCCTCTCTATCCGACCCTCATCTCATTCATCGTCAACCGTCCTCTCCTTCGCGTCCAGGCTCGACCTGCAGAAAATCAAGGATACACAAGCATCTCGTCCCACCGTCCGCTCCGTCGACCTACATAACAAACAAGCAGTGAAAAACGCACATATAAAATTCGAATAGCCCTTACGTTATGTTTCAATGCGGATTCCTTTTTATGTATATAGTTTAGTTTTGGTTAAAATTTTATTCGAGTTGTAGATTTAATTTTAGAGTTTAGATTTTATTGCGTTAGTTTTAGTTAGTTTTAATTTTAATTTTATTTAGTTTAAATTTGATTCTAGCTTTGTTTAGATTTTAATTTTGTTAGTTAAATTAGTTTCTTTTAAATTTTAATTTAGATTCTAGTTTAGCTTAGTTTAAGATTTAGATTAGAGCTTTTATTTCGTTTAGGATTTGATTTTAGAGTTTAATTTAGATTAGTTTTGTTTAATTTGTCTTAGGTTTAAGTTTCAATTTAGATTTAGATTTTTATTGTTTTAGAATCAAAAAATGAATTATAAAATAATAAAAAAAAATTTCAAAATTTCAAAATCCTAAAAATCCTAAAAATCTAGAAAATACAAAAATATAATTTTTTTTCAAATTTTCCATAGTCAAGTGCGCTAATTTCTTTATCTAAAGTTTGACTGTGGATCATTTTAATTTTCGAACTGGGTTATAAATTGCAGTGTCTTAATTTCGGAAATTTTTTACGCATCTGGCATTCTCAAGTTATTGTTATTCATGGTTGTGGCATTTTCAATTAAATATCATTGTGATCAATTGTGTTTTAATAAGCAGCAGTTAATCGTCACTTACTTGTTTATAATTGCATAACGGGATTTTGTTTGACTCCATAAGGCACTGGTCTTAAACGTGAAATCTAATTTAGATATGTGGAATCTCGTTCATTTTATCAAGTATTTGATGTTTTAGTTGTGTCTCTTGGATTCTTCATCCTCATTTCTAATAGGGTTTGCCTCCCTTAGCTTGCAAGGAGACAGCTTAAATAGAGAGATTGAGGATAAGGGTGACAACTCCCAATTTGAGCCGTTGTCGCGGTGCCTTGACAATCTGTGCGACAACATGGCCCTTTAATTTCTATGGTGACATGGGCTTCTTCCCTTTTTCTCTTGTCCTTATTAGATTTGGGACAATCCCTTTTATAGTGCCCAATTTCATAACATTTGTAGCATTGGATTTTATCCAAGCTCCTTCTTTTCTTCTGAGGACTGAACTTACCAAATTTTCCTTTCCTTCTTGACATAGTAGCATAGGCTTTATTTGATCCTGTATTGATGTTTGATCTAGTTTCTTCCATCGTACATAAAGACCATAGATCCTGGAATAACATTGCTTCTTTCTTCCCATAGATGCTTGAAGTGAAGCTTCCCCATTCCTGTGGTAGAGCATTTAGTACCATAGTAAGTATTTCTCCATCAACATTACTTCTCCCAATTCATGCAGTTGATCTCGTATTTCGGAATCTTCATAAAATATGAAGTTATTCCTTCCTCTCTTGACATGTTTAACTTGTATAGTTCTTGTCTCAGAGACATTATTTTCCATGTAGTACTTATCGAGAATAGCTCCACCAATTATCATATATTTCTTTTTAGTATTCTAGATTTGAAACATAGGGAATGAGAGAGTCCTTTATGGATTCTATAAGAATCCTTCGGGCTCTTATGTCTCCCTTCATGTATTTGGCATGAGCTTGAATATCTTCTTTTGAAGGTTCAACTATTGATCCTTTGACATAGTCCATTACTTGATTTTCAATCAAATTTAAATTTGTCCTTATCTTCCATGCAAGAAAGTTTGTAGTTCTAGACAATTTGTTACTTTCCTTGTAGATGGTCATTTTAACAGTTTTAGATAAAGACATTAGGATAGTTACTTGAGTAAAAGCTTTCTCCTTCTATCAACTTCCTTGATGATGATGTAAATAGCAGCAGGAGCTCCCTCTTAGATTGGCTTCTTTAAGAGATGTAAAGAGAAATAAATCACCTTGTATTCTTGATGATAATGATGATCAAGGATGATGACTTCAACAAGGTGGCTTGATGATGTCTCCAACAATGTTGATTTGATTTCAACACCAAATAGTTGATGATGGTAATGGCTTCTGCACGGTGTCCTTCTTGATGTATAGGTCCTTGACTTTCTTGTGATGACTTTCCAATTTCTGCAAACTGCCTCTTTAGAACTGAATATTGACTCTTTAATGTAGATCTCTGGCTTTTGCTTTGTTTCCTTCTAGAAAACTGATCCTTGTTGACTTCTTTGAAGCTTTGATCCTTGTGTCTTCTTGCTAAACTGCCCTTACTTGTCTTCAACACCTTAGCTCCGATTCCATGTTGAGAAATTAGGGTGTTTAATTCAATTTTTCTTCTTGATAATTACTTGTGATTTCATTATGCTTCTTTCACTTAGATCTTATCTTTGTTAGCTTATTGTATCTTTCATCAAGTCAATTATCAAAACACAAGAGACACAGTTTTAGGCTCTTCAAGCCAGGGCCAAAACCTCTCCCTCTTGGAAAGGAAAACCCGAAAGTAATTCTTCTTATATATCTTCAATTGACGAGTACCATGACCATGACACAAACCCTTGACTTCAGTATGCCTCCAAGACCTCGTCATTGCTCTTCTAGGCTCCTTATGCTGATCACCCTTTTCTGCACCATACTGCACCAGTACTGGACTCGGTCCCTAACTGATGTGCTTCTGTTTGTTCCTTCTTCCTTGGCCTTCTCCTAGAGTCTCCTTCTTAGCCTACTTTTGGCACCTTTTAGACACCTCGAAATTCCAAGACCGAACCCTTGTTTATGCTGTAGTAGCCTTAGCACTTGTCTCTAGTTCCTTTCTTAGATAAGTTGTCCAAGACTGAGATATGTCTAGATTCCTTTCAGATCAAGACCGAACTGTAGATGCACTCGTGAGTGTCTGCCTTCACGTTGGAGATAACCTTGATCCTTTCCTGAGATATACGAGAGTATTGACCCAAAACAGTGACATATGAGGACCTTTCTTCCTTCGCTGATATGTCTTCTACTTCGCTCCAATTGCAGTCCTGAAATGACCTTTGACCTACCTTAGAGATGCGAGGTAGATACTGACCCAAAACAATGATGTATTACCTTTCTTTCTTGCGTTGAACTATTTCTTCTATCTTCGCTGGAAAGTCACCCTTTTCCGTTTCTAATCACAAAAGTGATCTGAACTTGTTGGTGTTATATGAGGCTACAGTCCCTCCTTTATATAGGGACTGTGTCCCTCTCCTAGGCCGACATGATCTTTGCTAGAAGGCCAACTTGTCAAGGGAGTATAATTTCCACATTTGAGTCGACTTACTTGGAGCATTTAGACAAGGTATTGGAGCATGCAAATTACAACGATATTTGTCCTTCACAAGTGAACCACTTTTTCATATACATGACTCTTAATTAGATATATTTATGACAAGATGACAAACCCCTAAAGACATCAAGAAGAAGTCTTTGACCTATAATAAACCTTCCTTTCTCATGAAACCCATGAAGCAAGTATTTACAAAATACATTTTATTATCTTTGCCTTCTTCATTACATAAATTCATAATTACAAGTCACTATGAAGACCGAACCTATTTACACTTTCCAACACCTCCATCTCCTCCTGAGAAGAAAGATGATGATATGGACGTACTAGAATGTCTTGTTGACCACTAAAGTTGCACTTGAAAGTTTTTTGACGACTCCATGGCCCAATGGATAATGCACTGGTCTATACTTCGAAATATATCTTTGAAATTTTCTCATTTATTTATATGCTTGCTTAATTCTTGGAAACAAGTTATTTTTGACAAACACTCCACTTAACTTAATCTTCTAGAAACTCATATCATATAACTTCTCATTAGGGACCACCCCCGTTAGCTTACCTAGGAGAGAGATTTAACAGAGAGAGTTGGGAATAGGTGACAACCCCATTAGTTTTGCCACCAAACCACACCTTGTGGGGTTAAGGGCTTTTCTCATACTAACTTAGGTGTGTGTGCAAGGCGGCAACAACATGTCCCTCTATGCCTGAGCCGGAGAAAGAGGTTGATGATCATCCCATGGTGCCTATGGACGCCATGGATCCTCCTCCAAGTGATCCCTCTGCCAGGAAGAGACCATTGTGGCTTCGTCATACATTACAGGATGCTGAGAGACATATTCCTGCGAAAAGGTCCTTTTAGAGAAAGCAAAAAACCATGCTGGTACTAGGGATACATTGTACCTATGAGCTCCATCATACAGGTTGAACCTCCCACTTTAAAAGAAGTAGTGAAAGAGTAGGTTTGGAAAGATGCCACGGCCGAAGAATATGAATCGATTATAAAGAATGATGTATGGGATGTTGTTGTGACTTCAAAATGGCTATACAAAAACAATCATGGAGCCTAAGGTAGCATTGAGAAGTATAAATTAAGGTTTGTGGCTCGAGGGTTCTCCCAGAAAGAGGGAGAAGACTATGATGATATATTTGCTCTCGTTGCCCGCTACACCACCATTATATCGATTGTTGCCCTTGCTGCTAGTCAAGGATGGACCCTTCACCAGATGGATGTAAAGACAACATTTCTTCATGGCATACTACAAGAAGAAGTATGTGTTGAGCAACCTCAGGGATTTGAAGTGAAGGACATGAAGACTCACGTTTGCAGGTTGAAGAAAGCATTATATGGTTTGAAGGAAGCCCTCGGAGCCTGGTATGCCCACATTGATAATCACCTCTTGAAGCTTGGATTCATGAGAAGCAATGCACTTTCTGTCACTAAGTCCCAACGACTATGACCTAAAATTTTGTTGACCATTGACCGTAGACTTTGAATAGTTTTGGAGACTTTGACTTTGATCAAATTTGTCTATTGAGCTCATCTCTTGGATATTATTTGGTTGATTTTGTTGGATAGTCAAAGGATTGACTTCGACCCTTGATTGATTAATTGGAACATTGTACTCTCTCTGCTGAACATTTTATGACAATCTAATAAGAAGAAGAATTTGAAAGGGGTTTCCTCCTTGTGGGGCTTTTCCTTGGTCTTTGACCAAATTTGGTGTCTCTTGTTATTGCTCTTGATTGTCTTCTATTGTCATTGCATTTATTGTTCTATCTACAATTGCTATTTATCATTGGAAGATTAAAATTAATTACTAATTGAAGATAAGATTGGGCTAAAGTGATTGTAACAACATAGAACAATGGAAAATTAATAAGGAGCTCTTCAGATTGGCGGGTACGGAGTTAACCTCGAGCACCAATTATCACCCGCTGATGAATGGTTAGACATAAATTATTAACAAATGGGTGGAAGGATATTTGAGGAATTATGTGACAGGGCAGTAGAGGACTTAGATCAGGGGGTTGCACTTGGGGGAGTATTGTTATAACACCACCTACCATATGTCTATCGAGAGACGAATCCATTCAAGACATTGTATGGATATGATGCTCCTACATTTGTAGAGATGGCTCTAGGAGATAACAGGGCATCCATGTCTAGGGATTGGTTATAGAAGAGTCAGGATTTTCTTAGACTCCTTAAAGAGAATCTACAGGTAGTTTAGAACCAACAAAATATGTGCGTGGATTGTTGTAGGGTGGAGCGCAGTTCCTAGGAAGGAGATATTTTTTTTCTAAGGCTTCAACCATACAAGCAATCAACCTTGAAGAAGAGCAGTTTCAAGAAGTTAAAGCCATAGTTCTATGGACCCTAGAAGGTGATTAGGAAGATTGGGGAGGTGGCTAATGTTGAGTTTTCTTGAGTGTTGGGGTAGCATCGGATGTGCTCTAGCTCCCAAAATTTGTGGAGGGACTAGAGTACATGAGATCTCCAAGACCCAGAAAGGGATTTGGGAAATTCCATCCAGTTTGGGGGATAATTAATTGATTAATATTTTTAATTAAGGACTCTAAGTCTAAGTTCTAACTTAGGAAAATTAAAATATTAAAGGTAATTAATTAAAAATGTGATGGAAATGACTCAAGTCACATGGATCAAGCTTTTTTTTAATCTTAGCCATCGATTCAAGATTAGATCATGGTCATTGGTTTCCCAACGAGAAAGTATAAAGGAAAGGTTTGGGTTCAGTTGGAGAACACACACATGGAGGCAGAGCACTGAGACTAAGCTGAAATTCTAGGGCGGGTTTGCTAAGAATTTTCAGAAGTGTTTCAGCTGCGGAGAGGGGTAGTAATGGCTAAGGGGATGATTTGATCCCAGTGTTAAGAATCAACAAGAGGCAGAGAGGCAGCAACCAAGAGCAACGTAGAGGAGCTGGGGTAGCAGCAGCAGCTGTGCAGCGCAGAGGGCTTCAGCCACTACGCAGGTGCTACGTAGGCCCAAAAAGGGCAGCGCTGAGCTAGCTGGAGACCTCCAGGGTTACGTAGAGGCCATCCAGGGCAGCGCTGAGCTAGCTGGAGACCTCCAGGGTTACGTAGAGGCCATCCAGGGCAGCGTAGGGACTGTGTCACCCAGTCTAGGGTTACACATCCCTCTCCAAGCCAGCGCAAAGGCATGCAAAGGCTAGCAGGGCTGACGCAGGGACTTCAGGGGCAACGCTAGGGTTTCTAGAGGCAGAAATTGGCCGAGTCTTGTAAATCTCGTTTGAGGGTGTGGATCAGTTAAAGTTTCAGTGTCTAGAACAACAGGTTAGCTGCAAATCTATTTTTTTCTCTGTCGGGTTTACTAGTAAGGTGCCCAGATTTGTTGTATTCAGAAACTACTTAATAATATAAACCCTCTAGCAGCCAGAAGACCGCTTTTCCTGCATTGGGTTTTTCCGGGCACAGTTGTCCATAAAATCTTGTGTGTCACTTTGTCTATGTGCATGTATCTTTGCTTAGATCTGAATCTGTGAAAGTCTGTTATGTGTTTACTTCGATATTAATATGATTAATAACTTGATTAAGTAGGAGAAGTATAACCAAATTTAACAGTAGGGTTTCTGCATAGAGTAATATTTAGAAATTTTCACGTGGTATCAGAGCTGCAGATCTAGCAGGATCACCAGCAGTAGACTGAAGAATCCTTGCTGCAGAAAGCAGCAACAACCACAGAAAACCGGACCAGAAGGGACAACGCAGCAACAGAGGGTGCAGAGCCACGCAGAGGCCAGAGTGACGCAGTCCTACGTAGTCTCCATGCAGGCCCACATACTTACTATGCAAAGGCAGCGCAGAGACAACACTAGGACTGTCTGCTTATGCAAAGGGCAGCTAGGGTGTCGCAGATCTGAAGCCGTTGTTGTTTCAGAGTGCCGGAAGCAGTGCTGCAGAGCTCCAGAAGTTGCTGGTGGGGTTAAATTTCAAAAGATTCAGAATTTAGCCGAAGTAGTAGGTGACAAAGAGCGGGAGGAGAACAAATTCTTAGAGGGTTTCCAGCCAAAGAAATATACAGATCGATCAGAGGATCGAAGAGAGCTGATTCGTTTGATTTGGCAGACTTCCAAGAGAGGAGGTCAGTTGTCAGAGGGAGCAGAGAGTGCCTGTTTTGCCAAGAACCCTAGATCCAAATCTCTAGCATAGAGAAGAGGAGTTCCAACAGATTTGCTGAGCAGATGGCACCTCACAGACTACGTGATCAGGATAGGTTGGACGGTCTGTCCAACTTTGCAGTCTGGAATGCTAGAATCCTGGTAGTCATGGAGGCATACGGTCTAAGAGACCATGCAGAAAAAGTCCTGGCCATGCCAACCGATGCTGCTCTCCTAGCGAAGCAGGAGGAAGCTGTGGCACATGAAAAAATCTTCATAATGGATGGGGTTAAGGATCATATAGTTCCACACATAGCCGACAACAAAACGGCTCAGGAGATGTGGAAAGCCTTAACTGCCCTATATGAGGGAAAATCTGTCCAGAGGAGAATGCTTCTGGAGAAGCAGTTGCGGTCATTCATGATGGCCAAGGGAGAAGAAATCGAGCCCTTCCTTTTCAAATTACAGGCGATCAGAGATCAGTTATCTACCATGGGAGCAAAGGTGGAGGATGATGTGATGGTAAGGACTGCACTCAATGTAGTCACAAAGGACTGGGAAAATTTTGTCCAAAGTGTCTTGGGCAGAGCGGACCTTCCCAACTGAGACAGTATGTGGGCAATCCTTCGTCAAGAAGAACTCTGCTGATTCACCAAGAGGCAATACAACACGAGATCCAGTAAGGTGAAGAAGGAAGAAGAAGAAGATGCAGCCTTGGCATCAAAGAGGCAGCAAGGGAAGAATAAGCGTGATCTATCTAAGATCAAATGTTTCCAGTGCGGCGAACTAGGACATTTTGCCAACAATTGTCCACAAAAGAAGAAGGCCAAGGAAGCTTCTACTTCCAAGGCTGCTGTGGCGAACGATGGTTCAGAAGATGACGTAGCCATGAGTGCTTATGAACCACGAAAGTGGGGCGACATGGATCTGTAGAGAAACTACAGAGTGGTAGCGGGATCCTTGAGCAACTCATCTTTTGGATCACATCCGAGCTACGGGAGCCTTAAGACAATAGCAGAACAAGTGGAGTAGTTGGGAGAATCACGGATGGAGCAGAGGCGGGGCTGAAGGCTGAAGGAAGCAGTGCAGTATAGATACAACAACAACGCAGGGGCTGATGTGACTTCAACAACATAGAGCAGAGCTGCTTACGTAGAGCAAAGCTGCAACAACATAGAGGCTTTACGAGGACAACGCAGTGCAGTAGCAACGTAGGGGATTTCAGTGCAGAGGTTGATGTGACTTCAACAACACAGAGGGAGTCTGCTTACGTAGTGCAGAGCTGTAGCTATGCATCATCTTCTAGATGACAACACAAAGCAACAACATATGGAGCTTTAGTGATGAGGATGCAACCCAACTGACTTGTTTGTCAAAGATTGGGCAGGAGTATCAGTTGTTTCTCTCAGCAACTGGAGTTGCAGTGCAACAGATGGCAGCATGATGCAACAGATTGAGAGGGAGTTGCAGTACAAATGTGGCAGTGGCAGTGGCAGCGTCATGGGCAACAATACAAAATGGCAGCAACAACGGAGTGATGAAGGGCAACAGGTCCAACATCAGTGCAGAGACCCACACCAAAGATCAGTGTAGAGCTTCAGGGTGAAGCAGAGTTGTACTAGAGCACATTCCTCGCTAAGAGGGAGTGTTGAGTTTTCTTGAGTGTTGGGGTAGCATCGGATATGCTCTAGCTCCCAAAATTTGTGGAGGGACTAGAGTACATGAGATATCCAAGACCCAGAAAGGGATTTGGGAAATTCCATCCAATTTGGGAGAATTAATTAATTAATATTTTTAATTGAGGACCCTAAATCTAACTTAGGAAAATTAAAATATTAAAGGTAATTAATTAAAACATGTGATGGAAATGACTCAAGTCACACGGATCAAGCTTTCCTTTAATCTTAGCCATCGATTCAAGATTAGATCATGGTCGTTGGTTTTCCAATGAGAAAGTATAAAGGAAAGGCTTAGGGTCAGTTGGAGAATGCACACATGGAGGCAGAGCATTGAGACTAAGCTGAAATTCTAGGGCGGGTTTGCTAAGAATTTTCAGAAGTGTTTCAACTGCGGAGAGGGGTAGTATTGGCTAAGGGGATGATCTGATCCCAGTGCTAAGAATCAGCAAGAGCCAGAGAGGCATCGAGTAGGAGCAGCGTAGAGGAGGGGAAGCAGGAGCTGCGCAGCGTAGAGGGCTTCAGCCGCTACGTAGGCCCATAAAGGGGAGCGCTGAGCCAGCTGGAGACCTCCAGGGTTATGTAGAGGCCATCCAGGGCAGCGTAGGGACTGCGTCACCTAGTCTGGGGTTACGCAACCCTCTCTATACCAGCGCAGAGGCACACAGAGGCTAGCAGGGTTGACGCAGGGGCTTCAGGGGCAACGCTAGGGTTTCTAGAGGCAGAAATTGGCCGAGTCTTGTAAGTCTCATTTGAGGGTGTGGGTTAGTCAAAGTTTCAGTCTCCAGAATAGCAAGATAGCTGCAGATCTATTTTTTTCTCTGTCAGGTTAACCAGTAAATTGCCCAGATTCGCTATATTCAGAAATTACTTAATAATATAAACCCTCCAGCAGCCAGAAGACCGGTTTTCCCGCATTAGGTTTTTCCGGGGACAGTTGTCCAGAAAACCTTGTGTGTCACTTTGTCTATGGGCATGTATCTTTGCTTAGATTTGAATCGGTAAAAGTTTGTTATGTGTTTACTTCGATATTAATTTGATTTTCAACCTTAATAACTTGATTAAGTAGGAGAAGTATAACCAGATTTAACAATAGGGTTTCTGCATAAAGTAATATTCAAAAATTTTCACAGCTAATGAGTTAGAATTGCCTAAAGATAGCATAATCCACAATGTATTCTATGTATCTTGTCTCAAATGGTCCTTGGACAACAAGTTGTGGCAATGGAAGAGCTACCACCATTGGACGAGGAAGGAAAATTAATTCTCATTCCAAAAGAGGTCTTGTGCACAAGGGAGAAGAAGTTAAGGAGTAGGGTCATCCGAGAATATTTGATTCGATGGAAAGGCTTGTTGGTAGAAGATGCTGCATGGGAAGGGGAGCAGGTGTTACAGTTGTTTGAGGACAAACAAATTCAGGAAGGGAGGACCATGCTGTCCCTTTTTGACCCTTAGAAGCAAAAGGGGGTTGAGTCATAGGCGATCTAGATCCCATGGGTTATTTACAGAAAAAACAAAAGGGTCACCATAATAAAATAAATAGTAATTAAATAAAGGGGTAAAATTTCACTTTTGGGAAAGATAAAGTGACCCATGATATTACCCATGGTTTTTGGAGGAGGAAATTATTATTAAAAGGGAGAAGGAGATTGAAGGCGGACATACAAGAATTATTGGAGAATTTGTTGAGGAGCTCTAGTAGCTTGTTGAGAGAGGTGAAATTCTCGTTTGGTTCTCAATTTTGGTGTTGAAATATACACCCTAGATGGTGGCATTGGTTTCGGTGGTTGCAAGCCACCCTAGCCAATTATTCTTTTGCAGGTTGATCTCATGGCCAAGGAGATTGATTCAAGAGGATGATTTTCCCAATCCATTGCGCAGGTCGAGTTTATTGAATTTCAAGGATTGAGTTTAATTACAAGGGCTGAGATCATGATTAGCAAGGGCAGAGCTCGTTAATTTTGCTTGGCTGAAATTCCATTGAATTGCTGGGCTAAATTATCATCTTGCTTGGGGATTGAATTTTTGCATTGACAAGGGCCGAGTTAGCTATATTGCCTGGGCCGAGTTTATTGATTCTACAGCTGCAGAATTTGTTATACTTGTTGGGCCAAATCAGTGAATAAGGGGTGGATTGTGGGTTGAGTTCGTGGGTTTGCAAGAGCCGAGATCATCATTTTGCCAAGGCCGAATTCCTTGGTTTATAGGGGGTGAATTCTTTGATTTTGCTGAGGCTGAGTTCGCTGAAGTACCAAGGGTTGAGTTTGTGTATAGCAGGGGCCATGTCTATTGACTTTGTTAGGGTCAAGTGCAATATATTCGTTGGGGCCAAGTTGCCATTCATGTAGCAAATCGATAAAGGAAAAAGGGGCTGAAATACTGAGTGTGAATATTCCGGGAGCATAATAAAGGAGATTGAATTGTTAATTGATGGGGTCACGTTTCCATCCAGGAGGTCAAGTTGATTTCCGTAGGCTGAAGCAAGGGTGAATTGCTGAAGAGGCACGTGTTGCCAATCAAGGGAGGCCTAAATTGGAGGCCGAATTGCTAATTTCTCAGGGCTGCATTCGCACCAAGGAGATTGGATCCTTGGTATTTTGAGGCCGAATTGCATTCATAAGGGAGGCGGCGTGTTCTGGCCAAACTCACTGTAGAAGAGCCGAGCTAAGAAATATTTTGGGGAAGCATTACTACCAGGTTCTCTCTTAGAGGTTTATGTAAAAGAGATTCTTCCAAAGAATTCCATTTAATAAATAATGCGGGAATTGCAGCATTCTTATTTCTAGGTTTGCATGTTTATTTAATTGCTGGTGATTTTCATGGTGTAAATTAGTAGATTTATGGTGTTTTTAAGTAAAACGATTATTCCAGAAAATTTCTAAATCAAAACCCTTGAAATTTTAGCAAATTAATAATAAGGGATATTACAATCCCTTGAAACAAGGTATGCGTATATGTGGATATGGTTTGTTTTATTCATATATAGATGCATGTGTTGCCAAAGAGAAATACAAAATATTAGAATTCAAACTATACAAAAACAAAGTACCTTAATCGCTAGGATGCTTGCAATTAGGAAAAGCAATTGCGAATGTTAAATTAGCATGAATCTAGTTGAGAAAGCCTAAAAAATTCATTCTTTGCTATTTTAAAATTAATCAAGAATTTATTTCGATTTACTGTGTTTAAAATTGACTTCTATGATCTTGCTAAAATGCTTTTATTGTAGCCTTGTTTTGGCTTGTACTTTATACTGGAAAATGCTGTTGTGCAGTCATATGAACAAGTACTGGTGGTAATTGGAGGTGGAGCAGCTGGTATTTTTGGACCAATTAGAGCTAAAAATGTGGTGCCCCAACTAAAGGTGCTAGTGGTGGAGAAAGGAAAGCCTTTGACTAAGGTGAGGATAAATCGACCCTTTTTCCTATCGTGGTCGAGAAAATGGATAAATGTGGAAAGTGATTTCAGGTCTTTAATTAGTCTTACGTCAACCTGATTCAATAAAAATGTTTGCTCAAGTTGGATTTCATTGCCTTTTCTAGAAAACCAATGACCATAGTAATAGAATTTGCATGCTGATTCATGTTCACTGGAAGGGCTGAGCATCTTATTTGACCTTACTGCGAGCTAATAATGTGAACTATAAAGAACATTTTTTTGAAATTGAAAATGATCGGTGTACAAAAAGGAACTGATTTGGTAAAGAATACCATCAGTCATGTTTTTTTTCTTTTTGGTTGAAATGCTGCCAATGAACACTAGCAAGCAATGATGATTTGCTGTGAGATATTACAGTGTGGTGGAAGTGTCTCATGTGCTATGAAAGCATCTCTTCAGCTAAGTGATCATGACTATGGAGTATAGTTTCCATTGAAGTTGCCTATGGCTTGCTCATGGTGTAATGAACAATAATCCATATAGGGAATATCCATCATAAGAAGGATAAATAGTTGAAGTCCATATAGGATGTGATTACTAATATGATTGATAATGAATGAATAATGTGATTGACTGATGATACAATGTAACTTGTGACAATACACTTATGTGCATTGATGAGTCATGAAGGTGAATGGTGGTGTCTTTTTATTTCTTCTTCTTCATCTTCTTTTTTCATGAAAAATATCTCTATATTCCATAGGAGGAATATATGTGTTTCAGTCCTCAAGGGACTGGTCAGATTAAACAACAAAGACTTGAAGCTATTACAAGAGGACTGGTCAGACTAAACAACAAAGACTTGAAGCTATTACAAGAAAGCTTATCATATCACGTGCTGGAATTGAACCTGGGTGAGGAGGATAGCAAACATTCCTCCTGACTACCCAAAATAAGCCCAATTGACATTCATTTTTTCTTCTTCTTATTATGATGATGTAATATTTTTTGTGTTTAATATTCATTATATCGCCTCTTGCTTCAAGGATGCTTTGTCCTCAAAGCATTTTATGGAAAAAGTTATTTCTTTGTTTTGGTTTGCAATGTCTTCTCATGATTCTCCTTTCTGGAAGCTGTGATGGTTGATGACACAAGATGATATGAATTAAGAAGCATTTGGCAGAATTGCCATATTGTGAAATATCAAACCATCCTTATTTGATTTTCTGTGGTATTGCATGCTGGCAGCTTTTGTGATTTGGGGATTAATAAGGTTCCACAACTGAGCTTCCTTTTGATGTACTAGAATTGTCATTTCGTTTTTCACGTGGATAGTGTCTTTGGTTAGTTCGCTGAATAACTATTATAATCAGGATGACAATAAGGCATCCTTGTATCTAGTGTCTTGTTTTTGGATGTTTGTTTTTTCATACTTTAATACTCAAGTATTAAATGTGGATTTAATTCTTGCTCAGTTATGTATGTATTTAATTTTGAAAGTTTGAATTCATGAGAAAACACTGCAAAAATGTCACACTTGGACACAACAAAATTGAAGCAAAGCTTGCTGAGAGAGGTTGCAAAATATTGATGCCAAGTTCCTTAGAACGAGTGACGGTTGATAAGGGGTGGAATAACAAAGTGAAATTAGAGGCAATGGCTGGATTGTCTCCTTAACACTTTGTTTGAATAAAACATAATATACACTACTTCAACTGCAATGGCTTGTTATTTCTAAGAATTATAAATACTTCCCTACAATGATTACATGTAGGTTGATTGGAAATTAGGTTGAAATGCCATTCTCTAATATCCTCACATTAAATCAATCAATAGCAATTGGGAACAATTGGTGATTTATAATTGATAATTTTATCTCACAAGTTCTCCCTAGAGAAAAGTCCAATCTCACCAAGGGGAAGAACTATGGACACAGACAGACAAAGTTGCACTATCACTCCTAGAGCTTTGCCCCTCAATTCTAGGCTTCGGATGTACAGGTTTCCTAACCTAAGGGGGTTTCCCTAAATTAAATTCCAATTATGTCATCGAGTATGGATGAGGATCTAAGATGATAAGAGATTAATGCTCAATTCAGACTCCAGAGTGACATTGATCCTATACTTATCATAAGAGAGCAACTTTTCATATCAAATAAAATCATGAATCTAAGTCTATCATCAGAATTCTATCTGCATTATGAAATTGGAGTATGGTGCATATGTTCAATGGTTAGAGAAATCACAAATTTAATTTGCAAATGAAACCATGAAACCAACTTGTGTATTGATAAACATTATGCCAAAGAATTAATGTTTTATAGAGACAAAATGAACAGAAAAAATTATTTAAGAGATCCTTCAGCATTTCAGAAAACAGGTATCCGCTTGCCGGTGGCCTGATGGGGTTTGAGGGAATGGGTCGATGATTACTTGGAGTGACAGGAATTTCAGCCGACTCGTACGCCGAGAGATGAGAGGGGAAAGGGGAGTTCGATGGCCCAAATCTAATGTTTAATTTTTTATTTTAAAATTTAAACGAATGATATTTTAAGTCTTGATTTTTTATTTTAAAATTTAAATGAATGATATTTTAACGTCCAACTAAAAATAGTCTATGGTAATGGGACTACCAGCCTCCCTGTTTTTTGCCTTTTGCAATTCAATCATTTTCTTACTCAAATTGATGATGAGCTGATCCAACCTTCTAACAGTTCCCCCACTGAAAAGACAATGCCAAGGAATTGATGGTAACATACTGCTATAACTGTCCTTGATGTCTTTGAAAGCATCACATTCCAAAATGAAATTCTTTTTTGTTTCCACTGCCCCAGAAGTGCAAAAAGTACACACTCGTTCTTCCCAAGCTTCTTTAGGTCTCTTCCACCGTCCCGTTTCACACCGAAGTTGATGTGAGTTAGTTCTTAATTGAGCAATAACAATCTTTGCTTTCCACGGAATGCTAGCTCCAATGTACTCTTTTTGTTGGAGATCACAATTGGGGTTAAATTCTTGAACATAGTACTTCTTCTTTCTACCCAACTCTTTCCCCCATATACGCTTACGTAACTTCTCCATAACAAAATTCTTTAAATCGATAACCTGTGTAATAAAACTTTTAATTTAATCTGATTTTAAAATTTAAATGTAAAACCAAAATGAAGGGCTAACATTGATCTAAAAGCAAGCTAAATTAAAATCCAATTTTTGTTTGTTTGTTTAAATCTAGTAATGATATTGAAAATTTAAAACCTATTTGACAATCACAATAAAATCTAATTCATATCTGAATGGAGGCTTTGTGAGTAGAGTTATTCAGAGATCTCTCTTCCGGATCTATCACATAAATCTTTTAGATTGCCGATGTGTTTCGAACCAGTTAATATGATTCATCTTCAGGACGATTAGATGAAGAGAATCTGATCCAATAGGGGGAATAAAAAAGTGGAGAATTTCTACAAGCTCAAAATTTGGGTCAAAGGTCAAAGAAAATAGCCGTTAGGAAATAAATAAAATAAAAAATAAATGATTAGGTCAAGGTCATAGAAAATAACCTTGAAGAAATAAATAAAATAAAAAATAGATGATTAGATCAAAGGTCATAAAATAACCATTAGGAAATTAAAAAAATAAAATAAATGATTATAATAAATAACTACGGAAATTAAGTTATTATAAAATGTTAATAATAAATAAGTTATAACAACAATCTTCAGCAATGTATCAAGTTATAACAACATAAATAATTCATCCCTTTAAAAAAAGTAAATATGCAATAAACTAGGGCTGAAAATGCAAGTTAAACTAGGGTTTTACAAATAATTATTTTTCTGAAATGTAAAGGGCACATAACAGCCTGAATAATGCAAGATGTCAAGCCCTAGATGGCTGGAAATTCAATTAACAGTGCAATAAATGACACAAATATATGTTTTTGATGATTAATTGCTATCTAAACCCTATACATCTAGCCTAATTATGGCTGAAAATTGGAGTCTAATTGCACATAAACCCTAATCTAACCCTAAAATAATAAAGGGAAGGTTGATTTTGTCTTAGATATTGACTAATGGGAGCTAAGACTAGTTCCTGCTATTTTTTTGGGCATATCGAGTTTAATCATGAACTTCCTTGAAAGAAAATGAAAAATGGATCTTCGATGAGCTCCGTAATAGTTTATTACAAACCCTAAATTTTTTTGAAAGAAATTTAACTAGAGTAGTTCACTACAGACCCTATATTACCTTCCTCTGTCCTTCAACAAGCTTTAAAAATGATTTCAAGGGAGGGTTCTCCATTAGAATCCCTCCTAGGGTTTTCAAGATAAGGTCTATTTAAGAAAAACATGGGAAAATGCACTTTCATCACTTGATAAGCACATCAACAGTTCATACATTTATTAAACAAACCCACAATGATTTAGAATGAACACTTAGGTAAACCAATTCTCATTAATGAAACCCTACCCATGAATATCCTTCAAAGACTTGAAAAAACATCCATAGATCATCTCTCCAAGATAGCACACAAGCCATTTGTTCATTGCAAGTTATGTAAGATGTAATATTCCTAATTAGCACCGCTAATTGGAATATTTGATTTTTGTATAGTTTTGCCGACTATAGTTAAATTAATAAATAAAGTGAGAAAAATGGGGTCAACTCACTTTAATAAAATAAAGTGCTTCCTAGTAGATGAACGTTGTAACTTAAAGGGGAAAGCCTTGGGGGTCCACCCACACATGAGAGAGGCCTCACGTAGGCTCCTAAGGTAACTGCGCAGGTCAAAGAGGAACTCAAGGACGCAGTTAGGGTTTTGAGGGAGTTAGCACTATAAAAGGTGGGGCTTTCACTCCATTTGGCATTATTGATATGTTATTGATATTGAGAGCTAGACTTCTGTCTACTTCAGCACGCCGGTTGTTTAGTCGGTTTGCAGCACTGTTTAGTGCGAACTGAGTGTCTCCGGTCGGAGATCTCGCCCTTGGCTCCAGGGGACTTCGAGTGCCTGCTCGAGCAAGGTATTCCTTCAGTTTCAGCGGTTGATTTGCAGGAGATTTTGGTGGACGTTTTGCAGAGGAGCTGGGTCTCATAGGGTGACTGCGCAGTCCAGGAGGGAGGACGCAGTTGGTTTTGGTACAGCTCGGTTGTGGGGATTTTCGTGGAGTCCTCAGCGTATTTTCAGCTTGGAGGGATTGACCATTCAGTTGGAGAGTTTTGCAGAGGGATTTGTGGCTCTTTTCCAGCGTTCTTCTTGAGCCTCTGCGCTGTGCTGGGAGAGACAGCGTTTTTCTAGGAGGGTTTCTGGGGGTGATTTTCGGAGGTGGTCCGTTTTGTATATGGTTTCTGGGTTTTGTCCGGGGTGGTGAGTTCAGGTGGTCTGCCGATTTTCAGCTCATTCCGGCAAGGGGATCAGCCCCTAGCTTCAGTTCATTCCAGCAGCAGCATTCTACGACAGATTTCTCCAGCAGCTAGGACGCAGCCTCTATTGCAGTCATTTCCTATTGTGAGAGGGTTCTTCACTTGCCTCGTGCAAGGATAGGTGCACTTATTCTGATTATCTATTGTACCCATACATATATTCTCAGAATTAATAAAATGGCTTAGCGTTCCGGTATTTTATGTGTACTTGCTCCATATTCTAGTTCCAGCATTTTGTTCTATATAGTTGCTTGTTTGTATTTCTGTGTATTACTGTCTATTTCCCGTTGGGGATATTACATAAGACAAGTAGTCAAGTAGCAATGGATCTTCACAAGTAGCAATGATACAAATGTGGGAGCGCTTCCTCTATTTATATGAGGAATCCAAGCTCTTTACCTCTTAATTAGGCTAAAAGCCCCTAAAAAATAATAATCCATGATAGAAGGTGGATAGGTCTCGAGTCAATCCCCAAAAATGCCTCTAAAACAAAGATATAATACTAAAATTTGAAATCGCTTGTGATAGCCCCGTTCGCTTTTACCCTTGTAGATATGGTAAATATTTGAAATAAAAACATAGACACATGTTGAATTTCGATGATTGTGGTGTCTAGGCTAGAGTCTTAAATCTCTGACGGTACCAAACCAAGAATCTCAACAAAGCTACTTTGCACAACGTAACAATATAATGCAGTAAATGAGTCACGTGCACAATAGGAACAATAACAACAATATATGTAACCCAACTTCATTATATTATCAATATATAATACAATAATCTAGGGCTCCCATACAAGGGATAATGGCCCTCAAATATCCACAAGTACAAGAATACAAGATACAATGACAATCTCGCTACAAGCACAACATCTATGTCGTATCTCGTCTTGTCGGTCCTTTGCTTCCAATCTGCTCTCTAGCTGCCCTTTAGTATGTCAAGGAAAAACACATAGAGACTCCAAGAGGGATGCTTGTTATCACTGCTGCAAGTCATTTCTGCTACAATGATCTTTGGCTCATCCAATCTCTAGGCTGGGCAACACCTGAGCATCAAATTGCCTCTCTAGCAGTCACTTTTGTCCATCATAGTGCTGCACATTAGGCTCCAACATCTTCACCCACTGTTAGCTGTCAACACATCTTCACCCACTGTTAGCTGTCAACCTCTCTTTATGATAGTTGTTCAAGGGAGACACTTGGACATCTACATGCTACCCTCCATCAGTCCAAAGATGCCCAATACTTCACTGTATAATTTGCTCCTAGGTTAGGGATTCTAACCACCCAAGTAAGCCCTTCCACTTGGCTTCTACAGGCTACAAACAAATCCCATCCAAACTGCTTAATACTTGATCGAACACAAAGCAAAAGTGGCTGCAATCATACCCTAGGTCTGGTGTTTGAACTGCTGTAGCACTGTGATCTGGCTAGGCTTCCTGAAGCTCCACGTCAGACCTTTTTTGCTTACTCACAGGCCCTTCTCTCGCTGTGAGCTTCCCTTACAACCCTCCTTTGCCCATACGTTGTTGTTCTAGGGATAAACCTGTTGAGAATTTGGTAGGGCAGTGATTAATTCAAATCCTCTTCTTGATAATTACTTGTGAGCTTACTTCTTTTACGTATGTCTTCTCTTCTTAGCTTATTATGTCTTTCATCAAGTCAACTACCAAAAACACAAGAGACACAAATTTAGGCTCTTTGAGCCAGGGCCAAAACCTTTCCCTCTTGGAGAGGAAAACCCGCAAGAAATTCTTCTTATAGACGTTCAGATGACGAGTACCATGACTATGACATAGACCCTTGACCCTTGTATGCCACCAAGACCTTGTCACTGCTTCTTCATTGAATTCTTGAGTTGATCCTACTTTCTTGCACCTTCCTGCACCGTTCTACACCAAGACTAGAGAGCTCGGTCTCTACTTGGCTACTTACTTGAGATATCAGCACTGTGTCATAGATTGTACATGTGAAAATTTCAATCCTGAAATACTACTGCAGTGATAGATTTATTTCTCCTACTTATTCTTCCAATAAGTTGTTTACAAAATTCTTCGAGTAAATTTTGAAATAAACACTACTACAGTAATCACCCAAGTAAATGCAGAGAACATAACAGTAAATAATACAAGCATAAGAATCAATCACATAGACACAGTTATTTTTGGACAATTGTCCCCGGAAAAACCCAATGTGGGAAAACCGGTGCTGCAGATGAGGGTTTATCTATTAATCTTCAGCAGTGAAATCTTTACAAGGAAAGTCTGGGAGAAATAACTGAGGAATTTTCTCGAGATACACTTGAGATAATTCTCCTTAAGTCCTCCGAAGAATTTCTGACACCTGAGGGGTTCCCTAGCCCTCCCTGCGTCACTCTGCGTGCCTCCTGCGTAGCTCTCTACACAGAGCCAACATTAGCCTGCGTCACTACTGCGTGAGGCCTCTGCACTGCTCCTGAATGTTGCCTCTATGCTTCCCTGCTTCCTCCTTCCCTCGTGCCCTAACACTGCTAATGCCCTCTGCTTCCTCTGCCCTTGCAAATCTCCCTCTGAAATCGAATTCTATTCCTTCAGAATCGACTTCTCTCAGGTTATTGAACACTTGCTCGAGTTACTTTCCAAATGACCCTCAAGCCTTCTTTTATAATCTTCTCATTGAAGAATCAACGACCCAAGTTAGAAGTTTAATCAATGGCTAAGATTAAAACTTGACTTGATCTTCGTTCTCTAGAAGATTCACACTTTGTTTTATTAATACTCGTTAATTATTTAATTTCCCTAAGTTTAGACTTAGGGTCTCCATTAAAATAATCAATTATTTTAATAAAACATGAACCGAGTGAAATTTCCACAAACGGTTTCTGGGTTCTTTGGAATACTGGTGTCTAAGCCTCCTCACCAAATTTGAGACTTAGATCACTTTCCGATGCTACAAAAATCAACAATACACTTATCTTATTTCCTTTTAAAGAGCAGTCCACCTTATAATGATATTCTTACACAACTTAACATATCCCTTGCTTTAGCACAGTTCCTTCTTACACTTACACAGTCATATATCCGCACTTCAATACTCAACTTCTTCGCACTTCAACGTAGTCCTATTTCCGCACCTTAACACAATCATATATCCACACTACAATACACAAATTCTTTGTACTTGAACGCAGTCCTATCCGCACCTTAGCACAGTCATATATCCAAAGTTTATTCCTGTAATTTTGTCCGCAAAATTCAGAGCTTATAAACTTTCCATATATATATTGTATTATATCATTCGTCACACTTTCTTCTAGCTGTTTTAACCCTGTTCTTTGTGTCTATAATCCGCAGTTTTTTTCACATTAAACCTTGTCCAAAAACCTCAGAGAAACTGAGATTTTGTGTCTCCTTTTCTGCGCAGTATATAGGGTACACATAGTTATCCCTACCTGTAATTGAGCCGACCTGTCCATGTGTAATGACGCCGACTTGAGCACTATTTTCTAGGTCGACTTGTAGAGCTTATTGAAGGCTGACTTGTAGAGTATTACATCGTTGATCTTGAGCATCATTTGTGCCATGTCTTCAAGCTTGATTGGCAAGGTCTTGGTGCATACAAGTGTGACTTGACTCTTCATAAACACGACTCTTTAATTTGTACATTTATGAATAGAAGACAAATCCCTAATAGACATCAAGAAGAAGTCTATTGACCTATAATAAAACCTTGCTCATGAAACCCATGAAGCAAGCATACCAAAAATATATATTATTAATCTTTGTCTTCTTCATTACATAAATACATAATTACATAGTCAATATGAAGACCGATCCTAGTTAGACTTTCCAACACTCCCTCTTAACTAGGGAGGTATTCATAACGGTACATGGTCACTTTCAATCTTGAAGAATCTCATAAGAAGAATCAGATTGGTAGTCGCATCTGTATAACATCATATCAAACAACATTGTCCTAGTGCAAGACCTTGACTAACAACCCATCTCTCAACGAGATGATGGGCTACAATACTGGCAAGACACATGACTTATAGACACCATAGTCGTTGTCTCTCCACGGTACATACTCCATCCAGGTGTTCCTAGAGTATGACCTTCTTGGACTATTCTTCTCTTGGGTAGCCAACCCTCAAAGAATATCGGTTCCCGAATACTCTTATCTTGAATGCCCTATCTCATTCTCAAAGAGTACCGGATGCCAGATGATTACCTAATCCTCCATTCTGTCTTCCAGATGAATACTAGAATGATGTGTCTATCCATTCTCTCCACATGGCCTTCACTCAGACTTACGGCTATTAGTCTTGGTCTAGTGCATGACACATGAATTAGAGAATCATATACGTCACTCTCTCTTAACTCAGGAAGGACATACTCCAAGTTTCTTCCAAGTAAGAATCTTACTACCAGGCTCCTTCTTAACCAGGGATCTACAACAGCAATGGTAAGACACCTAGTTGCTCATGAAGAATTCCTCCCCTTGATGTCATGGATTTCGATATTGAGGAATCTGCAACTTTTGGCTTCATAGGGCACAAATCATCCACCATTTTCATCCATGAGTCATGTCATCCACCTGAAAGTGATTCATCAATGCTTCTCATCTGGTCCACCTTTATGCCATGCTGCTTTCCTTCGAACCATCTCCCAAGGATCTTACATCCTTCCACATGATTGGCAGCCTTGCATAAAATTTATCTAGATAAACATATACATAAGAACTTTTAAATCAAAAGTTACCTCAGTGATGATCTTTCACCATGACATCTCCCTGTAGGCGTCATCATCCTTTATTCAGATTGACACATCTCATTGTCAAGGGTCTTCTTGTTTACCATACTTCTATCAGAGTCCACATATCTTCCCAGGAGATCTCCTAGTCACATCTTCTTGGCTTCTGGATGGTAACCGCCTTTTGACATGGTTGTACTTCATGCTCTCTTCCATTCTTTCTCCACACAGCTTCATCCCCAAGAATTTCCAGTATCTAGTTCCTTGTTTGTATACAACCACCTCATATTCCATATGAGGACATATTTAATTTCATCTGTTAGTGGCAACTTGTGCACCAAAAGAGATCCTTATTCCATCATACTTCTAAATAGAAGTCCATCACCTGCAACCATATGACATGACTTTACAACATCCATTGTTAGCATATAGATATATGTACCTCATCCTTTTCCTTTTGAGTCATCCTGCAACAATTTTATTAGAATGAAGAACTTCATTCCCTTGACCTGCTTGATCAAATGTCATCCTATCCTAATCCCAAAATTCTGTAACATAGAATTCTCGATGAAACCTTTTGCTTTCTTTCTAACTAGTGAATCCACATATAACTCCATTAGAAAATATCAACACCTGTTTTCATTTTGATTATTGAATGATGGCCCTTGATCTTGATGACTGCCTTCCATCAATGTTGTTATCAGTGAGGTTTCCAGGAGCTACTTCTTCAAGTGCTCCTTCCATGCTTCTATCCTGATGCTATTAATATACATTGCTTCCTATCATATTATTTTACAACCAAAAGAAATCTCTTAAGGAGAAAGATGATCTCAATCATAATAGAGATCTTTCGCTTTCTTCTTTCTTAGATTTCTTTGCATCAAGTTCTTCCCTTTCATTTGTGACATGGGCTTCTTCCTTTTTCCTCTTGTCCTTTCTAGATTTAGGACAATCTCGTTTATAATGCCCAAAATTATTACATACAAAGAATCGTGCTTTGTCCACATTTATTCTTTTATTTTGAGGACCAAATTTACTGAATCTTCCTTTCTTCCTGGACATGGCTGCAAAGGCTTGATTCCCTTCACTTGACCCTATATCAACTTTGGATTTCAATTTTGTTTCCTCTATCTTACGTAGATCCTGAAATGGTATTGCTTCTTCTTTCCCGTCGATGCTAGAAGTGAAACTTCCCCATTCTTTAGGTAGAGCATTTTGTACCACAATGAGAATTTCTCCATCAGACATTCCTTCTCCCAATTTCTGCAGTTGATCTTGTATTGCGAAAATCTCATCAAATATGGAATTATTCCTTCCTTTCTTGACATTCTGAATTTGTATAATTTTTGTCTCAGGGATATTATTTCCCTTGCAGAACCTTTCGAGAAAAGCTCCACCAATTTATCATACATTTCTTTTGAGGATTCTAGATTTGATACATAGGGAATGGGAGAGTCCTTTATGGCTTCCTTAAGAACCCTTCGGGCTCTTATGTCTCCCTTCATGTATTTGATATATGCTAGAATGTCTTCTCTAGAAGGTTGAATTGTAGATCCTTCGATGTAGCCCATAACTTCATTTTCAATTAGATTCAAATCTGTCCTCTTCTTCCATGCACTAATGTTTGATGACCCAACCAATTTGTTGCTCTCTATACAATAAGTCATTTTGACAGTTTTAGATAAAGTCGTAGATACTTGAGTAAGGTAACTTTATCCTTCCAGCAGCTTCTTTGATGAAGATAAAGTTAGGAACTCCTTAGATTGAATTCTCCAATGTAGATGTCTTCAATGGTGATGATGGTAAATATCTTTAATATAAATCTTTGATGGCAAAGATTATCTTCTTGATGAGTGAATCCTTGAGAACCTTCCTTGCAACTGAATTGATCTTTCAATGTAGACTTTGATTCTTGCTTCTTGAGTGTCTCTTTGTCAAGTAGCCCTCGTCTTCAACACCTTCGCTTTGATAACATGTTGAGAATTTGGTAGGGCAGTGATCAATTCAAATTCTATTCTTGATAATTACTTGTGAGCTAACTTCTTTTACTTATGTCTTCTCTTCTTAGCTTATTATGTTTTTCATCAAATCAATTACCAAAAACGCAAGAGACACAAATTTAGGTTCTTTGAGCCAGGGCCAAAACCTCTCCCTCTTGGAGAGGAAAACCTGCAAGAAATTATTCTTATAAACTTTCAGATGACAAGTACCATGACCATGACACAGACCCTTGACCCTTGTATGCCACCAAGACCTTGTCACTTCTTCTTCATTGACTTCTTGAGCTGATCCTCCTTTCTTGCACTGTCCTGCACCGTTCTACACCAAGACTAGAGAGCTCAGTCTCTACTTGGATACTTACTTGAGATATCAGCACTGTGTCATAGACTGTACACTTATGTTATTTCCTTTTAAAGGGAAGTCCACCTTATAATGATATTCTTACACAGCGTAACATATCCCTTGCTTTAGCACAGTTCCTACTTGCACTTACACAGTCATATATCCGCACTTCAATACTCAGCTTCTTCGCACTTCAACGTAGTTCTATTTCTGCACCTTAACAGAGTCAGATATCCGCACTACAATACGCAACTTCTTTGTACTTGAACGCAGTCCTATCTGCACCTTAGCATAGTCATATATCTGAAGTTTATTCCTGTAATTTTGTCCGCAAAATTCAGACCTTATAAACTTCCCATATATATATTATATTATATCCTTCTTTGCACTTTCTTCTAGCTCTTTTAACCCTGTTCTTTGTGTCTATAATCCGCAGTCTTTTTCACCTTAAACCTTGTTCTAAAACCTCAGAGAAACTGAGATTCTGTGTCTCCTTTTTTGTACAGTATATAGGGTATAAATAGTTGTCCCTACCTGTAATTGAGTCGACCTGTCCATGTGTAATGAGGCTGACTTGAGCACTGTTTTCTAGGCCGACTTGTAGAGCTTATTGAAGGCTGACTTGTAGAGTATTCCAGCGTTGATCTTGAGCATCATTTGTGCCATCTCTTCAAGCTTGATTGGCAAGGTCTTGGTGCATACAAGTGTGACTTGATTCTACATAAACATGACTCTTTAATTTGTACATTTATGACCAGAAGACAAATCCCTAATAGACATCAAGAAGAAGTTTATTGACCTATAATAAAACCTTGCTCATGAAACCCATGAAGCAAGCATACCAAAAATATATATTATTAATCTTTGTATTTTTCATTACATAAATACATATTACATAGTCAATATGAAGACCGATCCTAGTTACACTTTCCAACAAAACCAACCCAGGCCTTACAACCCCTTTGTTCTAGGATGTTAAGGCCTGCGACCTTCCCACAACAACCTTCTAGGGCTGCGACTGCCTCTTCTAAGGTCTGTCCACCCATAAACAATACAGAAAATGACCCAGAAACCTCCTCCTCTTACTCGACCCTCCTGCAAGACAAATTCGGTTGCCAAACAGTCAGGAAAGATGCCCCAACAACCCTCTTCTCTTTTGCTGGTCCTGCCTTATTTGTCCGCGGCCAAAACAAAGATGATCTTTCTCTTCAACGAGCTCTTCACTTGCTTTGTGTTGGACCAAGTGGATGTCTAAATTATCCTCTCTCACCTTCTATTTATACACAATAGAAGGGCTCCATCGAATGCCTCCAATGTGAGTTGCCAACCTGTCATGTGACTTGTACAACTCAAGCATAGATGAGCCATATGCTACAAGCCCACACTTTACATTCCCTTAGCCTTCATTTAGGAGATAGCTTAAACAAAGAGGACAGGGATTAGAGTGACAACCCTTGCCCTGAGCGTTGTCGCACTCTGGTGTACAATTTGAGCGACAACAGGGGTAAATCGAGTTGGTAAAGACAGGGACAGACAATGAGGAAAACAGAGGGAGCATAGGAAGTAGAACATGGAGCACGTTTACAATAGGGAGATAGAGGCACAAGGAATCTAACTGTGTGCCCGGTACGTTGAAGAAGGTAGGGTAGACCTGTGCAACATCAAGGGAGGACCGTTATACATATAGAAGGGGAGGCTTAAACTATGAATTTTCAAGTCTAATTGCAACAACTAGAAATTTATTCTTCGAACTGATAAATTAATTATGCAGTTTATTTGCTATGGCAAATAACGAATAAATCACACTGCAAATTTTCACCATAAAATTATTGCGGAAAATAAAATGCTGGAAACTGAGAAAATGCTAGTACACACATACAAATGACACAATTATTTTTGGACAATTGTCCTTGGTAAAACCCAATGTGGGAAAACCAGTGCAGCAGCTGAGGGTTTTTTTATTAAGCAACAATGAAATTTTGAGTACAATAAAATGGACGCCAAATTGGAAATTCTCTCTAAGAGAAATATTGGAAAAATATTTGAGGGAATTTACTCGCCTCCACAAGCAATCTTGGCCACAACTGGCCACAAAAAACTGCTTCGGCAAGCTCCCACGTCAGCCTTCTGCGCAAACCCTGTGCAGGCCAAACTTGCACTCCTCCAGAATTGCTTCTGAATAAGTCGTTCTGCTTGTAGCTGCTGTTGGAAGTCACTGGCCAGGCCCTGTGGAAATATTCTTGACCTTCAACACCTGAAACCTCATCCTGCGCAGCCAAATCGAATTGCCTATTGAGGCTATTGCGCAGTCCCTGCGTGTGAAAATTTCACTACTGAAATTCTATTGCAGCAATTGGATTTAATTCTTCTAACTGATAAATTAATTATGCAGTTTATTGCAACGACAACAACGAATTAATCACACTGCAATCTTCACAAATAAAAATACCGCGGAATATAAACTGGAAACTGAGAAAATATTGGTACACACACAAAAATATAACACTGCTATTTTTGGACAAAAGTCCCTGGAAAAACACAATGTGGGAAAACCACTGCTAAGGGATTTATTATTAAGCAACAATGAGAAATTCTGAGTACCATCTATGGATGCCTAATTTGCAATCCAATCAGCAAAATAATCTGCCCAAAATATCTGTGAGGCAAATACCTCAACACCACGCTTGATCCAACTCCGACAACTTGCAAAGCTAGCTAGTTGTTCAACCTTTGCGTGAGCCTCTGCACAATGTTTCTGCAGGCCCCAACTCGCTAAACCCCGAAATTGCTAGAAAAATGACGTCTTGGCTGACTCTGCCTCTGGAAGGAATTCACTTGGCCTCCTAGAGAATTTCTGGACCAACTGCAACGGAAATACCCTTCCCTTCAGCAAAATCGTTCTCCCTCTAAAGCTAACTGTTAATTTATGCCTATGTTCTATGCCATTTCAGATTAGGGCACAATACTGAAGGAGATAGAACATACCATTAGATCGATGGAAGACAAGCCAAAACGGAGATGATGAATGGTGGCGTTACGGCGATCAGCAGGATGCTTCTACCAGCAAAGTCTCCAATAGGTCATTCAGCCAAGCGTGTCACACATAACCCCAGAACAACCCAAACAAAGAATATGCAACTCCAACGCCATCAAGAGAGAGAGAATTCCTCCACACCAATGTGTGTAAAATGACCTCTAAGTCTCTCCAATATATAGGAATCTTTGGGGGTGTGTGACACATCCTTTAAGACATTTAAGTCTATATTTTATTCCAGGCCGACCTAGCACATAAGTGGAATAAATTTAAAGTACATGTTCTGCTCATCCGATCGAGATGATCTTTAGATCAATCTTACACCTCTCCGAAAGAGGAATCCAATAAAAATATTGCGATCGTCAAATGAGCAGCACAACCCGGAGTTTGGACCTAGTTGTCCAATTTTAACACTCCCTCTCAACTAGGGAGAACTCCGTCCACAAGTGCAATCCAAACATCGTGTGTCATCTCGCCGTAGCTTGCTTTGCTGGCCTCTTTATTTCAGAACAAAAGTGGGTTAGTCACAAAGACATCATACTCGGCTGACAGATTCAGCCCAGAGGTCCGAAACCTCTATAGGACTCACAAAGAGTCTCATACCAACCCAAACTTGGTTTATCTGACCCGAAGTCAGTAGGAGGTCCGAAACCTCACTTGGACTCAAGAGAGTCATATATACTAACCCGAAGTTAGTCTCACTGACCTGAAGTCAGTTGGAGGTCCGAAACCTCGCTAGACTTGCTCCCAGATCAAGTGGTTGGACCGTGCCATCCTAGATAGAGAGTACGGCAATTTCTGATGCGTCCATCAGTCTTTGCTACTAGTCTCTAGCCTTTCCCATCTCATTGGCCAAATGAGAGGTACTTCCCATGAGCCCTGAACTCAATGGGTAGGATGCATACGAGGCATAGATAATGAGAGGTAAACCCACTCAATAATCACAACGGTGGGGTCCAAGCACACCAACAAGGTTCGGCAAGCCTAGCCTTGTGTTTGCTCATAGCTCCGAGAAGCTGTCCCCAAAGCCCCCCAGAGCTCCCAGAGCTCATCGTCCAACAGGATCCTCAGAATAGGATCGTTCCATGATTCCAAGATTCTCACGGAGGGTTATGAACATGACCTTCCCCAAGGGCATTGTGAGAATATCCGCGACCTGCTCATCAGTTCCTATATGATCGAGCCTTACGGTGCCTCGCTGTACCATATCCTGGATAAAGTGGTACCAACCATCAACATGCTTGGATCAATTGTGGAACCCAGGATTCTATGACAAATGAATCCCCCTCTGGTTATCACAAAGGATAACGGTGGCATCTAGCACATGCTCGAACAACTCACAAAAGAGCTTTTTTTTTGCAACCAAGTGACTTCACAACAGGCCATACATGTATTCGGCCTCAGCGGTGCTCAAGGCTACCGACTTTAGATTCCCGCCCGAAGCAGATCTACATGTGAAGTAGCATCCAGATGTACTCTTGCGATCCATCACACTGCCAGCCCAATCGGCATCAGTATATCCATGGAGTGTCATACTCCCGGCCAGTGATCAAATTTGAAGGGCAGGTCCGAATTTCAATTAGAAGGGCATATATTTATGTCGCCCTTCCATGATGAAAAGCTTAAAAAAAAAAGCTTTTCAATTGACCACAATAAATTATTTTTACATTTCATTTTCAGAAAGACAAAACCATCAATCTTTATGTTAATAAAAGACTGTTGTGTAATGTAATTTTGACTTTGTCTGACAAGAGCAAGGCGCAGCAACATGGAGTTCTAGATTTTTCTTATATAACTCTTTTTTATATATTTGAAACGTTGTTTACAGATATGAATACAACTATGAAATTATGAGAACAAGGTAAATTAAAGCAGAGAATCATTTGACAAAGGGATCCCAAGAATTAGACATCTAAGCCTGGCATTTAATGGAAATTTTCAAGTAAAATCAAACGTAGCAGAAATACGCAACTAAGACTGCCATTTAACGACAAATTTCAAACCTAAAAACACAAAATAAACCCATATAGGTTAAAATACCATAATGTTTGCAAATAAACAGCTAAAACAAAGCACAATGAATGCAGAAAGACATTTATGTGGTAAATCTCCCATATATTGGCATCTCAATACATAATATATTGTATATTTTAATTATGTATAACCATTATACAATTATAATTGGCATATGTTAACAAGTAAGATATAAAGATAGGTAAGATATAAAGATAGAATTTGATATATAAATTGTTTAATTTGATAAATGTTTTAGGTTTAAAATTTCTACTTTAATTAAAAAAAAATTAATGATTTTCTTTATGAACATTCAAATATAAATTTGTTTGCACATCTATCCATTAAATTTTAAAATATGTTCAAAATTGGTAATCCAATTCAATTTATTTAATACCAAATTAATCAAAGTTAAAATATACCACCAGGGTTCACGCGCTGTCCACCAGTGTTCCAATATCCTGCCCCGGTCACAAACATACGGCATGAGTTTCAAACGAAAGGAATGGAACTGGAGGCAAGACCTAGGCAAATTTGATTTGCTAACTTCAGTGTTGACCCCACCCTCAAAGGAAAGGAATGACGTTGGGCGCAAGAGCTTGCTCACTTCGCTTTCTAACCTCAGGGCATGTTCTTCAAAACAATGAAAATAAGAAAAGGTAGAAACCTAACAGAGGCAAAATCTTCATAGTGCAAGTGGTAAAACATGTGCTTCTTCTTAGAAGGCCGCAGCTTCAAAAGAATGAATATAAGAAGAGATAGACACTTTTATTAGTGGCAATATCTTCATTGTCTATGGTTGCACTTACAACTATTCAAATGGTTTAGAACATGTGTTTCTTCCTAAAATATCACACAGTTTGAATTCCAAATCCAAATCCAGGGAATTCAGAAAGTGTTGGGTACTTCCACCTCTTAGGAGTCAAATGGCTCCCTAGACTTTAGGAGCCATATCACTCCACATAGGAGGTTTTAGGTTATTTCTCACTGCACAGAAAAAGTTGTCACAAAAAGAAGGGGTCGCATACACCAGCAGTCACAGGTTCTCTGTCACAGAAAGAAGGGGTCTCATACACCAGCAGTCACAGGTTGTCTGTCACAGAAAGAAGGGGTCTCATACACCAGCAGTCACCACCAATTGAATCAAATCACTGCACAGAGGAGGTTCTTTCTCACTACACAAAATAGGTTTTTTGTCACAGAAAGAAGGGGCTCATACACCACCCGTCACCACGAATTGAGCGATTGTTCGGCTCATGCTGTGACTTTAAAAACAGATTATTATTTATATTGACAACCTCACTAACTATAAAGAAATGCAATTTCATAAAATGGCATGGATACTAAGGTTCCAACCTAGAAGCCATTGATTGATGTTGTCAATCAATTGTATGATTGAGAACTTAATTGTTTAAAACCGCAGGATCACCTCTTTGTTCACCCCTCGCATATGCAGATGCGAAAAACAGAGGCATCGACAGAATTAAAAAAAAGAAATACACAGCACCTTAAACACGAAAATCCCAACAAAACAATATTATACAAATTATCAGCTTTACTGTCAATTCAGAGAACGAGTAAAGGAACAATTAGTATTACCAGAGAAGTCATGTGGCATTCTATTACCGCATACTTCCCAATTTTACATTACAAAATCGAAAAACACATTTCTCAAATTTAATTTTAATCTACTTAAGACCCTGCAAAATAGATAACTCCCCCAAAAAATATAACGAAGGAACTGCCAAGAATACTTAGAAATAAAGGCATTGCCCTTATATTATAAAAAAAACCTTGTCTGAAACCCTCCATGCATGTTAGATAAAACTAAAAAGCAAGGGCCTGCCAAAGGCTTGTTGCAAGTTCGAATAGATAAGAGAACCCAGAGCACAGCACACCGTGAATGCATTTAATCAAGGAAAACTAAAACTGGTTCTTGGAATTCAAGCATACAAACCCTCAGAAGAGCTTTGAAAACCCAAAAGAAAGCAAATGAAAGGCAACGATAATCAGAGCTCAAAAGCCTTACTTCATTGAAGTAAAAGAGCTTACCTCATTGTGTTATTAATAGCTGTAAAATCAGGAGAACTCTTCAATCCTCAAAACTCCCGGTGAAAATACAGCAAATAACAGCTAAAACGATGACGGGATTGCTTCTGAGAATAGCAAAGAGCAAGGGCGGAGAAGGAGCCTATAAATTTAAAAGGTGAAAGGTCTAGAAGGTACCGGATACATAAATAAACGGACGGGAACAATACGGTAGCCTCCCGCGGACGTGTTCAATTTTGATCACTGCCTGTGAGGGAACTGCCTGGTTCAATCTCTTTAATGGCGTTTTGGAAAATTACGACGCAATAACTTACTGACATGTGATTAGTGTACGCCAACCAGCACAAACTAGCGCCTTTTACGGCTTAAATTACTCGTTCGACACATGGCATTGAGTACCCGAAGTCCCCGAAAAACTTCATATTAAACCACCGATGGAACTCACTATATTTGGGAATTTTAAAAAATCTAACGAGCTGACAGGCTACAACACTTCGGGGGAAGTTTTATAATATTATTCAATTTTTTTTTCGGAGTTGTAAAAATCTAAATTTAAATTTTTTGTGACTAGTAAATTTCTTTCTGTACTTCTCTGACGTGCCAAAGGCCCTTTGAAGGGCTCTGACGTGTTCAATTTTGATCACTGCTCCCGGCAGTGTATCTCAGCCCATGGTCTATCGTGCCTCAGAGATATCTCAAGAGTTTCTTGGCACCAATCCAGTGAATGTTATGATCAACCATGTGTTGACTCAAGGTTTTCACTGCACAACATACGTCCGAACAAGTGTTCACTAAGAACATCAAGGTCCCTATGAGTTGAAGATACTCAGTAGGACGGGCCCAGCAACGCTGCTACTCAACTTCTTAAAGTTGAGTTCCATGGACTTACAGTCCATCATACCAAAAACTTCATAATGTATTTTCCTTGAGAAAGGAAAATCTTGCCAGGTCTCTACTAGACCTCCAGGCCTAGGCATCAGTCCTAGGTCCTTCATCTCGAACTCAGCAGCGAGCTCCCTCTTACACTGATGAATGAGAGGGTCAGCACCTATCAGGAAGAGGTCGTCCACATACAGCACCAGAATGAGAGGCTTCACCTGGACATCCTTGAAGTAAAGGTTCGGATCAACATTACTTCGAATGAAGCCCAACTTCATCAAGTAGCTATCTATCCTCTCGTACCAAGTTCTGGGTTCTTGCTTCAACCCATAGAGGGCTTTCTTCAACCTGCAGATATGGGTTTCCCGATCTTGGACTTCCAACTCCAGAGGTTCCTCCACATATATCTCTTCCTTTATCGCACCATGCAGAAATACGGTCTTCACATCCATCTGATGAAGACTCCATCCTTGCGTAGCAGCAAGGGCTATAATAGATCGAATGGTGGTGTATCGGGCCACAGGTGCAAATATGTCATCATAATCTATGCCTTCCTTTTGAGAGAAGCCACGGGCAACGAATCTTGCCTTAAAACTTTTCAGCACTTCCATCAGATCCATGCTTGATCTTGTAGAGCCATTTCGAGGTGACAACTGCTTTGTCCTATGGTCTTGGAACCACATCCCAGACATCATTCTTCATAATGGACTCATACTCTTAGTGCATAGCATCCTTCCAGACTTGATGCTTTCCAGTTTCTGCAAATGATCCAGGCTCATATTGTACACATGGCAGCTAGATACCCCTGGTATTTATATGGCTTCTTGGTTTTTCTTCGAAATTTCCCCCTCTGAAGCCATATGTCCCTGAGCCATGAGGATCTTCCTTCGTCCAACAATGATATTAGCTCAGGAGTATATACAGAGATGTATTCTCCCTCTTAATGCCAACTCCTCTTGTGAGAGAAGACATCTATAAGAACATCCTCTCAAGCATATCAGATAAGACAGTGTGAATCAGATGTCTTTGTAATGCTTTCAAATGCCTTTATGATTACTTTAAATGTGGGCATCCTAGACACCAACTCGGAAAGGAGTTTTGTACTCATGGGCCTGAACCTTATTCTCCCACTATCAAGGCCATACAAGAATCATATCCATATGCTGGCATATACCTGTCATACATCTTGACATATATCATTGATTACATTGTTGACATAATATTATCATACACATCACTTATCATATTCATCACTGCTATATGAAATTTGAGGATATCAAACTTCACAAGCTAGCAGGTCTTCGCAAATTCTGCATACAAGACGTCTGATGATGATGATGTAGTTGACTTGATTAAATCTTTGATGTTGCTGTAGTAATACTGCAAAATATCACTCCTAGAGTAATTTTTGAGGATGTTCAATTCAACACAGGCACTCCATTGTACTCCTTTTCATTCTAAGGATAGCTACTGTTCCTTTTTCCTGAATAGTACATATTCCTCACAGATTCTCACAGTGATTTTGAATGATTTCACAGTGAGATCCTTTAGAAACTTTCAAAACAATGATGAAATAATGTGTCAATGATTCCTTGGAGATCAATACGGACTTCTGGAACTTCTGATGCTTGTCTCAACTCTTTATAAAATGATCAACATTATGCTTTAGAATAACGAAGATTTAATCCTTGAGAAGCTTAGGATAGATCTTCCATGGTGACTGTCCCTTCAGATCCTTTCCACAGAGAGCTGTTGCTTATACTCAGAATTTTGAACCTCCGGGATGCAACAAAGTCCTTCACTTATCTCATGTTCAAGGCTGCCAAACAGGTTTGAGTTCTTATAGCTGCAAAGACAAATGAACCAAAGTCTTGAGGCTGCAGTTCGAGATTGGCAAGAGTCTCCACACTGTTATAGAAACTAGTCCAAGCTTTACAAGATTGACCCTGTCTCTATTCAAGGTTGACACAGTTCTTTGCAAAGTAGTCTCTCCACAGAAGTACAAGCTACCACGATTATGTACTGCCCAGGTGACTGTTCCAATAATTCTGAATCTCTTTACTGTGACTGTCTCACAGGTTGAGCTACAGGTAGGTGCAGATTCAATGTAAAACCCAACTCCCACAGTCAGTAATCCGATACTTCTACACAGGAATAAATCATTGTTACAGCAAATCTGACTTCTTTAAATACTTTAATACCAGAGTCTGCTTTAATGTTGTTTCCCCACCAATCCGCAATGCAACAAAGGTATTCCTCAACAGAACCAAACAATTTTATGAAGCTACTCCATAGGACTGCAATTCTGAGCTGCTGTAGCGGCTTTAAAAAAAAAAAAACAGTTCTGACCACAATTCAGTGATCCGAGTTAGATAAGGAAAATCTGCCCAAACTGTGGTCGAAATTCACAACTTTTGCCCATACAAACCTCTCAATTCATACATGTGAAATTGAAAGTGACTTTCGTCCATGCGAATCTTCACCTCAATTCAGTCTCATGAACTTTCGCCTCCCTTTCAGATTGTCGAAATTGACAGCAACTTTTGCCCACACGAATCTTCAAGTGAATTTACCCTTGTGTAATCTAGACTCGTATGGAAATATCCATCCACGTGCGCAAATCTAACCATCCAGCCATCCTCCATCGTCCAGGGCCTGGACGTGGGCAATACGGGGAGATGCAGCCGTACATAATTCTTGTCCATTTGAATTTTCTGTGGAAACTTTCAACCTAAAGATTGCTACATGATTGAACGGAAAAAAAACGATTAAACCGAGACATTCGTTATTTGTAAACGCCTTTCTGCAATTTTCCTTTGAAAAAAAACTGCCTAATCTAGCCAGTCCTCAAATCCTCGCTAACTCCACTTGATTTCCAGGACAGAGTGCCGCTCATTTAGCCCCGAAAGAAAAACAATTAAAGTCCAACCATATCTATTTACCAGACCACCTAATTTAATCGCAGATCAGGGGATTTATGTATAGGCGTGATCTGTATGCCTGTAGGTTATGCTGTGCAAGTATTAGTTTCATAAATATCGGTGAGACTCCATAAATTCATTATGCCGACAACATACTTGAGATTACACGCCGCCAGATCCGACATGTATGGGACGTTCATGTGATTACAACCATTACAATGGATCACGTGATTGTGAGGGAGATACCAACCATCTCTCCTTTCTACGAATTCTTAAACTTGGGTAAGATTCACGCAGTAAGGGTGGAGAGCCTTAACCGCACGTGATAAGAAAGTCTGAAGACTGTTCCCGGCGTTGTCACTGAATCCTCAGATTTGTGCCAGCGAAAGAATTTCAGTATGCCGAAAGGTCAGGGATGAACAAGGGTGTTGACTTAGTTTCAATGATGTTTGTTGACTGCCTATCTGTACTTGCCTGTGCCGAGGATTGTGCGAGAGAGAAAATGGTGACGGAATGCATGCGTACGCTGCCCTTCAGTTTCCACGCTATTATTTGATGTTGTGGTATGGCCTGCGGCCTACCACACAGCCTTAATGGCACCCTTATTTACCCTTACAACAACCCTCATCTTGCTGCCCTAGATCCTTGACATAAGTTGGGCGTTGTCTTCTCCTAGCTCTGATTCCATGTTAATTTATGCCTATGTTCTATGCCATTTTAGATTAGGGCACAATACTGAAGGAGATAGAACATACCATTAGATCGATGGAAGACAA